>SKCR01022755.1:0-171504 GCA_019454045.1 Zanthoxylum bungeanum
AGAGGGAGAAAACTAGAAGAAGTGTTGGTCAGATATGCCAAAGTATTTGCTTGGTCTGATGAGACATGCCCGGGGTAGACAGAAACATTGCCCAGCACACAATACCAACTTATCCGAATATGAGGCCAGTAGTAACGCAGAAACTTCGACGGATGAGACCAGAATGGGCTGAGAAAGTCAGAGAGGAAGTTAAGAACAAATAGATAGTGGGGTTCCTGGAGGTGGTAAAATATCATGAATGGTTGGCTAACATAGTACCGGTACCGAAGAAAGATGGGAAGGTCAGAATGTGTGTAGACTACAGAGATCTCAATAAAGCCTGCCGAAAGATGATTCCCTTTGCCGCATATAGATGTCTGGTTGATAGTGGGGCTTTGTCTGCTATGTATTCATTTGCAGATGGATTTTCAGGGTACAATCAGGTTCTCATGGCTGGAAGATAAACTCAAGACTGCATTTGTTACCGAGTGGGGTACCTATTGTTACAAGGTAATACCGGTTGGGCTTAAGAATGCAGGAGCTACTTATCAGCGGATGGCCACTACACTCTTCCATGACTTGATGCACAAAGAGATTGAGGTGCATGTGGATGACATGATGGTGATGAAATCAGAAACGAGAGTTGGGCATATGAGGCATTGGAAAGGTTCTTCGAGAGTTGACAGAGATATAACATGCGGTAACCCCAAGAATGTGTGTTTGGGGTGACATCAGGGAAATTGCTTGGTCATACAGTGGGAATGGGCGGAATAGAGGTAGACTCCGAAAAGATCAAGGCAATCACAGAAATGCCTGCACGAAGACAGAAAAGAAGTCAGGGCATCTTGGGAAAGATTCAGTACATCAGTCAGTTTATTGCCAAGTTGACATCGGTATGTGAGCCTATCTTCAAACTGTTGAGAAACGATCAGCCAGTGAGATGGAATGAACAGTTGTCAAACCGCCTTCGACAGAATCAGAGAGTACTTGGTGAAGCCACCCGTATTTGAAACCTCCGAGGCCGGGTAGACCTTGAGAATTGTATTTGGCTATAGAATCAGAAGCATTGGGGGTATGATGGTCTCGGCAGATGAGACAGGGGTAGAACATGCAGTTTATATCTGAGTAAGAAGATGCTCCCGTATGAGGCTCGATATCAGGAGGTTGAGAGATCTGTCTGCAGTGGTATGGGCTTCAGAAAGAAAGTTGCGACATTACTTCCAGTCTTACAAGATCCAAGTGGTGGCAAATGGAGAATCCTCTGAAATATCTTCATTCAGTGCCTTCGCTGGTGGGAAAACTGGGCTGATGGTTGGTATTGTTGACAGAGTTTGACATTGAGTATCTACCTCCAAAGTGATCAAGGGACGAGCAGTAGCGGAATTCTGGCATTGCAACCTGTTGTGGGGGATCAGTATAAGTTGAGTTTCCAGATGAAGAGATCCAAGCAATAACAGTTCAGAGATGGAGATGATGTTTCGACGGGGCAGTGAATTACAAGGGAGCCGGAATGGGATAGTGATCGTAACCCCGAGGAGAGAGGACTTTGCCTTTGGCCAAGAGGTTGACATTCAGAGTAAACTAACAACATGGCCGAGTACGAAGCATGTGCCTTTGGTTGACAACATTGATAGCCTTGAAGGCCGGGAGTGTGGAAATCTACGGAGATTTCTATGTTAGTAGTCCAGCAGATGCGAGGAGAGGAATGGGAATTGAGAGAAGAACGGTTGAAACCTTACCTTTTCACCTCAGAAAGTTGGCGAGGTTATCCCCGAGTGTCAGTTTCAGCACTTACCGAGAGAAGAGAATCAGATGGCAGATGCATTGGCTACACTTGCAGCAACTTGGGAAAATCCAGAGAAGTTAGTAATGAGACCGTTGGTACTAACAACAGCAAGTAAACCTGCTTATGAGATAGAAAGAATTTGGAGTTGGTTGAGGTTGACGACGGTAAACCTTGGTATTATGACATTCAGAGGTATCTGGAACATGGTGAATTCCCGAAAGGGGCGGGCAGAAAGAAAGACAGATAGCCATTCAGAAGTTGGCTTCCCAGTATGTGACTTTGAGAGGGGAACTGTACAAGAGGCAGGGCAAACGTATTCAGTTGTTGAGTGTTTAAGAAAGAGAAGAAGCTCAACATGTAATGGATGAGTACACGCCGGGGTATGTGGTCCGCCACATGAATGGGTTGAATCTGTCCCGCAAGATAGGGAGACAAGGTTTTTTATGGTCAACCATGGAAATACTGCGCGAAGATGGTAAAGCACTGTCATAACTGTCAAGCACATGGTAATTTGAATCACTTACCGCACACAGAATTGCCACGGGTTGTCAGAGCCTTGGCCTTTCTCAGCATGGGGAATTGATATGATTGGGGAAATTCGACCAAATGCATCAAATGGGCATCGCTTCATAGTGGTGGCAGTAGATTACTTCTCAAAGTGGGTGGAAGCCGAATCCTTCTGTAATGTTACAGCGAAGCATATGGCAAAGTTCATAATTCGGAACCTCATTTGTCGGTATGGTATGCCGCATCATGTAGTGACAGACAACGGGGTCCAGTTTCAAGGAGAGACGAAGGCAATGTTACAGAGGCATGGGATAGGCCACCACAAGTCATCACCGTACAGGCCGCAGGAAAATGGGGCAGTTGAGGCAGCCAACAAGACTATAAAGACAATTTTAGCCAAGATTTAAAGGAAATTGTAGAGATTGGTCCGAGAAATTACCGTATGCTTTGTGGGGGTACAGAACATCAGTAAGAACAGCAACAGGGTCCACACCTTACTTTTTGGTCTACGGAATGGAAGCAGTATTGCCAGTAGAAGTGGAAATACAGTCCCTGAGGGTATTAGCAGAGGCAGAATTACCGGAACAGGATTGGGCCGCACAGAGATTTGATCAGTTAGTACTGTTGGATGAGAAGAGAACGAAGTCTTTGTATCACATGCAGTTGTATCAGAAGAGACTAGCCCGGGCATTCAACAAGAAAGTACGTCCCACAAATATCAGAAAGGGTGATTTGGTACTTAAGAAGTCGAGGCCGTCGACGACGGATCCGAGAGGGAAATTCAGGCCTAACTGGGAAGGACCTTACACGTTCAGAAAGTCATGGGAAATGGAGCAGTGAAGCTATCAGACTTGGAAGGAAATGAATTCACAGAACCAATCAATGTCGACAGGTTGAAGTTGTACTTTGCTTGAGAAGACTTGGTCGCCAGCGGAAGACCTAACCCAAGGAATAAAAGAAAACTCCTGCATACATGCATACACGTAACCTATATTGCATATTTTTGTGTTTGTTCTGTTTTGTGTAAACAGGTGTTGAAGACGAAAAAAAGCGAGCAGTAAGCCAATCAGAGATATAGTAAAAGCACAGTATTTGATATGGGGCAGTAAGTAATCTGAAGATTGAGATCGGTCCCAATGAAGTAAGTTCCGGGTATGGGTCTCGGAGGCGAAGTCCACACCACATCATGTCAGCTTGGGGGCGAAGCCCATATCGGCTGAGGAGCGAAGCTCACATCATCATTTTTCGGGATGCGTCCCAGGGTCGAGGCCCATATTTTGTCAGCGGTATTGGGATGCGTCCCAGGGTCGAGGCCCCCGTTGTCGGTTGCAGCTATTGGGATGCGTCCCAGGATCGAGGTCCCTGCATCATCATTTTCGGGATGCGTCCCAGGGTCGAGGCCCATATTTTGTCAGCGGTATTGGGATGCGTCCCAGGGTCGAGGCCCCCGTTGTCGGTTGTAACTATTGGGATGCGTCCCAGGTTCGAGGCCCACATCATCAGCAGCATCGAGATGCGTCTCAGGATCGAGGTCCACTGCTGTATCAGCTCAGCTCGAGACAGCTAGCTAGTCAGGTAAGTAAAAATGCATTGCATAGACTTTGATAGGACTGTCACTGTCACACACTGCACAAGCCCCATCAAAGTGGGGGCGACTGTAGGCATTGTATTTTTGCATGTGATCCTGATGATGAGTCTCATTTGGAGGCACTACCTTTTGAGTCACGGAAGCCGCGGGAAACAGATATCGGAAGGGGAAATTCAGAATAAACAAGCTCACTGTCTTCGTTAGTGCTGCGTTCGCTACTTCGTTCGAACGGAAAACAGATTGCGGGTGTTCGTGTCGCGTTCGAGGAAGCGTTCGAACGGTGTCCGTTAATTCTGGTTTTGCTTGCTAGCCTCACACCCAGCCCATTTAGCTCCCCAAAGCCCATAAAACACATCCCAAATTAAATAAATAAATATTAATTAAACATTAAACATTAAATAAAATATTTAAACCATTTACCAATTAAATAAGTATTTACCTAACTTAAACTAAAATCATGCCTAATTTAAATAATTTGAATATATTATATACTAAAATAAAAAGAAGATATGCCTAATTAAAATCAATCCTAACCAATTAAAGCCAATCATATATTTGACTTCCTAATCTAATAAGATAATTACCAATATAAAATATTTGTATTCCTAAACCAACACAAATTAAATATTACAACTTCCTAATTTAAAATATTTTGTCCCCCCTCAATCTTGTGTATGCCTTTCTTGGAAATCATAATTGAATACCAAATCCTTCCTTGTGAGACAAGAGAAAACCCTAGACATCTTCTATATAAACAACCCCTAACCAAAGCCATCCTCCGGCTTGACACATATAATTCACACCCCAAACTCTCTCTAATCTCTTACAAGTCACGGTATTAGACCATAACAAGAAAAGAATAATTCTCTTCATCTCACTCTCTCTGGCCGAAAAAACCATACACCCATCCACCATCCCCCCCCCCTCTAGCCGATTCACAATACCCCCTATCACCACCAAGAACACATCCCCCCCATACAACCCTTACAACCACTGAAACACCACTGAAAAAAACACTCAAAACCAACCCCCTAAAGCACGCCTAAACACCCCCTGAATTACCTTAAAACAGCAGCCCAAATCCTTAAAAAACAGTAACATAAAAACTGCATAGATAATCTTAAAAATAATCACACACAATTGCACTAAGAACCCACACAAACTTGGAATAGTCCATTGAAAACGTTTAAACAGGTGGCCCGTGCAATGAGCAGCAAGACAGAGGCCGAATAGGAGCAGAACGGAGTTCGAACCGCAAGCACAACAGCAAAGCAGTGAGCTAGGACGCTGAACCGGTGAACCAGAAAAGTTGCAGAGCTTTACCCCCTTTCGATCTTCGTGGAATGCGAGTCCGAGAGACAGCTTAAAAGGTTAGACCTGAGGGCATCTTTCACATTTATTCTCATTTTATTTTCTGGTCATTTATTTTGATTATATTTTCTGTATTTGTGGCATTCGTTGTGTGTATGATGTATGTTGTGGGTATTGGATGAATGGAAGAGTGTCGTCTCTTGTGGTATATAGGATGGAAACCCAGACGTAAATTCCGTAGCCGAATCCGAATGGACGGTAGTGCGGTATGTACTTGGGACACGACTTCATGTACCACTTGAGTAAACGGCACCTTCTCTTGTTTTGTGTTGCTTTTATTTATTTATTTTTCGTCATTTAAATTCTATATGTTGCTTATCCCCGTATGATACGATCGAGTGCATGGGCTTAGTAAGTGCGATGAAAGGTTCCCTAATTGGAGGGGTTAAAATCCTTCACCACGAGGCTTTGCCGCACCGATTGATGTGTGTTCGGTTGAATGCAAGATACATTCAATCGAGCATACTTAGTTTGATATGATTGTCTTTATTTTCGTATGCATAATTCAATCGAGCGCATGGGCTTAGTAAGTGTGATGTGAGATCCCCTATGGGGAGGGGCTAAAAGCCCCTTTACCACGATGCTTTGCCGCGCCGGTTGATGTGTGTTCGGTTGGATACAAGATACGTTCAATCGGGCACACTATGTCTGATATTATTTATTTCATGTGTTGTGATGTGACGCGCATGGGCTTAGTATGTTGGTCTAAAGGTCCTCTCTTTGAGAGATCAAGAGCCCCAAAAGGCCACCTTTACGGCAGTACTTCACCGCGCCCTTTATTTTGTTGTTTATGTATTACGTCCCATTTCATGCATCAGGTATGTTCCCGTTCGAACGCGTTTACGAATGCAACTCGAACGCGCATGTGTTTTTGCCTTATCATGCATCAGGTCTCATTTCCGTTCGAACGCGTTATCAAACGCCATACGAACGCGAGCATTCTTTTTCATTTCCGTTCGAACGCGTTATCAAACGCCATACGAACGCGAGCATTCTGTTTCATTTCCGTTCGAACGCGTTATCAAACGCCATACGAACGCGAACCTTCTGTTTACCGTTCGAACGCGTTTACGAACGCTATACGAACGCACACCCACTGAACTGAGTCCTCTTCATTAGATTTCATGCATAGTTTTCCTAGTAGTTATCTCCACATGTATAAATGCAAATATGTTAATGTATTACAATTCATATTCTTATGTCATGATAACATTTGAGTATTATTTCTTGCGGTATATCGGATGGAAACCCAGACGTAAATTCCGTAGCCGATTCTGAATGGACGGTAGTGCGGTCTGTACTTGGGATACAATTCCACGTACCGCTTGGGAAAGTGCCTATATGTGTGCTTGTATGGTTAATATGTGTGCTTGTGTTTTCCTGAATGTGATATGCAAATAAAGTTGTATGTTCGTTGCTATCTTGATACATGTTAAGCATGCAATTTTAAATGTGAGATATATGTGAAATGCGTACATAAGTTTTATTTTGCATATGAGAATTTAGAAGCATGATACTCTTGGAAATAAGTGTTACTTAAGCTTGATTAAATTATTACATAAATCCTCTCATTACAAGTGACATAAGTAAGGGACCATTCCGAACCCAACGGTTTGAGGTTTTCCTGTTGCGAGGGGTGAGTGCGGCCTTAAATCTTTGTCCCGGTTCACACCGGGTGGCGACTCCATGTTATTTAGTCCTTCCCAACTAGGCCGCGAGCCTAGGAACGGCGTCGCCCAGGTTCTGTTGTCCACAATCATGACCTTGTCATATTATCCCGATGGTTGCAACCAATTATAGTACCGGTTCTGTATCCCTGCGTGATCATCATCTCCATATGACTGAAGTGATATTTCCATCTTGACATCACACCCAATATACTACGATTCTCAATAAACCCAGAATAGCCGTACACAGAACCTGTTAAAGTCTTGGACGACCAAAACCAAAGCGTATTGATTGTCACAAGTACTAGCGATGCAAGTCTCAGGTTAAGACCAAATACACCTACCCTGATGCGGATTCCCATAGACACATATTCATACTACCAATGGGATTCCGCGGGGTCTATCAAGAGCGAAGCTGTTTCCATACCATCGGTAAACACAACCTCCTATCACACTTGCATAAGTATCCAATACTTAAATATATGAGAACTTTGCTGTTACGCTTCCATAACACGCACAAGTGTAATACTAGTCTATTCTGCATTATCGATGTCCAATCTCGATAATACTACGACTAGGGATATTTAATGATTAAACCGTTATGGATTGATACTATCTCATATCTTATAATCCGGAACTAATCATAAGGACTTTTATCATTTATATATTTAAGTAATCAAATTACAAAATGATAAAATGCAATTTCCATTATCACATAGTTAATTTGTACAAAAACCACAATGTCTTTTACAAATAGTGACGCTATGGGTCATAATTGTCTAACAGTTGAGTTGTCTCTGTCCTTAAGAACTTATTAGTCTCGCGTCGGTGCTCAACGAATTACTTGTGGCTAACGTTCTCCCATGATAACTTGGTTGCTTCATGTTGAAAGGGACACTCATTTCTCCAAGAACTTTAACTTGAAAATGGGGAAAACTCTTTCTATACTTCAGATTTTTTAGAATGAATGTTTTTGGATTCTTTTGGATGATCAAAAAATGAATTCAAGCACTCATTTTTATAGACATAGATGGTTGCCTTTGAAAACGCATCATTTTGTCAATGAAGACAATTCTTGAAGGGTTATAATCCTCGATTGGGTCCTTTCAACCTAAGGGTTAGGTTATTTCCCATTAAAAAAAATATTATTTCATTTAAAACCAAAGGTTTTGTCTTTTTTCACTTAAGGATTTTATCATTTCATTTCATTCCATATATATATATATATATATATACCATATTTAGAAAAAGAAATCAACAGGGCTAAATTCAAGGGCTTAATAAGTTGTCCTAAATTTTGAGATGTCATATGGGAGTTCCTGAAACAAGACCCCTATTCATAAACAGTAAAAAGTATAAAAAGTCATTACACATAAAATTTAACATTTTATTTAGATTTTGGATAAAATTTTGGGACTCGTTGATTGATTTAAAGTGGTGACCAATAAAATTAACAAAAATAAAAATTAGAAAATAAAAATATTTTACTTTAAGATTTGATATTTTAAAGTTTTGAAATTTTAGAAGGGTGTTTTATGTTAAATCAAATAATAATAATTTATTTATAAAAAATAAATATATTTTTTTTTCTTGGGCTAGCAGGGGCTGAAGCCCATTCTGGGCCTCAAGTGGCACCGCCACTGTGAGATGACATGATGAACATGAACAAGAAGAAGGCGTTATATGTCATCCATCTTACTCGGAGGCATAGAAGTATTTTAGCCGCACTCATCCTTCACTTGCATATAAAAGTCATAATGTTAGATTGAGGTTGTGCACTGTTGGTTTTCAGCCTTTCGGTCAATTAGGACAATAATATTCTTCATGGCCAGTCATAGTCACTCAGTACAATTTGCCACATTAGATGTGCATGAAATAACAATACATGTTCTTATCATTGATTATTTTTGGGCCTTAGAATCCAAAACAAAATATAGATGTTTATATCCAGTCTTTGATAGCTGAACTATAACTATTATGAGATATGAGTGTGCAGACATATGATGTACCGAGAAAGTAAAACATCAACTTGAGAAATGCATTGATGTGGACAATTAGTTATTGTCCCACTTAATCGATACTGTCAGGCCGAACTACATCTGGAAAATTGGTTTGTCCTTACTATGTGGATAACACACATACATTCTCACCCCAAGTAGTAAAAAAATATCATGTTTGATAACCACCGTAAGTTTCTTCGAACCAATCATCAATTCAGACACAATTGAACTCATTTCCTCAAGAATACTACAAAATTCTGCGTACCACCACTAATTAGGACAAGCGAAGAAATATTATAGCAGATAGATGAGCTAGAGTTGAGAAAGGTAACTGAACTTGATGGTGATGAGATTAATAACTGTCTAACATGTAATAATTCTAGGTGGAAGAAAAGAAACATCTTTTGGGATTTACAGTACTGAAGTTCTAATCTGATCAGAAATAATCTCGATGTGATGCACATTAAGAAAAATGTATTCGAAAATTTGTTCTAACATTGTGATGGATGTGAAGGGAAAGACTAAAGATACTGCTAAAGCAAGAGAAGACACAATGTTATTATGTAAATGACCAGAGTTAAAATGTATGAGGAGTCCGAGAAATATCCTAGAGCATGTTACACATTGGATAGAAATCAGAAAGAAGTTTTATGCAAATGGTTAAAAAAACTCAAGTTTCCAAACAGTTGTGTTTCGAATATGGGTTGATGTGTGGATATACGAAAGTATAAGTTATTTGGGATAAAGAGTCATGATTGTAATGTGTTTATGCAAAGGTTAATGCCAATTGTATTTCGTGAATTACTTTCAAGTCATGATTGACAGACACTTACAGAGTTATGTTTATTTTTTAAAGACTTAATATCTACTACTCTTAAAGTGGCTGAGATGGAAAGACTTGAAGAAGAGATCCCAATCATTATGTGCAAATTAAAGTGTATTTTCCTCCAGCCTTCTTCGATTCCATAGAATATCTTCCGGTATACCTGTCGTATGAAGTAAAAATCATTGGGCTCGCGCAATACTGATGGATTTATCCGTTTGAGAAGGTAACAATCGAAAATAATCCTAGTTCTTATTATATCAATATAATTATTGATTGTACAATATTTATGTGATTGTTTTATCAGACACCTTCGATGTCTAAAGGATAATGTCAAAATAAGGCAAAAGTTGAGGGTGTGGGAACACAGGAAATCTGGGGCGACGCATGCTGTTCCAAGGCTCGCGGCCTAGTTGGGAGTACGGAGTAGCCACAGGGGCTAAACCGGAGAGTAATGGAGTCGCCACCCGGTGTGAACCGGGAAAATGAGATTTAAGGCCGCACTCACCCCTCGCAAGGGAAGACCTCAAACCGTTGGGTTCGGAATGGTCCCTTACTTATGTCACTTGTAATGAAAGGATTTATATAATAATTTAACCAGGCTTAAATAACATTTATTTCCAAAAATATCATGCTTCTAAATTCATATGCATACATCAACAAGTTCATCACAACATGCAACATCACATGGCAATCTCATGAACATATTTCAATCCTATGATATGGAAAACTAAGAACAACATAATCATGCTTGAGTACTATCTCATGAACCTATTAACCAAATAACATGCTAACAGCCTAATCATGCTTGAATACAATCCCGAGAACACATAGAATGGATAAATGCATGGATACAAATGATACGGTTGGCTATATAACACAAGAAAGATCAACCAATAGGCGATTATGCATGAATATGATAAGACAGACTCAGTTCAGTGTGTGCGCGTTCGTGTAGCGTTCGTAAACGCGTTCGAACGAAAATGAAACAGAATGCTCACGTTCGAGTAGCGTTCGTAAACGCGTTCGAACGGAAATGAAACAGAATGCTCGCGTTCGTATGGCGTTTTATAGCGCGTTCGAACGGAAATGAAACAGAATGCTCACGTTCGTATGGCGTTTGTAAACTCGATCGAACGGAAATGAGACCTGATGCATGATAAGGCAAAAATGCATGCGCGTTCGAGTTGCGTTCGTAAACGCGTTCGAACGGGAACAGACCTGATGCATGAAATGGGACGCAATATATAAACAACAAAATAAAGGGGCGCGGCGAAGTACTGCCGTAAAGGTGGCCTTTTGAGGGCTCTTGATCTCTCAAAGAGAGGACCTTTAGACCAACATACTAAGCCCATGCGCGTCACATCACATCATGCATACAAACATAAAGACAATCATACTATTCTAAGTATGTCCGATTGAACGTGTCTTGCATCCAACCGAACACACATCAACCGGCGCGGCAAAGCATCGTGGTAAAGGGCTTTAGCCCCTCCCCATAGGGGATCTCACATCGCACTTACTAAACCCATGCGCTCGGTTGAATCATGCATACGAAAATAAAGACAATCATATCAAACTAGGTATGCTCGATTGAACGTATCTCGCATTCAACCGAACACACATCAATCGGTGCGGCAAAGCGTCGTGGTGAAGGATTTTAACCCCTCCAATTAGGGAACCTTTCATCGCACTTACTAAGCCCATGCACTCGATCATATCATACGGGAATAAGCAACATACATGATTTAAATGACAAGAAATAATAAACCAAAGCAACGCCACACAAGAGAAGGTGCCGTTTACTCAAGTGGTACGTGGAGTTGTGTCCCATGTACAGACCGCACTACCGTCCATTCGGATTCGGCTACGGAATTTACGTCTGGGTTTCCATCCTATATACCACAAGAGACGACACTCTTCCATTTCATTCAAGCCACAACATGAATCCCTAAACGAATCTCATGCGAATAGAATTCAATAATAAAAAAAACGAATATAAACTAATGAAAAGGTACCCTCAGGTCTAACCTTTTAAATCATCTCTCGGATGTACGGTACACGATCGTCGGAAGGGTGGATGCTCCGCAACTCTCCCGGTTCACTGGTTCACTGTTCTCGTTCGTTGTCTTACTGTTTTGAGTCGTCGTTCTCTGTCTTTTGCTATTGTTTCCTTGTGGTTTCGCTGCCGTTTCCTCTTTATCTTTTGCTTACTGTTTTTTTTTGGTGTCTTCTTCCTGTAATTTTCTTGTGTGTTGTGTATGACCTAGGGACTAGGGACTAGGGACCAGGGACTAGCTAGCCGTTGAGAAGGTTGGTGAAGGGTTCTTTTTATAGGCAAAGGGTTGGGCTTGACAAGGAAAGGGATTTGGCTAATTAAAGAGGGATTTGATTTGGTGTTGGTTAAGGGAAGTCAAAGATTGAGGGGGGACAAATCTTGGCTAGATAGGGAAGGTTGAATATTTGATTGGCTTGGTTTAGGAATACAATATTTTAAGTTAGGAATAATATTGGTTGATTGATTTTAACTTGGTATGATTATATTTTGATTTAGTATGTGATTTGTTTAATTTAGGCATGATTTTAGTTTAAGTTGGTAATTGTTTATTTTATGTTTGGTTTATGTTTTATTTAATTAATTTAATTAATTTAATTATTATCTTATTTAGTTAATGTTTTAATTAATATTTATTTATTTAAATTGGGATGTGTTTTATGGGCTTTGGGGGGCTAATTGGGCTGGATGTGAGGCTAGCAGCAAAACCAGAATTACCGACACCGTTCGAACGCTTCCTCGAACGCGGCACAAACGCCCGCAATCCGTTTGACGTTCGAACGTAAACACGAACGCAGCACTAACGAAAACAGTGAACCTTGTTTATTCTGAATTTCCCCTTCCGATGTCCGTTTCCCGTGACCTCCGTGACTTAAAAGGTAGTGTCTCCAAAATGAGACTCATCATAGGGACTTGTGTGTAAAAATGCAGTGCCTACAGTCGCCCCCACTTTGATGGGACTTGTGTAATGTGCAACAGTGACAATCCTATCAAAGTTATGCAATGCATTTCTATTTACCTGGCTCGCCAGCTGCCACTTGACTTACCATGTGTTGAGTTGATTTGGGTGGTGAGGTGTTGCGACCCCTGGTTCATTCCCGAACCGTGTTGTGATGTGGTCCATTCCCGAACCGTTGCCGTAAGGTGGTCCATTCCCGAACCGTTACTGTGGGTTGGTCAATTCCTGGACCGTCACTGTGAGGTGTTCATTCCCGAACTGTTATCGTGAGGTGGTCCATTCCCGAACCGTGCTTCTGTAAGGTGTTCATTCCCGAACTGTTATCGTGAGGTGGTCCATTCCCGAACCGTTACTGTGAGGTGGTTCATTCCCGAACCGTGCTTCTACTCTTGGAGTGCCATTCCCGGCTTGTTCATTCATGAACTGTATTTCCCGGACTATATCTCCATTCTCGGAGTGTCATTTCCGACTTGTTCATTCTTGAACTGCCCATTCCCGGACTATATCTCCATTCTCGGAGTGTCATTTCCGACTTGTTCATTCTTGAACTGCCCATTCCCGGACTATATCTCCATTCTCGGAGTGTCATTTCCGACTTGTTCATTCTTGAACTGCCCATTCCCGGACTATATCTCCATTCTCGGAGTGCCATTCTCGGCAGAACTGATCTGATGTAATATGGGCCTCGCCCCCAGAATGCCATACCCGGCAATGCTGATATTGATGTAATGTGGGCCTCGACCCTGTGACTCATTCCCAAACTGTGTTTGATGTGGGCCTCGACCCTGGGACTCATCCCCAAAACTGATGTTGAAGTGGGCCTCGGCCCCAACTGCTACTGACATGGGCCTCGCCCCCAGATTGATGCTGATGTGGGCCTCGACCCTCGGATTCATCCCAAACTGTGTTTGATGTGGGCCTCGACCCTGGGACTCATCCCCAAAACTGATTGCTGAAGTGGGCCTCGACCCCAACTGCTACTGACATGGGCCTCGCCCCCAAATTGATGCTGATGTGGGCCTCGACCTTCGGGATTCATCCCGAACTGTGTTTGATGTGGGCCTCGACCTTGGGACTCATCCCCAAAACTGATTGCTGAAGTGGGCCTCGGCCCCAACTGCACTGACATGGGCCTCGCCCCCAGATTGATGCTGATGTGGGCCTCGACCCTCGGGATTCATCCCAAAATTCTGCTGATGCGGGCCTCGGCCTTGGGATTCATTCCCTGGATTCATTCCAAAATTCTGCTGATGTGGGCCTCGACCCTGGGATTCATTCCCTGGATTCATTCCAAAATTCGGCTGATGCGGGCCTCGGCCGCAAAATGATGTGGGCTTCGCCCTAAACTGATATTGATATGGGCCTCGCCCCAAGACTGATACTGCTGATATGGGCCTCGCCCCCAGACTGATACTGCTGATATGGGCCTCGCCCCCAGACTGATACTGCTGATATAGGCCTCGCCCCCAGACTGATACTGAATGTGGGCCTCGACCCTGGGATTCATTCCATGGATTCATTCCAAATTCAGACGACGTGGGCCTCGGCCCTATGATTCATTCCCTTGGGATTCATTCCCGAAACTCTGCTATTGTACTGTTACTGCTTCTGGTTGGCTTACATTTGACGCTTTCTCTTTTTCTCCTCTGAACCCTTTTATTACAAAACAGAACAAACACAAAAAGGATGCGAATATGTTACGTGTATGCATGCATGCATGATTGGGTTTCCTATCCGTTGGGTTATGTCTTTTGCCGGTACTCCTGGTGGCTGCTTGGTCTTTTGACAAGTCTGTCCTCTTCCCTAACCAACATGTATCTATGATGGCTTTCAGAATACAAGGGTTAACATGATGTATGTATGCATGGGGTGCGTGAGATGCATGTAACACATATAACATACTAAATCAACTAAAATTCTCAAACAAATCGGCCCGTTATCATTTTAGAATCTTTCGGGCTAACTGTCATAAGAGTGAACCCGTCCCAGTTTAAATGGCCCAACGAGTTCATGTCTTATGGCAAAGAGCCCAACTAAATCCAAATGATAATATTCCGAACACAATCATAAAATGGCCCATTGTTATTTAGAAGCCTTTTGGCCCAATCGTCATAAGATGTGTTCTTGTCCCAATTTAAATGGCCCAACAAGCCCATATCCCATGATAAATGGTCCAAATGGATCCAAACAACGATGTTCCCAAACACAAGCATAAAAGATGATGCAAACATGACATAATAATTTTTACAAAGTGGCCCATCAACATTTCAGAAGCTTTTGGCCTAATAGTCATAAGGTGTGAACTTGCCCCAGTTTAAATGGCCCAGCAAGCCCGCATTTCTGACAATAGTCCAACTGCATCCAAATGAGGATGGTCCACAAGCACATATTCAAGGAAATAATTGTTACTTTAGCCAACCCTGTCTATGGGTGGGTTAGCAAGAGTATAGACAAAGGCTCTCACCGGCGAAGGATGGCCCACAACTAGGTCTCCCCACTCAAGGGTTCGAGCGACCAAGTGAGCGCACCCCTTTTTATACACTAAGGTACGTGCCAATGAGCTATGGTGTGTGACGGACTGTCAAATGGATTTCCCGTTGTAGATTCCCCAGAGGGAATGTGGAGCGAGGCTCACTTAAATACCCAAGCCTCTTAGGCTCTTATCGCTTGTTGTCAGGAATAAACAACGAGTCCTCCAAATTAGTCCATCACAATAGGCTACTAGTAGATGGCTATCTAGGTGCCTTCACAGCTTTTCCTTCTAGAAAGGTAGTGAATGAAGGAAGACACCAAACCATTACCTAACCTCAAAATGCCTTTGATTAAACCCTCACTTTATCCACTATAGACACGGTCAATTAAAACATAAATCCAAACATCACAAGACAATATTTCGGGGCCGATTCTCTATCCCCAGTGGAGTCGCCAGACTGTGGGAACACATGAAATCTGGGGCGACGCATGCTGTTCCTAGGCTCGCGGCCTAGTTGGGAGTACGGAGTAGCCACGGGGGACTAACCGGAGAGTAATGGAGTCGCCACCGGTGTGAACCGGGAAAATGAGATTTAAGGCCGCACTCACCCCTCGCAAGGGAAGACCTCAAACCGTTGGGTTCGGAACGGTCCCTTACTTATGTCACTTGTAATGAAAGGATTTATGAAATAATTTAACCAGGCTTAAATAACATTTATTTCCAAAAATATCATGCTTCTAAATTCATATGCATATATCAACACGTTCATCACAACATGAGACTCATCATAGGGACTTATGTGTAAAAATGCAGTGCCTACAAAGGGTTTCATTTATAATGCGTGTATAGTTGAGAAAGCATCAACATTTTCTTCACATTATTTTGAACGTCATGAGAACACGAGATTCCGAGCAATTCCACGTAATGATGACAGTGGTGGGGATGTTGAAGAGATTGAAGGAAATCTCAATATATTGACATATTCTGGTTGACCATATGGAAGATTAAAGAAAAAAGATTAAAATATAAAGAAATATTGACAGCTCACACTTACATCTTATTGAACTGCACTGAGGTTGTATCGTTTCTGAATTATGTATTTTTATTTTTGCAGTTATAATATTATTTGTTTCCTTCCAAGTCATATTCTTTTACGTCATATTCTACCAAATGTTTGTCACATATACATTGAGGAGTTGAAACAACTGGTGTACGCAATCACTAATGATGAGATTGATGGTTAAATTGATACATATTTTGTTGATTGGTTCTAAAGATACATAAGTAATGAATTAATAACCATTGTGAGTAATATACACTACAAGAAAACTGGGAATTAGAGACGGAAATATATGTCGCTAATCTGTTGCTACTGGACAGTTAGCGACGAATAGAGACGGACAATTTATGTCTCTATTTGATTGGTCGCAAAAGAATAGCGACGGAAATGATAATTCGTCGCTAAAGTTAGCGACGAAATTTTTCGTCTCTAATAGAGATGAAATAGACACTGATAATTCGTCGCTAAATAGAGACGGAACATTCCGTCTCTAATAGCGACAGAATATTCCGTCGCTAAATAGAGACGGAATATTCCGTCTCTAAATACCGACAGAATATTCCGTCGCTATTTTAAAGACGGAATTTTCCGTCGCTATTTAGAGATGAAAATTCTGTTTCTAATCCATATTTAGAAACAGAAAGTCTGTCTCTAATATCCGTTTCTAATTCCTACGAATTTTTTTTATAAAATTATTATTTTTTAAATTTTTAAAAAAATTAATTTTATTTTAACCAATATTATTAATATTAGTACGTAAAATTATAAAATAATATATTAATTACTTAAATTATAAAATAAACACAACAAATAATAAAATAAAAATTTTATTATATCATGTTTAGAAAAGTACAACATAAAAAAAACATATAACATAATCCTCCTTATCTCTATGCTCACAATTAGTCGGAGGATAAGATGGTCCTGAAGAGGAAGGCTGTGAACTCAAGTCTTTCATCATCTGAAAATATTGCTTCATCTCTGCCATCTTCGGTTGAGATCAAGCATCTCTTCATTTCTCTTTCGTTGCTCTTCATCCAGTCGTTGTTGTATATTCTGCATCTCAATCCTAACTCGCTCATGTACCCGCTGCTCAACTGTATCATCATAAGTCGTATTATAGTACGATCTACCTGAGCTGCGTAACGAATCTGGATATGAAAGCGATGCAAGAGAGCCGAGACCGTACACTCGGCGTTTCTTAGTATCCACTCCAACAACATCCAAGTATAGGCGATTGGTATTCCTCTGAAAACTAAGATGCAATCGCTACCATTTGCTCCACATCACCATACCATTAATAAAAATATATATAAGAAAGGAAAATGATTTTGAAAAGAAAAAATATTTAATTCATAAACATAAATTTACATTAATGTCGCTCGATCTCTTGTCAACAAAAGTATCATCATTTTTTGTGTGCATATGCTTAAACACCTCATAGCCCGTGGGTGCATGTCCTAACTGAGATTCTTATTTAAAAATAAAGAATTACTAAATAAGTTTAATAAAAGTAATAAAAAATATTCGCATGTTTAAAAAATCTAACATATCAATAGAATGTTTAATGGTAGACTTCGAGCCATCGGTGTGTTTAGAAACACCTGATCCTTCTCCAGCCTTCTTAGTCTTTCTATTTTTTGATGCTTGCTGATATTTTAATTTGAACTCTGTACTACGCCAATACTCCTGCCATTTATTCCAAACATTATCCGGAACGCAGAGTGGATTCCCTCATTCTTTATATTATAGCGCCATTTACAGAGTTTATCATTATACCGATGCTGACACAGATTATTCCATGTAGTCCTAACAGCGATCGCATGCGCAGAATCCCACTGATAAAATTTCTGTAAAAAAATTAAAAATAATGTGAATAAATAATTAGTAATTAACAATGACAAATAATACATTATATAATAATAATATACCTGAAATTCATCCAAATAGTACTCTTTTATATCTTTAGGCACTTTAGTCCACTGCGTGCCCTCCTCTGTAAATTTCTCCTTAAATATTTCTCCGATCCTGCGAGAGGCCGAAGGCATGAACCTGCGTATAAAATAGTAAATAAATGATCCGACTGAATTCGATCCTGCTAATTAGTAATCAACAACAACAACAACAATAATAATAATAATAACAATAATAATAATAGTATAATAATAATAATAATAATAGTATAAGTTTTCGAAAATCATACTGATCATGAGTAGCAGGTATAATCATAAGTTTGGTACAACTCATTAAACTCTATGCTGCATGAGATGATCCGGCTGAATTCGATCATGCTTATGTATGAGTAGTAGAAAAAAAGGTAGGTGGGATTGCAGAGGGTCTATCGTCCTCTAGTGTGGAATGTGATGAGGACCTTTGGCCTGACCGCTCAACTCCTCGTCCTCGACCAGCTGACTGTGCTCCCCGGACCATATCTATAATCAATATACAGTAAATGATTTTAAAGCCAGTGCTGCAAATATTTTTATTTTAGGAAACAAATCACCATACAATCAAAACTTTATATCTTATATTCTCTGGCAAAAGCCTAAGGTTTCTCCAGATTCTTCATGCAGTTAAGTCTTATTAAATTTTGTTTAAGTTTTTTTCTAAAACTAAAAAACTCACCATAAACAAACCAAATATGCCTAACATCAGTACAAGAACAGTAAAGGGTTTTCACTCTTGATTTGAAACTTATCAAGATCCTATTTGTTTCCCTTTTTTTCTCAAAAACCAACCAGGCATGAAGCAACAAAACACACAAAGAGAGCACCTCTAAAGCAACCACAGCATTGGTACAAATCCATATTTTGCAAGATGGAGTCTCACAGTATCAGGGTCAAAAAAACTTCGATTTTGACACCTACGTTGGTTACATGGACACTTAATTTTCATTTCATCCATAAATGTAGGATGACTTTCTGCTATCTGCATAAACTCCTCAATACCCGCAATAAACTCATTCGTCAGATACCCATCTTTTAACCTAGTATTGATCCACTGCCGATCTGATCTCATCGTTTATGCTGATAACTGATGAAAATATAAATTGTGACTTTATTGGTAAAAATTATGACATGATTCATTAAACTCAACTCTTGAGATACAATAGAATAGACGTAATGAAAGACGGGATTCGCAACTAACTTGCAATTACTTCCGAGTTCTATTCTACTGTTTATTCAACATAAATGGGAAAGTATATTATTCTACTGCCTTCACCAATAACCATACAACCAATATATTGATAATAAACCTTAATTTTAGATCATATGAAGCAAGTTCTACCTTGAGGTTTGATCTAATCACTGAAAATACTTATTACCTTATATGAAAATTAAATTCACTTTTCACACATCTAAGTAAATTGCCAAGTCCTTACTGGACTGTTATAATTAAAACAACCAAAATAGAACAAAATAGCAAAAAAAAACAACAAATACCTGATTTATGCAGATATGGATGGATGAGAATTAACAACAGAGAGAGCACCTCTGAAGCAATCACAGCATCATACTTCCTCTGTTCCTCTACAAGCTTCTCTGTCCATTCAATTGTATTTATGCAGTAAACAAGTAATTCATTAAAGGTAGAACAAAGAATGACAAATTTTATTAATGAGTCTAGTGTGAAAGATCAGAACCAAGATATGTAATTCCATTTATGAATAAAGATATCACCATATCGCAGTCAATCAGCACACCAAGATCATTCATGACAGTCATCTCCAATATGTTGGCATCATTAAAGGTTCTATGATTTTACCCCTACTAAGTAATTGTTCATAAGCCATATGTGCCTTATACTAGAACAATCAAGATTTCAAGAAACAAAAGCAAGAGTGAACTGATGCACCTAAAATGACAACATCAAGCATGAAATGAAACAGCAACTGCAAAATCACTTGTCAAATTGGAATATGTGGCAAGACTTACAATGGAAATAGTTCTCAGTATACAAAGCATTCCCTTTGGAAGCACCAATACTTTGAATGAAAGTATGTTTGTAAACCATTGCAGTGTTTGTGGCCAGTTTTCTAGTTTGGTCAAAATGGAACAAAATATAAGCAAAGATATAGCAATTAAAAGGGAAAAGTGGGTCAAATGCTAAAAAGAATATGGTATATCATATTAACGACTCGTGAATGAAAAATTATTCTGTTGCAAGGATAAAAATGAAATTGGTTGGTAACAAAGAAAACTTCAATCAACATCCGATTAAGCAGGTGAGAGTTGTGCATGAGTTGCATGTATACTGCAAGACTGGTGGCCTGAGAATTATTTGTCAATGGAATGCACAGGGTGTCAAGTTCACCATTTGGGCAGTGGACCGGAAGGTTAAAATGCGTTCAAGTATTTCTCATGGATGCATGAAGGAAGGAGATATGTAAGTAGCACAAGTACTTTAATAAAATAGGGCACCAGTGATACATACATTAACAAACTAAGGGGAATTGGCAATACCAAAACAATCTCCCTAAAAGTACTGGACTCAAGCAGAAATCTTCCGATAAGAAGATTGGTAACAAATGGCACTTCTCAATAAAACTTCTACCAGATTTTGATCTCATTATGGGTAAATACATAAAATCAAGCACCAATCCTCGCAAATATCTTGACCCAGTTGAGCATTTTTACAAAACTTCCATATAAACACACCAAAACCAATGGTGCTAAACTCGACACCTCTTTGAGACAATTCATCGAACACTTTCAAAGCACTATCAATGTACCCATCAGAAGCTAAAGTAGGTAATAGAGAGTTGCATATTTCAGGCCCAATTTCCTTACAATTGAACTCGACTTCATTAAAAACCGAAAATGCTATTTGGATCAGAGGCCTTGAACATCTAAGAACATATTAAATTATCTACTAGTTTAAAAAAAAAAAAAAACATCAAGGTCTAACCAGATTAAATCCATTACTTTTCCCATTTGGAAAATATTAAAAAAAAAAAAAAAAAAAGACAGAGAAAGCAAGGCTTAATTTTAGTTCAACTTTTTTCTTATCAAAATTATCTACATTATTGTCATATACTACAAATGATTTCGATTCACTCAAAACTCCCACTGATTTCTCATACCTTGGCACTGGCAGTTGGCAGCTTGGAAGCAAATGAGCAAAGGGAGATAGAGAAGGTAATAACCGAAAGTGAGAGTGAGAGAGGGCATGCATGGCAAAGAAATTTGAGTATTTAGGGATTTGGGTGTGACTGGCGAAACAGAAATGAGATCGTGTTTATTTAAGTTGTTTGCGACGGAATTAATTTCCGTCGCAATTCCGTCAATATTTAGAGACGGATTATAATTCCGTCGCTAAATTTAGTGACAAAATTAAAATCCGTCTCTATTTAGCGACATATTTTTTAATTGTCGTCGCTAGTTTTAGAGACATAATTAATTTTCCGTCGTTATTTAGCGATGAAATTAAAATTCGTCGCTATTTAGTGACGGAAAATTAATTCTGTCGCTAAATTTAGCGACAGAAAATTAATTCCGTCTCTAAAATTAGCGACGGATTAAAAAATCCGTCGCTTTTTTTCCCGCAATTTCATTCACGCCACTATTAGTTACGGAATTTTCTCCCGTCATTAAATTCCGTAGCTAATATTGTAATCCATTTCAATTTCGTCACTATTCCGTTTCAAAAATAGAAATGGAGTTTTCCGTCGCTAATTCCCAGTTTTCTTGTAGTGATATAAATATGTATGTATAGGTTAAATGTGTATTACAATGTATGTAATTAATTTTCACTTTATTGGATATGCATGCGGTAACAAACACTCTATCAACAACATCTACATTAGAGATCTAGCAAAAGGCCCTCTGAGAACGATCAATTGTTTTAATGTATATTTCGTTAATGGGTAACAATTTCACACTGAATCGCATTGATATGGTCTGGCAATAATGAACAGTGGAGTTTGTATAAAAGATGTCTTGCCACAATGATAATTCATGCGACTTCTATGGTCGATTGAAGAAAATTTTAGAGGTGGAGTACCCTGGCTTACCCATTAAGAGAACCATATTATTCAATTTTGATTGGTATGATATGATTAATGGGACGAATGTTCATACGCATTATAAGCTGGTGGATGTAAACAAAAGAAGCTCATATAGAAAGTTTGAATCGTTCATTCTCGCACTATAAGCTTCACAAGTGTATTACTCATATAGAAAGTATGAACCGTTCATTCTCGCACTGTAAGCTTCACATGTGTATTATGTTCCTTATTCTGGCGCCAAATGAGACACAAGCGATTGGTTGGCTTTATGCAAGATCAAAATTATGTCAACTGTGGATATTCAAAAATCATCAAATAAAACTCTTATCCCATAGACAACATTCCAAGAAGATATGGTGGAGTATGTGAATGAAAATGAAACAACTATAACGGTTAATGATGAACTTGGTGATTTGAATGCATCAATTGGGGAATTGATTGATACAGATTAAGAGGATGCTGGACAAGAATCAGATGGACCAATTCTTCAATCAAGCTCAGAAGGGAGATAAGAAGATGAAGACAATAATTTTATTGATGATGATGATATGGACTAGTGTTCAATATTTATTAAAGAAAATAACTTTTTGTTGGACTTATTTATTTACTAAATAATTAACTATATGTGCCATTTTAAAAACATTGTGTTCATGTTATTAATGATAATGATAGTATTAATCATTATAAAAATAATATTAATTAATATGAAAATAGTTTAAAAATAAAAGGGGGGGGGGGATATCATCTATGAAAATAATATTAATTAATTGATTAAAATTAATTTATGCATTCTTGTTCTGATTATATTCTTACAGATATGATAAGAGGTACCTGTAGAGATCTCTTCCGTGGGATAGATCTATATCTGATAAGTTTAGAACAGCCTCATACTCGGATTATTGTGTTGAAAATTAGAAAATTGAGATTTAAATATTATTCATAGCAAGAGAATTTGATCATTCTGTCTAAATTAAAGAAGAAAGAAAATACTAGTAAAAAAGGTTTTGGCTTATCATTTTGGGCCGGATTTAATCTAATAAAATTAAGTTGGAAATAATTAGTATTGACAGGTTGATCTAATTCCAAAACACGGATAAATTTTAATTAGTTTTGTCGGAAAATAAAGGGATGTCACTTGACTTTAATCTAACAAAAACCTGAAGAGTATTTGCTTCTCCAGTCCAGTTTCCCCAGACAATGAGTAAAGTCTTCAATTAAATTGTCTCTAGAATCCATCTCAGGCCACAACTCTTTTGTATGAACCCGAAAGTGCTTTATAAAGGAATAGCTTTTGTAACATGCATTAAATCACTTCAATTATCTTTAACTAATAACATCCATTTAAGAACAATGGCAATTATGGCATTCAATATTTAATGCATGCTACCAAACAGTCCTGAGTTTTGGGCCACATTTTAGTCAGTCGACTGTGTGGACTCGCAAAATTAAGAACAAAAATAGCCCACGCCCATCTTAATTATGTAGCCAAAACAAAAGCTTCCCCTATTGAGAAAATCTAATTACAGAGTGAATTACTATTATGCACATATATATATATAACAGCATAATGCTATCGAATGTACATATTTACACAGAGGAAAAAGTGATCGTCCTCTTTTTCAAAGCACATCAGTAAGGCCAATTACTGGCGAAGATCGGCCATATGTGACTCCACTAGCATCGACCACAACACGTGCACATCTTCACAAGGGCAGGACTTCACATCCTTGTACAGTATATACAGGTACAGCCCTCTACCTGCAGCAAAAAGAAAAACATCAAGAAACAACACATGCATATGTGCAATGCCGGCATTGGTATCTTCGGGTTTTTACGTTTTGAGACCTCTGATCATAATAGAATATTATCATTAAAAAATGACTATAAATTATTTATAGACCATAATAATAATAAAAAATTCGGGACCACAAGCGCCTAACCCGCCAATAACAAGGACCGACTCTGCATATGCGATCAATTTAAAAAAGTGAAAGAAGAATCAATTATACGCTTGCGGCGGTGAGTACTAGAGTGAAGACGATCCCAGAGTTTCTTCAAAGGGGAGACGATGATGGAGGGAAGCCACCCCATTTTGAGAAGCTGCAGTGTGTGTGCTTTAATTCAATTCAATTCAATTCATAATGGTAGGTGAATGTTTGGAAGGAAATAGAGGGCGAGTTATAAAAAGTATTAATGGGGGATATTTGGAGTTATTTGTAGCTTACTACTGTAGTAGTAGATTCCTTCATTTTGCTATCTTTTTAGGGCAATCATATGCGATAAAATACACGTCACTCGCTTGGTGCTATGTCTCTGTCACACCATTTTTTCTCTTGTAAAAATATGAGACTATTATTACCCAAAGCTGCTACGCTTCGCCAAAACTACATATCTCCCTGTTTCTTTATTTCTATTTTCACTAGCCTTGTCCTACAAGCCAGAATCCACGCTAGTTGATGCTCACCCAACATCAACAAGCACAAAATATATTAAATATTTACACTATATTATTATTATTTTTTGTTGTTGTTGTTGTTATATATCTTATATTGCTTTGCAATTAGGAGTGGTGTTAAAATGTGAGATATTTTGGATGTAAAACTGTGAGAACGGCAAGCTTGGTGGGTTTTTAAAACAAATAATATTTTATTAGTTGGGTTAAGTCAGTAAATTTTATATTAATTTATTTTTTTTTTCTTCATTTAGGTGGCCATCCAACATGAAAAATGTGGTTTTTTAAAAATAATTTATTTATTTATATATTTCTCCCTGCTTATTAGTTTATTTAAAATATCAAAACAAATTAATAAGTTAAAATGTACAATTGTGGATCACCTTCTGATAATATTATAATAATACATAAAATAAGTTCTGGATCGGTGATTTTGTTTCAGGTTATGTTTTAAACTAACACGAACCTTCCAAGAAATTATGAAATAATCAAAATATATACGTATCTGCATGGTAACGTGGGAATTAAATTACATAGGTACTATAGCATTTTCATTATGAAATTTTTTTTTTACTTTAGCCTCTCTCAAGCATAAACAAATCCGCACACAGATGAACCAAAACATATATAGCAGCCAATGAGTACGGAACCTGTGAAATTGGCCTTATTAGCAGATATTAGAAAAAAGAACAACGATCGTCTTTATAGATCTAAATTTAGCATTTAGGTATAAAATCATAATATATTTTTTCAATTTTAACTTTTAAAATAAAATATTTAATTTTATGATTTGCCTCCTAAAATCTTAATTTTAACCTTTAAATATGCGTCGTAAGTCACAAGCTACGAGTATGGTAAAACGTTGCGATGGTTGAGTTGAGTGTATAAACTTGTGAATCTGAACGTCAAGTTTCTAATATGTGAGGCTAAATTTATTTGCTTCTATTTTCTGGGAAAAGTATGTTTCATCTCATTCTCCTTGTTATTGTTGTTTAATTGTAATTTTTCTATTAATTGTAATTTGCTTCATTATATTGATCGTCAACATTGTCTTGAATCAAAAGTATCCTGCATTGTCCAAGTCGTCATCCATTATCGATGTGTGGTTTTTCACTCTGAGAAATATTTAAATACAGAGTGAGGGTAGAATAAGTATTGCACATAGCCAAAAATGGATGATAAATGCTCAATGGCCCGAAGAGGTAGAAGAGATTTGACTGAGGAACCCCGACCACATGAATCATGGGGGTTCTCCCAAAGACAGAATTTGTTGATGATGAAGCAAGTTGGATACCGTACTGACAACCTGGAGGATGTTGATTTAGAGTTTTCTAAGAGTTTGTTGAAACCCGACCGGATGGGTCTTTATCAGTGAAACCCAACCTTGTTGAGAGAGTTGAAGAAAAGCTTTTACAGTATCATCTACATCGGTGTGCCGACCCGAGGAA
The DNA here is from genome assembly GCA_019454045.1 of Zanthoxylum bungeanum. Lineage (NCBI taxonomy): Eukaryota > Viridiplantae > Streptophyta > Magnoliopsida > Sapindales > Rutaceae > Zanthoxylum > Zanthoxylum bungeanum. The sequence continues at coordinate 26,176 of SKCR01022755.1, forward strand.
CCAAAATGGGATCACAGGCTGATAAATGTTGAAGTCATGTGATGTATGCCATAGTTGAGAGGATAAGTGTATGACACAGAAATCGGCGACCCTGTGATGTGGTCCATTCCCGAACCTTGCTTCATTCTTGGAGTGTCATTCCCAGCTTGTTCATTCCCGAACCTTGCTCCATTCTCGGATTGCCATTCCCGGCGTGTTCATTCCCGAACCTTGCTCCATTCTCGGAGTGCCATTCCCGGCTTGTTCATTCCCGAACCGTGCTCCATTCTCGGAGTGCCATTCCCGGCTTGTTCATTCCCGAACCGTGCTCCATTCTCGGAGTGTCATTCCCGGCGTGTTCATTCCCGAACCTTGCTCCATTCTCGGCGTGCCATTCCCGGCTTGTTCATTCCCGAACCTTGCTCCATTCTCAGAGTGCCATTCCCGGCTTGTTCATTCCCAAACCTTGCTGTATGAGAAAGGGTAGACTGGTCACCCCCAGTCTCGGTTCATCTTTCTGTCCTTTGCTGCTTTCATTAGCTCAAGATAGATCTCATGATGTGATACCAACACATTATACTGCCTCTCACGAGATAATCCTGATAGCTAAACATATTTTCGTCCTCAACGGAAGCTTCGTGTCGAAACCAGAGAACCTTCAAAGTGCTTGATACAACTCAAATCCGACCGTCTGAATAAGTGATCTGGACTAGACTCCTAGTGTGTGTGTGCCAAATTTCTTTCGCAGCTTAATCCTTAAGTAAGCCAACTCGATGATTTTATCTCGGAGAATTGGATCAGTGGGTCTAACCAACCTAGATGTCTTGATCATACTTTGTGATTACTTCCTTGTACTCAACATGATATGGTTTTATTCTTCTTTTCTTTCGTCTCTTTCTTTTCTTTCTTTTCATTTTGACCTTTCTTTTTTTTCTCTTTTCTTTTTCTTTTTCTCTTTTATTTCTTTCTCTTTTTTCGACACACCTACCCTTTAAGGTAGCATTTCTCCTCATGGTGGTCCTAATACTCGCCCATGGGTAGCTTCACGCTTATCGGTTATAGGTGGTCTATTTTTTCCTTTTCTTTTCAGAGATTTTTTATTTGTTTCCAACCATATCATATATCGTAGCATACGTAAACCAGGATGGACATCTAGGCAAACGGTCATTCAATGATCTGCAATCTCTTTGACTAGTCATCTCGCCGACCACTCAGGCTTCTACTGCTAAAATCCCATAATCAAGTGCTCGTGAGTCCAGCCGAGATCAACCACTCAGAATACAGAATGAGAGCACATCTCGCACTTATTGTTTCTAAGGTTTCTCCCTACAACAAACAATGTCATCACCAGACATATGCCTAACCATCAAAGACTTCTTTCTTTTTTTTTTCTTTTTTTTACTCACTCACTCCATGGAATTCTTCCTTTCAACCACAGATATTGTGGGCTTCGCCCCCTGGGATTCCTTCCCAAAACTGATATTGATATGGGCATCAACCCTGGGATTCCTTCCCAAAACTAACACTGATATGGGCCTCACCTTGGGATTCCTTCCCGAATATAACACCGATATGGGCCTCAACCCTGAGATTCCTTCCCGAAACTGATACTGATTCATTTCTGAAACTGATGGCACTGTACTGTTGATGCTTCTGATTGGCTTGTCTTTGCCGCTTTTTTTTTTTTTTTTGAAATCTGTGAATACAAAACAAAACGAACACAAAAAAAAAATGCAAAATATGTTACGTGTATGCATGCATGCATGAATGAGTTTCCTATCCCGTTGGGTTAGGTCTTACGCCAATTCCCTTGGTGACTGCTCGGTCTTCTCTTCCTCAGGCAAAATACTGCTTCAATCTGTCTACGTTGATCGGCTCGGTGAACTCATTCCCTTCTAAATCTGACAGTCTCACTGCCCCGTTTCCCATTATTTTCTGGACTATATAGGGTCCTTCCCAGTTGGGTCTGAACTTTCCTCTCGGGTCTGTCGTCGATGGCTTTGACTGTTTAAGTACCAAATTACCCTTTCTGATCTTAGTAGGACGCACCTTCTTATTGAATGCTTACGCCAACCTCTTCTGGTATATCTGCATGTGATGTAAGGACTTCATTCTCTTCTCATCCAGCAGTGCTAACTGTTCAAATCTCTGCGAGGCCCATTCTTGTTCAGGTAACTCTGTTTCTGCTAATACCCGCATGGACTGTATCTCAACTTCCACTGGCAGTACTGCTTCCATTGCCTTCTGAGCCTCTTCTTTTTTAAACACTTCAACTGAAAGTCGTTCGTTTGTCTCTTGTATAGTTCCCCCTTGAAACTCACATACTGAGAAGCCAATTTCTGAATGGCTGTCATGTCCTTCATGCTTGCTTCTTCTGGGAATTCCCTGTGTTCTAAGTATCATTGAATATCATAGTACCACTTACTGAGGTAGTAGACTGCATGCTCCACCCCCATCTCATCCGCTTGTACCATCATCGCCCCCAGCGCTTCAGGTTCAATGGCCAAATATAGTACCAAGGGTTTGCCCAGTCTTGGAGGTTTCAAGATAGGAGGTTTCACCAAATATTCTCTGATCTTGTCGAAGGCTTCATGGCATTGCTCATTCTATTTCACTGGCTGGTCCTTCCTCAACTTGGCGATGAACCGATTGATGTACTGAATTTTCCCAAGGAATGCTCTAACTTCTTTTTCTTAACCCAACAGATATCTATGATGGCTTTTAAGACACTGGATTGACATGATGCGTGTATGCATGAGATGCATAAGATGCGTGCGATGTATGGAATATATAAGTCGGCCCATTATCATTTTAAAGCATTTAATCATACTATTGCGAGGTGAAAACTTGTCCCAGTTGTAAAAGGCCCAACATGTTTACACTTTTGCGATAACATGGCTAAACAACTTCAAATGATAAGAGGCCCAAACACAAAATGGCCCATCGGTATTTTAGAAGCTCTTGGCCCAATTGTCATAAAGGACGGACTCATCCCAGTTTAAATGGCCCAACAAGCCCATACCTCATGATAAAAATTCAAACTGAATCTAAATGACGATGGTCCTAAATGCAAGCATAAATGAATGGTTTCTGCTGGTCCTACAACTAGGGTTCACATGTGGGTTTATGGGAGTGAAGACAAAGGCTCCCGCAGGTGAAGGATTGCCCATTACTAGGACTCCTCACTCAAGGGTTCGAGCGACCAAGTGAGTGCACCTTTTTTATACATTAAAGTACGTGCCAACGAGTTATAGTGTATGACTGACTGTCAAATGGATATCCTATTGAAGTTCCCCAGAGGGAGGGTGGAGCGAACTCTCTTAAATACCTAAGCCTCTTAGGCTCTTATCGCTTGGTGACAGGAATAACCAATAGGTCCTCCAAATTAGTCCATCATGGTAAGCTTCAGGTAAATGATTGTCTAGGTGCCTTCATTGCTTTTCCTTAAAAAATGTAGTGAATGAAGGAGGACACTAAACCATTACCTAGCTCTAATAGTGCCTTTGATTAAACCCCTTCAACCCACAGTAGACACAGTTAACTAAAGCACAAATCATAAACATTACAAGACATTATTTCGTGGCCGATTCTCTATTCCCCAGTGGAGTCGCCAGACTATAGGACACAAAAATTGACGACGCTGTTCTAGGCTCGCGGCCTACTTGGGAGTACAGAGTAGCCCGCGGGGGATTAAATTGGAGAATAAAGGAGTCACCACCCGGTGTGAACCGGGAAAATGATTTAAGGCCGCACTCACCCCTCGCAAGGGAAGACCTCAAACCGTTGGGTTCGGAATGGTCCCTTACTTATGCCACTTGTAATGAAAAGATTTGTGCAATAATCTAACCAAGTCTACAAAACATTCATATGTAAAAATAACCTACTTCTAAGTTCACGTGCATGAAAATAAAACCTATATCTAAGTTTGCATGCATAAAAGTAAGTCGTCATAACGACAAATACACAATAATCTCATGAACATATTTAATTATCAAACGCGAAAAATAAATAACAACCTAAACATAAACATAAATTAAATTCCTAATGCAAAAGAAATAAATAATCATGCTCGGAAATAACCAACTAAATCATACATAAAAAATAAATAACATACTAAACGACTACATCATGCTTAGAAAAATAAATAATATACTAAATGACTAAATCATGCATAAACATAAGATTGGATGAAACGAAATATGTGTGTCTCTCAAGTGGTACGTGGAGTTGTTTCCCAAGTACAAACCACACTACCGCCTATTCGGATTCGGTTACGGAATTCACGTATGAGTTTCCATCCGATATACCGCAAGAGAGAACACATATTCCATTCATCCGAAGGTCATATCATACACCAATCAACAATACTCATCCAAAGTAAAATAAGAAAATAAATAAAAATAAAGGGGAATGAATAAAAAAGGGTGCCCTCAGGTCTAACCTCTTAAGTCGTCTTTTGGAAGCGCGTTACACGGCCGTTGGAAGGGTTAATGCTCCGCAACTCCTCCGATTTACTGGTTCGTTGTGTTTAGTTGCTGTTTGCTCACTGTTTTGCTCATTATTTTTGCGGTAATTAAGTGCAGTTTTCTGGATAGATTTGCGGTGGTCTAGGACAGTTTTGCTGGGCATATTTTTGGTGGTTTAAGTGCAATTCAGGGTCTAATTTTCGATGGTTAAGATGTGTTTTCAGGGGTTATTTTTTGGTAGTTTATGGGGCTGATTTGGGGACTATTTTGTGCGTGAGTAAAGGCTGTTGTGGGGGTGTTTTGTGCGTGAATAAAGGCTGTTGTGGGGGCTGTTATTAGGCGTGAATTGGGGATGCTGTTAGGGGTCTTTGGGCGTGAAGTTGAGGGCTGTTGTGAGGTGTTTGGTGCGTTGAATGGAGGGCTTGCTGGGGGGTCTTTAGGCGTGAAGTTTGGGGGCTGTGTTGAGGGGTATTTAGGCGTGAATAAAGGCTGTGTTGAGGGGTCTTTAGGCGTGAATAAAGGTTGTTGTTGTGAGGTGTTTGGTGCGTTGAATGGAGGGCTTGCTGAGTGTTATTGCGTGAAGGGTTTGTGAGGGTTTGCTGCTTTGTGAGACGTGAGAATGAGCTAGGGGAGTGAAAGGTTGGTTTATGCTTCTTTTTATAGGCAATGGTTGGGGTTATCCTTATGCGAATAGGGAAAGAATATTGTGTAATTATGATGATATTTAATTTGTGTATCATAAGGAAAAAATCTCTTCATTTTAGGAAGGTAAATTGATTTGATTTGATTTTATTTAGTTTAGAAAGGTGATTTAATTGGATTAGGAATGTGATTTATATGATTTGATTTGATTCTTTTAATTCGGGAAGGTGATTTATTTGGATTTCAACATGTGTTTAATGTGTGGATTTATTATTTTGGATGTGTTTTAATGGGCTTGGGCGTGAGCTAAGGGGATTTGGGCGTGGGTTTGGTTCTTTTTGGTGGGCTTGGTGTGTGTTGCGGGGGTTTTGGGCCAATGATGTGTTTTAAAACAGAGGTCCAACGAGCGAGCCCACAGCTGAGCAAACGAATTAAGTCCAACAAGAAATGGATTTCTGACTTTTCCCTTCCGACGTTCGTTTCCCGCGACTTCCACGACTTAAATGGTAGTGCCTCCATGTGAAACTCATCATCGGGGATTATATGCAAAAATACAGTGCATACAATAAGCTTCTACAAGACTAATGATGATTGTGGAAAAAATAATGATTCTCATTGGAAGTAACCCCTACCAGCAGCCATAGGCCGGTGCAGTGGTAGGGAAGTGGCAGAGCAGAGCCGCCAGAGGCCGGTGCAGAGACAGTGAAATGAGCTATTCTGATTGGCGCATTTAAGGATATTTGAGGATAATTACTGTGGTAATGATGGTAAGGTAACATGGGCTGACGTCATTGGTGGTGGAATATTGAATTTGGAAGCCTAAATAAATGGGTTGAAGATTCAAATTCAAGGGTTAGTAAGTTTCGCATCTCACAACTTATAAAAAAAACTAAGAGCTTAAATACTAGTGATAGAGAGAGAAAGTTGGTCAGTTATCTGACCAAATAGATGAATTGTACCAGGCTAGTATAACACCCAATGTGTATTATCACTTAGAGAGTTCATTTCTCCATTATAACTTCAGTCGGCATTGACCCCGAACAATAATAAAATACACCCATTTCTCATTTGGACGTAGGTTGGAGCCACTCTCCGTCAAACCTCGTAAAATCTATGTTTATCTTGTTTACCTGCTAAGTTTACTTTGGTTTCCTACTAACCAAACAAATTCATTGTTGATGGAGGTTTGTTCTAAAGGTTTATTTCTTGCTCTAGGAACGAAAAATATCAGTCAACAGTTGGCGCCGTATGTGGGGATACAATATGAAAAGCAACACAACACACTAAAACGATGGCAGAAGACTGAAATCATAGAGCTTTGAAGGCTTCAGCGGTGGAGTGAATGGAAAATATGGAAGAGAATTTACGATTGGAAAAGGGAAAATGCCCGAAAAGAAAGGAAGACAACTTAGGTCTTCATGAAAATCATGATGGAAAATATCGAGAAATTTGAGAGGAAACCACGAGAACAGGGACAAGCAGGGCCTAATAGAAGAAGGGAAGGGATTTCCAGCGTGACTAGAGTAGCTGAAGTATAAGAGGATCGAGAAACATGGAGAAAGAACGCTCATAATATGAGATCAGTGGTTGTGTCCTGTGCGACCCCAATAAAGGGGCCTTAAGAGGGATATGACGATAGGTATACTCCAAAATCATCTGGTAAAAACCCTTGTTTTGGAGAGAGTGACCAATGGCGTTATCAGGAATGAGGCCGTAGAACTCCAACTAGTAGGAGATATCACACTCGAAGGAGCAAGTATGAGGAAGCCTTCAGCTGAGGGCATGAGAACACTGAAAGCCACCTGAGGGACTAATTCCAAAAGAAGATGAAGAACCTCTTTCACCAAGGAGGTAGTGGAGATGGAGTTCTCGATGAGATTCTTCATGTCTTCGATAGACATCTATAAGGGTAGCACGGACCCTAAGTCCCGTGATGAAAAAATTATTTTACTAATAGAGATTCAAGACATGTCGAGAGGACAGTCTGTAAGGTATTCCCGCTAACCATAGGAGGACCAGCCAACTTATGGTTTAAGAATTTGACTCCAGAGAGTATTAGTAGTTTTTCATAGCTAATAAAGTCTTTCGTGCGCCATTTCAAAGGGGCATGTGCAGTAAGGAAGACAAACAAGTCACTGAGGACGATGAAGCAGCGTGATGACGAGTCGCTAAAAAACTTCATCGACAGATACCACAGCTTGGCACTGGAGGTTGGGGCGTACGAGTCTCTTGAAGCATTGAAGAGTTTTAAAATGGGCCTTAAGGGTTGAGAGATTGTGATTCCACATTAGGATCCAAGAAGTACCAGATTATGCGACAGTCTTGGAACAAACTATGAGGTTTGTATTGTTGGAGGAGGAAGAGAAGATATTCGAATGGGACATTGCTCGGGTTAAGAATGAATTGGGGCAGAAAAACTGTCGGGATACTGGTATCGGATGAAGAGGACCATGCCTGAGGTGACATGAGTTTAGAGCGAGGACCTTGGGTAACCCAACATCAGAATGAAGGCCTCCAATCAAGGTCACACATGTTACCGGAGGCATGACGTATACTACATTCAACAGGCCTTTGTCGCAGATAGCTCGGAGATACAGGACAAGGGTCCGGTGATAGAGCCCGACCCCAGAAGGTTTCTAGTGGAAAGAGGGATATCGGGGCCTATTGTACACATCATAATTTAATGATGCACGACATCGAGGACTGTAAAGATTTACAAGATTATGTAGAAGACCTGATGAGGAATGGTTACCTCAAGGAATGCATTGATCACGAGGCTATGAGGGTAAGGCAACGAAGGAAGTAAAGGCCTATGTTCATCATAGTCAAAGGAAAAACGTTAGTCGGGGACTCAAAAAAGGCAATAAAGAATTATTGTCGGATCAATAACCCTGAGATAATGACTACAGAGAGAGCCATGAGGATTCAGAAAACTAGGTTGGTGCCAATAATATTTACAAATGAGGATGCTCTATGTGTGAGTTACCCTCATGATGATGCATTGATAATCAATGGCAACATTAGTGGGTCAGAGGTAGATATGATATCGGTGGATTTTGAGAGTGCAGTGAACATCATATCCAAAGAGGTCTTGAATGGGCTGATAGTGGAGTTCACCACATTGATTAAGGACATAACACCATTGTATGGGTTTGGGGGATCAACTGTCATCCCACTTGACTGCATACAGCTGACAATGACCGTTGGAATGAGCCCTCATACTCGTATAATTATGATGGACTTCACCGTGGTAGATTGTTTAAGTAGCTACCAATTGATTTTGAGAAGGCCTTTCATGATGAAATCAATGGTATCCATGTTAAGCTACCATTGAGGTCGGGGTGGTATGCGGCAATCAAAAGGTGGCGAGTAGTTACTTTGATGCCAATTAAATGAGACCTTGTGTATTGATGATGTCATATGGCACAAGAGGTAGGAAATGGAAGAAGACTCAGTCGAGGTGGAATTGGTCGATCCCCGACATGAGGACCTCACTCAGTATGAGGGAGTAGGAGAGGAGCTAGAGTTAGTAAAACTCTTTGGCCCGGAGAAAATAATCAAAGTTGGGGTCGGTCTAGCGCAAAATCTGAAGAGGAAGCTCATAGACTTCCTAAAATAGTATGTGGACGTCTTCGCATGGAGCCATAAAGACATACCCGATATGGATACTCGGGTCATTACTCACCGTATGTCAATTGACCAGACTTATGAGATGGTGAAGTAGATGAGGAGGATATTCAACCATAAGCGGTATGAGTCCATTCACACAAAGGTAGATAAATTGATGCATGTCGAGTTAATCAGAGAAGTGAAATTCCCGGAGTCGTTCTCGAATGTAGCCTTGGTAAAAAAAAGGCCAACGGAAAATGGAGAATGTATGTGGACTTCTCCGATTCGAACAAAGCTTGCCCAAATGATAGCTTTTCTCTTCCTAAAATGGACTAGTTGGTGGATTCAACAGCTTGCCACAGATTTCTAAGCTTCATGGATGCATTATCGAGATATAATTATATCAGAATATTTCCTGAGGACGAGAAGAAGACAATTTTTATCACCAAAGATTAGTGAGTTGGGTATTCAAGCCCCTCATCGGAAAGACAATAAAAGTCTATGTCGATGATATGATAACCATGACAGTTCAGCCTAACGATCACCTGAGGGACATCAGATAGACTTTTGAACTCTTGAGGAAATTTGATATGAGGCTAAATCCAGAAAAATGTGCCTTTGAAGTATCCTAGGGAAAGTTTTTGAGATACATGGTTAGTGCTAGAGGCATCGAGGCCAATCCTCAGAAGATTAAGGCGGTAATGGATCAGAAATCACCGAAGACAGTAAAAGAAGTACAAAGCTTGACTGATCGGGTGGCAGCTCTTAACAGATTCATTTCTAAGGCCACTGATAAGTGTCATATCTTCTTCCAACTAATCAAGAAGGCGAAGAAAGATGTCGAGTGGACGAGCAAGTGCGATGAGACATTCCAGCAGCTTAAAGAGTACCCGACTCGACCCCCACTTCTGGCTAAGCCAATTCTGGGTGAGATGTTATTTCTGTACTTAGTTATTTCAGAGCATGTTGTAAGTTCGGTATTAGTACAAGAAATAGATAAAATTCAAAGAATAATATGTTATGCTAGTAAGGCATTATTAGATGCAGAGACTCGATATTCAGACCATGAGTTGATAGTCTGGTTCTTAGTGACTGCAGTAAGGAAGTTACGACCTTAATTCCATGCACACCCTATCAGGGTATATACCGATCATCCACTTAGAAAAATATTGCATAAACTTGAGACTACGAGTCGTCTGGTAAAATGGTCTGTAGAGCTTAGTGAATATGATATATGCTACATGCCCCGAGTTTCTATTAAAGGGCAAGCTCTAGCTGACTTCGTGGCGGAATTCACTGGCTCAAGTCATGGTGGTCATGGAATATAAGAAATGAGAGTTGTTTATTGATGGGTCGGTCAGGTCGTAAAGATGTGGGACTGGAGTCATCCTTGGTAATGGGCAGGATGAGGAGCTAAGCTACGCACTGAGATTTACATTTGAAGCAACTAACAATAAGGCTGAGTATGAGGAGATCCTGACCGGGCTGAGGTGCTGTGATGTAAATGGGGTAAGAGATGTGATTGTAAAAAGTGATTCTTTGATGGCCATCCAGCAGTTGAGTGATGGGTTTTAGGTAAGGGAGCCCAACATGATAGCATACCTCGTGGGGGTGCAAAAGTTTCTTTAAAGAATGAGGAGTGTCACATTTGAGCAAATCGATCAGGAAAGTAACCAACATGCTGATTCATTTGCCCGTTTGGCATCATCCATCAAGTCTAAGATCTCTCGGATTAAACTCTTGGAGATTCTTGAGCCGAAGAGTGTGGGAGGATCGGGTGTGATGGAAATATAAGCTGAAGTTAAGCTAACATGGATGAACCCGATCAAGAGGTACCTGAAGTCTGGAGACTTACCAGGGGACAAGAAGAAAGCGATGAGGTTGAAATATCAGAGTGCACGTTTTTGCCTGATAGATGGGTGCTTTATAGAAAAGGCTACATAATATCGTACCTGAAGTGTCTTGGGCCCGATGAAGCTAATTATGTGCTTAGTGAAATCCATGAGGGAATCTGCGGGTATCATGATGGTGGGAGATCGATTACTCACAAATCTAATTATGTCCACATAAAGCCTTGAGACCTATCAGCCGCCATAGGCCGGTGCAGTGACAGAATAGCTCACGAGCAGCCGCCATAGGTCGGTGCAAGTGACATGACAACTAGCATGTGGGATTGACTGAGAAATTGGTGGAAATAATGATTTAAGGGTAGCAATAATGATTAAGTGACGTATGATGACTTCAAAATTGGTTGCATTAGTGGGTCTGAGAGCCTATATAAATGGGTAGAAGCCACATTATAAATAGTTAGCAATTATTAAATTTTCTAACATTTATAATTGGAGAGCAAAACATGAAAACCAAAATAAGTGATAGAGTGAGAAAATGAGTAGTGTACCTGATCACATAGTTGACCCGATGGGTTATTCGTTGTAAATCATTTGTTAGGTGATCAGATCGGCATTTACTATGTGTATAATAAAAGTGACTCATTTTCTCCCCTGGACATAAGTTGGAGCTATTCTGCGCCGAATCATATTATTCCCTGACTCTGTGTGATAATTTATCTTTTGCTAAGTTTTGTATGGTTCCTACTAACCAAACAAATTCATAGTTGGGGAGGTTTGTTCAAAGGGTGAGTTTTCAATATTGCCTTTGAAATAAAAATACAACTGGCAACAAGAGTAAAAGATTCATGTATGCAGCCCATATGGTCACACTCCGAACACTCGAGCACGTGAGAAATGGGAAATTAAATTAAAAAGAAAAAGGAAATTTTGACATAAACCCCCAAAATATGAACAGATTTATAGGCTTACAAAGCCTGTAGTATTCATAGCCTAACCCAATTACTTAGATATTGTCCACATTGGTGGGTAAGGGTGGCACAATTCAAAAGCCATGTTCTCTCATAGTTTTATTATTGGCATGAGTCCAATCCCGACCAAGTGACCTCCAACTAGTTGGAATGGTTCAACACATATAAATACATCACTAACAGCCCTCCCAATCAAGGGGATATTACAATTCACCTCATTGAAGTCCACCGTCCTCGTTGACACACTTCCAATTGGGAGTTTGCTCTTATACACCTAGTAGGAAAATGTTTTCCTTGATTTGCTTTGGTTTAGTTATTATTTTACTATAACATTTGAAAAAAAAAACATAAAAAATATCTAAGGTCATGTATAAAAACATCATCTCTATTTAATCTCCACTATAAATGTATTATTAATTAAGAAAATTAAAAATTTTGTGAAATTTTGTGTTAAATAAAAAATAAGCCATATATAATCAGTTTTATAATATATGTTCTCATGATTTTGTTCATATAAGCACATCATTAAGATTTTTCTATAAGCGATATTAGATATCCCAATCTACTTTTATGGGAGGTCCAAAATCCTTGTTGAATGTGACATCCACACACTTCCAATTGATTATGATTTTGATACACTTTATAATAGCTCGTCCCACTAGTCATATTTTGTCTATTTTAAACTACATATACCTTCAAGATTTTATTCTTGACTTAAAATATACACCAACATCCTTCCCAACTGTTAAATACACATGTTGACTGTTGATTTTTGTTCCAAGGGAAAATTCAAAAACTCGCTACTCGAACAATCTTCCCCCAACTGTGAATTTGTTTGGTTTGTTGGGAACCAAAAGAAAATTTAGCGGAAAAAAGTAAACATGCAGGCGAAAACAGAGGATATAACGTGGTTCGGTGGAATGGATCAAACCTACATCCATGGACATAAGGAAAAGAGAGGTTTTATAACGTGGTTGGTCTTGGCCAACTTCTTTTTACAGGTGGTCGAGTTGTGCCGAGCTTAATATTCTCTCCTTATTTCTTACAAGTAGTGCTTGGAAATAAAAATAGGTAACCCTTACAAAAATGTTCCCAATCTCTTTATATACTAAGGAAAATTACACTGTTCCAACGTCTTCATGACGTCAGCCACGTGGGCCTATCTCTACCGAAAGTTAAACCTGCCACTGCCGAAAGTGAAATATGACATCTGACACTTCATTAAATCACTATGTTTTAGGAACTGCCACACTAAACAATTATGATGCCAGCCTGTATCCAATCGTTTACTCGGTGGCGTGTGTCAGAGGAGAATCATCAAGTTACCTCTGCCATGTCTGAACTTTATGGAGAAGACCAATTCTCGTGCCATATCTGACCAGCACTATCCCGAGCTCATTCATCTGGTCGGGCAACCGGGGTAAATCTGTTGAGCTTCAGTATCCGGGTCGGACCCAAGGTTCTCAGTTTATAGTCCTCGTATTGGCTTATTCCTCGGGTCGGTGGAATATTGGAGACCGAGGCCGACCACCATGTTGGGTCAGGTATCTAGCAATATCCTCAGGCTACAGTGTTCTGAATGTGAAATTTCCTTTATGTCCTTCCCGAGCTCTTGGCCATACTTAGGCCCAAAAATCACCATAAATATTTTTCCCCTAGTTCTAGGTTCCAACGAGTTTGTGAGTTGGTGCCGGGAACTACAATGGCGAGGAGGATACTGGTTAATCTTGCGTTATTTCTCTCAAATGCATAAACTTGTTCGATAACTGATCTGGTCGGCCCTGTTATTGTTATATGCTCTGGTCGGGAAACTCTTGGTACCGACCCAAACGACGCTGATAGCCTTTTGTAAATACCCTATTTTCCCATTCGAATATCACTCATCGGGAACCGCAAATAACCATTACTGCCTTTAATGCCCATCGAATCTCATTAGGGTTTTCCCATTTTCAATACAAATTTTGCGACCGTTCGGCCTCTGGTATGTGGCCATGAGGGGAGATGCTCTGACCCCATGCCGAAGAGAGATCAAGACTTGGCAGGACGTAACCTGATCCTGAGCTAGTAATGTAACCCTCGGCCATGAGGGAATGCTACTTCCTCGTGCCAATCAGAATAATGGCCATGGGGGAGACGCTCCGACCCCATGCCGAAGAGAAATCAAGATTCATGCGGGACGTAACCTGATCCCGAGCTAGTAATGTAACCCTCGGCCACTAGGGAATGCTACTTCCTCGTGCCAATCAGAATAATGGCCATGAGGGAGATGCTCCGACCCCATGCCGAAGAGAAATCAAATTTGACGGGACGTAACCTGATCCCGAGCTAGTAATGTAACCCTCGGCCAAGAGGGAATGCTACTTCCTCGTGCCAATCAGAATAAGGTCATGGGGGAGACGCTCTGACCCCATGTCGAAGAGAAATCAAGACTCGGTGAGACGTAACCCTATCCCGAGCTAGTGGAACAAATGACCTCGATGGAACGAATGCAGCCCCGAGCCAGTGGAACAAATGGCCTCGGCGGAACGAATGCAGCCCCGAGCCAATAGAACAATTGGCCTCGGTGGAACGAATGCAGCCCCGAGCCAATGGAACAATTGGCCTTAGCGGAACAAATGCAGCCCCGAGCCAGTGGAATAATTGGCCTCAGCGGAATGAATGCAGCCCTAAGCAGTGGAACAATTGAGACTTAATCGCGAGGGAAGATTTTCAACCTCTGATGCTCCGTGAATCCTGTTAAAGGCTTCCCTGCCCAAGTCATTCACAAAAATCAAAACATGACTCAAAACAATGTTAGTACTATGGAGGTGACTTAGCACATACTCCACAAAGACTCGAAAACTAACAAAGCGAGCGCTTGAGACAGTGTCCTGCCTAGGGCTACTCAAAATAATAATTTGGTGTTCCAGGTGGTTCTCTGCGGTTCGACTGATAACTCACGGGGGAAGAAACCTCCCCGTGTTCGGCCTCCCCAAGGCTACAAGGGTCACAGAGGCACTTCGGCTGTCCCTGTGCCGTGTGCCCGATGGTTCTCAATGGGATTAGCCAGATAACTCACAGTGGGAGAATATTCCCTATGTTCGGCCTACCTGAGGCTACAACGGTCACGGAGGCACTTCGGCTGTCCTCGTGCTGTATGCTTGATGGTTCACAACGAGATCAGCTAGATAACTCACAGAGGGAGAATCTTCCATGTGTTCGACCTACCCGAGCTCATTCCTCAAAAATACAAGTCATGGGGTAGTCACGCTCCGGCCCCGGGGGTTTGATAATGACACCAGAGATTGGCATGCCACAGGGGGTTCACGCTTTTCCCACATGTACTTCATCCCTTCATGCGTTCTGGATCTTCAAAAGTGAAGGTATCTAGGTCGGAGCGCTTCCACCCGGGGGTTTGATAATGAAACCAGGGATTGGCTTGCCATGGGTTTAGGGCCCTCCCCATATACCGAACACCCCTTGATTCGTCTCGACCATGAATAAATCTCAGGAATATTGAACATGTCTTTCCCATTTAAATAATAAACAAGTAAAGTTGACAAGTTTTAATTTAAAAGGGAAAGTCTTATTCATATTTGTGGGATCTACTGCCATTCTTACAACTCTTTGCAGGTCATTTCAAGAGAGGCTTTACAATAAGTTCAGAGTTGGCTTATACGTTGTCGTGTTATTTTATTCTTCTGGTCTGAACTTGATTCCGATGTTTCTGATCAACTTAACAGGGTCCCTCTGCGCCAAACTTTCTGAATGCATCTCTGAAAAATGCATGTCTCGCTCGGTAACTTATACCCTGGTCTCCTAGTGGTCCACCATCAAATTCTTCTCTTTCTACCTTGCCCCCAAGTGGCCACCACATTGTATGCAGATGGAACTCATGGAAACTGTTCGAGTGCCCCCAGTACACTGATTCGCCTGTCATTCCATTACGACCGTCGTGGCTGTAAATCTGAAGATTTGGCATGTCGGACTACTGTCACTCATTCTCTTGGAGGAACTTGTTCATTTATGAGCGGCGACGTGCAAGTGTCACTCATTCTTGACGTTACAATTCATTCTGTGGCTCAGTCCTTATGGGTGACTACTGGTAACCGTTTTTACATTTCATTTTGCAGCTCAATGAGGTGAGCTACTGGAAGTACTTCCTCAACATCTCATCATTCCACGGCTTCTTAAGCCGAGTGCCGTCCAGCTATTCCAAAAGATAGGCACCCTACCTAATGATGAAGTTGGTGCTTGGAGTGTCAATCCGATTTGTATATTTTATTATTTATTAATAAAATATCTACATTTTTCATTTCAAATCTCATTAATGGTATTGTCATTATGCGTATTAGATTGATGTATAGATATGCTAAGAATGACATCGACCTTAGAATAGTTTGACACTAGGTATAAACTATTCTTAAAGTAAATATTCCTAGTCGTTGGTTTTGGAATACGGTCGAATTCATATAACCGAGAAGACTAGCACATGTCGTATATTGGAATTGGAGTTCCAATGGTTTAACTAAATGTACCATGAGTTTTGGAAACTCGTATAGACATGTGGGTATTCGTTGAAGCGAATAATGAATGACTCATAGGTGATTCCTAATAGTTAGAAGTATACACCACTGTCAATAGGAATCTCCTCGAGTCAAGTAGTGATTACGCCTAAAAAGTACTTGCGGCTATCACAGTGTAGTTGGGGTGTCGATTCCTCAGAGAGATGGTTACAAGAACTTGTTTGCTTAAACAAAAACTTTAGCAATAACTTTAATGAAAAGATAAGGATTGAATTGATAATAAAAGTAAAGATTAAGAAAAACTATAAAAAGATGCTGAAGAATATCAGTAGAGAGATATGGAAAAGCATCAGGAATCTCTTTTATATCAAACTCATATATTCAGTTATTTATTCTTATTTTTACTAAACTGAAAGTTTCACATCCCAAACCAACAGTCGGAGGATATTCAATTCTACGCATATTTAATTCTAAGTTAATCAATGATTATTTTATCTATGTTAACAGCACACAAAAGTCATCGTTACGAGCTATCTAACGTCGACAATATACCCTCAGGCAATACTGCAGCAGAAGACCAACACATAACATTACTTTACCAGTCACAACAGAGTTCGCAAATCACACATAGAAGAAGCATGACTGGATCTATATGGGAGTTGAAAAAATACAGTCTCTGGGTTCTAGAATAATAAAGAATAACAACCATCACTTTTATTAAACGTTTAAAAGGTTTTTAAGAAATCAACAATATAAAAATAGAAATTCAAATACAAGAGTTCATCATTAGCTTTGCATGGGAGATTAGCTCTCCATGGAAGAAAGAGATACATCATTGATAGAGCGGAGAGACGTCATGGTTTCCTCGAAGTTCTTCGTTCTCCTCTATTGATTTTGTGTTTGTGGCTTTTTTATGTGTGTTTCTCTCTTGTTTCTCTCTGATTTTCTCTTCTTTTTAGGATTTGGACGAAGTTGGCTTTATATAGGGAGGCCTCGGAATCATAATACGCATCAAAGACGGCTAAATCAGGATTTTAGGTTGTTCTTGTTGGACAATTATGACCCATAACATCACTATTTGTACAAAACATTGTGTTGTTGTACAAATTAACTATGTGATAAAGGAAATTGCTCTTTTATCATTTGTAATTAGATTACCGGGATATATAAATGATAAAAGTCCATATGATTAGTTCTGGATTGATAAGATATGAGACATTATCAATCCATGAAGGTTTAATCATTAAAACATCCATAATCGGAGTATTATCGAGATTGGACATCGATAATGCGGAATAGTCTAGTATTGCACTTGTGCACGTTGTGGGAGCATAACGGCATAGTTCCATATATTTGGATATTGGATACTCATGCAAGTGTAATAGGAGGTTGTGTTTACCGATGGTACGGAAACAGCTTCGCTCTGGATAGACCCCTCGGAATTCCATTGGTAGTATGACTATGTGTCTATGGAAGTCCGAATCAGGGTAGGTGTATTTGGTATTAACCTGAGACTTGCACCGCTAATACTTTCGACAATCAATATACTTTGGTTTTGATCGTCCAGGGCTTTAACCGGTTCTGTGTATTCCTCTTCTGGGTATATTGGGAATCGTAGTGTATTGGGTGTGATGTCAAGATGGAAGTATCACTCCAGTCATATGGAGATGATGGTCACGTAGGATACGGAACTAGTACTCTTTAGTACTGCAGTCATCGGGATAATATGACTAGGTCATGATTATCTGATTACAAATACTAGTTACCAGAGATCCGATATGTGCTTCGTACGGGGCAGACACAATTCCAGCCCCAGGCCTAGCACGTGACATCCGAGTTAATTTAGAATTAATTCGCTAGCGACGTGAATAGTAATTTTACTAGGCATGATTATTTAATTAAATTTGATTTAATTACGTTGCAATGGAAAATTCGTTAATTCGGAATTAGCGAACCCGAGCCCGGGATGTGTTGCGGGCCCACTCGCATTTAGAATCAAGTGGGGCCCACAAGTCACATCACGCGTCACATCATTAGTCATTCTTGTGATGTAAGTCACATCAACTTTGAGTGATGTGATGCTTGTCACTTTTTGTTATTGATGGGGGTGGTTGAAGACTTTAAAGTCTGGTACCAAAATTTTGAATTTTGAAAAAAATGGTAATTGATTTTGGTATTTGTTTTTGGAAATCAAAAACCAAAAAAAAATACACAACACACATTTTTCTCTTCCCTCTCCTCTCTCCACATTCGGCCAAGGGCCATTTTTCTCTCAAATGTTCTTGGCTTGGCCGAGAACAACAAGAAGCAAAAAGGAAAGATTTGTGGCAAATTTTTCTATGATGCTAGCACATCCAATGGGTTATTCAAATGTGATAGGGAAACCCATTCATGAGCATAGAATCACAAATCAAAGCTTGGAGCTTGGAGGACATCCATGGAGGGGCTTGACCGAATCAAGGAGCACAAAATGGAGGCATTGCCGAGAGCTTAAAGCTTGAAGAAATTTTTGTGTTTCATCGCATCGCAAATCCGATCAAAGTGAGTATTTCCGCAACTTTACTTTGTTGTATACACATGTTTTCATAGCCTAATTGATCTTGGGATGACTTAAAAAACCCAACAGTTCATGGGCGCCGCGGTGCCAAAGCTGCGGGAGTTTTGGCTGGGAGTGTGCAGGCGCCGCGGCGCCAAGAAGTTGGGTGCCGCGGCGCCAATGAGTTTCTTCACTGGTGCTTCCCGTCGTGCATCCTGCTGTTCCCACGCGCGTCCGATTCTTCTTTAGGCTCCGAAACATATTTATTTGCTCCATTCTCCATATTCCAATGCTTCCTAATAACAAAGCATAAAATAAACTCTAATTAAGATTAAATACAAGATAAATAAGCCGAGTTAGCGGTGTTCAAAGTATACCCCAACTAGCTTATTGATAGTCCCTAGCAATTCAAGCGTAAAATAAAATAAAATAAGAACTAAATCAATAAAACTATCTAAGCCACTTTCATAGGGATAACGATTGCATTTAGCGTATGCAACAAGCCTCTAAACCCCTAGGTGTCCCTAGTGGACGAGTTATAGTCTCGTGAGGGCTTAAAGCGACGACACCCACAAACTTCATTTAAAACACATGCAGACATGCAAATTGAAAATAACAAAACAAACTAGTCCCAATAGTTACACATATTTTTGTCCTCAAAGAATGCCTAAAATGGAATCAGAGAACTTCCAAAGTACTCAATGTAACTCAAATCCAAGTCCTTGAATAAATCATCTAAGTCAGACTCACAGTGTGTGTATGTAAAGGTTCATTCACAGCTTGATTCCTAGGTAAGCCAACTCAATGATTTCGTTTAAAAATTGGGATTCGATGGGTCAAACCAACCTAGATATCTCAATTATGCTATGTAATTGCCTTTCTGTGCTCATCATGGTAGGATTATTTTTTCTTTTCTTTGTCTCTTTTTCAAATTTTTCTTTTCTTTTTTTTTTCATTTCAACACACATACCCTTTAAGGTAGCATTTCTCCTCATGGTGGTCCTAACACTCGCCCATGGGTAGCTTCACGTTTATCGGTTATATGTGGTTTAATTTCTTTCTTTAGAGACTTTCTTTTTATTTTTTTTATACCACACATCATAACACTAGCAAATCAGGATAGACATCTAAGCAAACGGTCATTCATCGACATGCAATTTCTTCAACTAGTCACTTTGCCAACTACATAGGCTTTCATTACTAAAAATCTATAGTTAAGTGCTTACGAGTCTAACCTAGATCAATTACTTAAAGCATCAGATAAAAGTACATTAAAGAACTTATCGTTTCTAAAATTTCACCATAAAGCAAACAATATCATCATTGGACTTATGATATACTATTAAGGACTAAAAACACACAAATTAAATGATTTTTTTAGATTTTTATAACAGGTATTATCATGCGTGTGCATACACCCCCAGACTTAAAACTTGCATTGTCCTCAATGTAAGATAAATGTAAAGAAAAATGATTAAGGAACAACACTACCAGGCGCGAAGTTGATCAGGTTCCTGCTGGTAAGACTTTAGTTGTGTGGCTATGTAGGTTGTGCTAACTCCTGCATAAACACTCATGCAAATAAATAAATAAACATGCAATTAGCATAAAATAAAATAAAATAAAATGCAAATGCAAGGGTTGTCTCCCCGCTAGCGCTAAGTTTAACGTCTTCAGCCAGGCGTAACCACTCAGATTGTCATGGTGGCTTCCATCTAGCGAACTGATGAAGGCATGAGAGAGAATTTTTATCTAGCCGCGGCAGTTTATCCATTGATCCCCCAGGGTCTGGTGGCTGAAATTGGTACTGCACATAAGGAAAATTTGGCTCAATCTCCTTTTTAATCTCTCAGGTATCATGTTTAATTGAGCTCTAATTTTCCTTTTTCTCTTTTTTCTGTTCTTTGGGGTCACTTTCACTTCGGGAGGATTTGATTCATGGTGTAAAAAAGTTGTTTTCGGCAGGACTGTTTCTAGCATGTATGAGTAATGACACTCATCATCACCATGTGGTTGTTTCTCGACATGAAAAATGTTAAGGGCTTGAGGAAAGGGTACTAACACTTTTTAGATTATGGATCTACTACCAGAAATTCAATGCGTAATCTTAGCATTCAATGTGTATTCCTGAATTAACTAGGAAATGTGTCTCATGGTGCCTATACCATTATCTTTGGGGTCATCTATGGTGTTGGACATGTCCTGTCTCCCTACCTCCTTATCACTCCTAGTGAATATAGCATTAACACCATTTACATTGGTTGCTTCGTGATCAGCTTGTGCCATGTGTTGGCCTTGTTGATTTGGTTAAGTTTGAGATGGAAATTTTCCTTGTTCGTGCACACTCATGACATTAGTTAACTTAGAGATCTATCTCTTAATCTCGCTATGATCTTCAGCTACCTGAGCTATCAGTGACTCAAACATTTGGTTGGTTTTGTTCTAGGCTTCCATAATTATTTTCTGGACCTCCATAAATGCTTGCACAGTATCCTCTAAAGAGTTCCTAGGAATGGCAGGTGTGTGATACTGGGGGGGCATTGTAACTCCTAGGTTGTGGTGTCTGAATAGGCTGAGGGGACTCTTGTTTCTAACTAAGATTAGGATGGTTCCGCCAACTAGGATTATATGTATCTGAATAAGGTGTGTATGGCTTCTTGTACATCCTTAAGTTATTACATTGTTCCTCATATGTCACCCTCATCTCACCATATACAGGACACTCTTGGGGTTCCAGGTGGGCGACTGCATCCATAGTCTTGCTATCTCTAGCTTTTAAGGCTCCTAACTCTCTAGTCAATAGCTCAACATGTGCCCTAAGACTATCCTCTTCCCTGAAGTGGTATATGCCTCTACTAGAGTGAGTAGGGTGTGTCCTATCAGTGCTATCTATGGCATTAGGTCTAGTCCAAGTATGAGATTTTTCAGCTAGGTCATCTAAGTACTTGAATGTCTCATCAGAGTCTTTCCGTATAAACTCACCATTACACATAGTCTCAATAAACTGGCGCTCTTTAGGGGTTAGACCATTATAAAAATAACTTACTAAGCGCCAACACTCATATCCATAGTGAGGACAACTAGCTAACATTATGGTGTGGGAAGTATTTGTTGAAAAATGCCTATGTCATCTCGCCCCATGATCCTATTGACATAGGTCTTAAAGAATACAACCAGCTCTTAGCTCTATCCTTAAGGGCAAAAGGGGAGAACTTAAGTCTAATTGTGTCAGTGGTTCCAAATCGGTCATCGAAGGTTGCTACTACCTCTTCAAAGTCTCTAATGTGCAAATAAGGATTTTCACTCTCAAAACCGTGAAAAGTTGGGAGATACTGTATCATCCCAGGTTTAAAATCTAGGTGTGGTGCATTAGGAGGAAACATTATACACGAAGGTGTAGCTGTGCGAGTTGGGTGGAGGTACTCTTCAAGAGTCCTAATGGGTGGTCTCTCGTATTCACTCATATTATGTGCGTTAGACGCAGATGGTGTGGCAAAAAGGTTTTCAAATATGTTGTCAGAGTATGAGTCTAAACTTTCATGTTCAATCCTAACGAATCTACCAAATTTATCCCTACATCTAGGCATGCAATTCAAGCTCAAGTAATACGAGAAACAAGAATAAAATAAAATTAAAATTAAAAAGGGATAAACTAAAAATTAAAATCTAAAATAAAATAAAAATTGAAATAAAATAAATAAATAAACAAAAGAATAAAAGAAGGAACGAAGTTACCGCTTTGTGTTTGACCAAGCAAACCTGCTCCTTTAAGTTGTAAACCGTCTCCCCGATAACGGCGCCAAATTTTGATTACGCCCAAAAAGTACTTGCGGCTATCGCTGTATAGTTGAGGTGTCGATTCCTCAGAGAGATGATTACAAGAACTTGTTTGCTTAAACAAAAAACTTTAGCAATAACTTTAACGAAAAGATAAAGATTGAATTGATAATAAAATTAAAGATTAAGAAAAACTATAAAAAGATGTTGAAGAATATCAGTAGAGAGATATGGCAAAGGTTTCGTTTAGTACGAGATCGCTTCACACCTCGCGGTGCTTACACCTCTCGCCTATCGAAGTTCTGTTCAAAAACCTCGTCCGAGAACTTGTATAGAGAAGGATTTCCCGCAGCGCAGCAGTTCTTCCATACCAACTTAGCTGCCCGGCGCTGCTATTGGCATAACAATCGGTACACCATAGGTTGGCCCAACCCAGTCCTCTCGTACTAGGGTTGGCTTCTCGAAGTTCTCCCATCGGGAATCTCTCTTGTATCAAACTCCTATATTCAGTTATTTATTCTTGTTATTGCTAAACTGAAAGTTTCACATCCCAAACCAACAGTCGGAGGATATTAAATTCTACGCATATTTAATTCTAAGTTAATCAATTATTATTTTCTCTATGTTAATGATGAGTGGTAAATGTATCACTATTTCCCACTCATTTGACCTACTATATTTTGTATAGATTCTTGAGTTTTGTGAATATTTTGATGTGTTTTGTGTTATTTTGTAGATAAATAAAGTTTCAGGACATTCTGGAGGTGATTTGGGGAATAAACAGTAAAAAAGGACATCAAAAGGCAAAAAATATAATTTGGCGCGTCGCGACGCCTAACGTGCGCTGGCCTGTGCTAACTTGCGCTGTGCCACGTGTCAAAATCTGAGAAGTCTGCTAACATGCGCCGGATGCTAACGTGTGTCTGCCATATGTCAACATCAGATGAGATCTGCTGACATGCACCGTGCCACGTGTCATCATCCTATGGTGCCGACAATCGCCATCGCCATCGCCATGTGTCATCCATGTGTCAGCCACGTAGACGTCCACATCAGCAACATGCCAAGTCAATATGCCACGTCATCGCCACATCATCATCAGCCAATCATTGCATCTCACGTGTCACAATCTTATGGTACCGATAATCCACATCGCCACGTGTTGCCACATCATTGCCACGTCATCGCCACATCAGCACAATCATTCAGCTCTCATCCGTCTTTGCCATGTGTCACCTTTTCACAATATCCACTTGCCATGTGTCGTAACTCTCTGCAAGCCACACCGTAAATCAAGCGCGTCGCGTCGCAACGCGCAGGGCCTATCAACGCCAATAAATTCAGCTCGAAATTTCAGTTTCAGATGTACCTTCCTCTCTGTAATTCTCTGAATAAATAAGGAGTTTGTATCTAGCTTTCTTTAAATTTCAGTTTTTTAATTAATTTTATTTACTTTCTGTAATAGTAATTTACTTTCTTTACTTTTTCAGTTTTTACTATTCAGCTATGAGGAGGTAACTTCCCCATGCTATGGTGAAAGGTAAAACTTTTATTATTGCTATTTAGATTAATCTCCATTAATTATAATATATTCACTATTTAAAATTTGACTTAACAAGGATACCGTTATATTGGTCGGTTGGTAATCAATTATAAACTGGTTTTAACCTAACTAAGCATGGATACCGTCTGATTGGTCGGTTGGTAATTACCACCTATATGGTTGGTTCATGGACAAATAATGATATCGCATTTATGGTCGGTTGGACTTAATTTGACTTAATCAGGTTACCGCATATATGGCTGGTTGGTAATATCACACAAGTTAATATATTATATTAAGGGAGATATCTAAAATAGTAGTGATAAAAGTAGATCCTCTAGCCCTAACATTTTCTTTTATTGTATTTTTCTTTATTTACTTTCCAGCATTTTACTTTTCAATATTTTACTTTATGTCTTTTATTTTTAAGTTTTTACTAGCCCTAGTTATGTGTCGTAACTAAGTTAGTTATCTGGGGTTATGATGAATTTTAATATCACCGATTTATAAGGGGTTATTTTATAGTTTGGGTAATATAAAGGTTTACTTTTTAAGTCTTAAACTTAATGCTTCTTGTTAACTGGCCATTAATAAGATTGATCTGATAAACTTAAAATAAACTTGACAAAGGAATTTTAGGTTTTAGCCCTAGACTTAATAGCCCACGATCTTTCTTGAGGATAGATAACCCCTTAATAGATTTCCTTACAGGATAGACATATACCTGTCGGGCGGGGGTAGCCATATTTGGAACTTAATCTTAATAAATTCAGGTAATTTGGTTGACATAGACATATGGTTCAATTAGGTTATATTGGGTATTTGCATCTGACCATCGACATAGGCTTTTGGATAATTTCGTGTTCCAGGTTAGTAATCCGATATATTACACAAACATGAAATAACCACTTCATCTTTAAAAAGATATTGGAAGAAATCACAACTCTGGATAGTTTTATAAATTTGAATTTTCCTCAACCTACTTTCGCGCAATTTTATTTACTTGTTTTTAAGTTTAAAGTCATCACTCAGTCAATCAATCAATCTGTTAGATACTAGTAATCATTTGGCCTCATAAAAATTAATAGCTTAGGTTTTAAGTCCTCGTGGGATCGATACTTTTTATACTACTTGAACGATACATACGCTTGCGTTATACGCGTGTGATTACGCACCGGTCAATTTTTTGGCGCCCTTGCCAGGGACTTATTTATCTTTCACTATTAGTTTTGAGGTTAGATACGTTACTTGTATCTAATTTCTTTTTACTTATAATTTCTGTGTTCTTGTGTTTCAGGTTCTCAGACACTACATGAGACGAACTAGAAGCTTTGAAATCCGACCGCTCGACCCAGAAATTGAAAGAACCATCAGACAGTTGAGAAGGGAAATGTGTGAAGGCCAAGAAGCTTTAGTCAACATGGAATCTGAACCTTTGGAAGTTGCACCACCAATTCCCATTCGAGACAGAACCATTCCGATGGTCGACGGCTTCATTTCCTGTATTGTACTTCCTCTCTTACCAGCAAACACATGTGACATCAAAACATACATTCAGATGATTCAGCAGTCAGTTCAATTTGGGGGGAATGCAACTGAAGATCCTAATACCCACATCAGCAACTTCCTGGAAGTTTGCGGCACTTTCAATTACAACTGAGGAGCTGAAGAAGCAATGAGACTGCGGGTTTTTCCATATTCCTTGAAAGACAGAGCAAAAGCTTGGCTACATTCACTACCAGCTGGTTCCATTACAACTTGGAACACTATAGCCACCAAATTCCTTGCAAAGTATTTTCCACCAGCCGGAACAGCAAAACTGAGGAATGACATCACATCTATTGTACAACTTGACTCAGAAACTCTCTATGAAGCTTGGGAAAGGTACAAAGATTTGCTCCGAAAATGTCATCACCATGAGATTCCAAAATGGCTTCAAGTCCAAACCTTCTATAATGGACAAACTGGACTAATGAGAACCACAATTGATGCTGCTGTTGGAGGAGCTTTGATGGCAAAATGAGAAGATCAAGCATGGGACTTAATCGAAGAAATGACTAACAACAATTCCTTGTGGCCAACAGAAATGAGCATGATCCAACGAATTGCTGGAATTTATGAAGTTGGAGCTAACACAGTAGTCAATGCCAAGCTAGATCAGATATGCAAATTCATGGAGACTCACAACACTGGATCCACAAGTTCACCATATGGAGGAGCACCAGAACCAAACCAACTTGAAGAGACGGTGAATTATGTCAAAAATTTCAACAGACAATGGAACAATCCATATTCCAACACCTACAACCCATGGTGGAGGAATCATCCCAATTTCTCATGGAGCAACAATTCAGGGAAAAAGAACTATCCACCACCTTGATTCCAACAGCAACAGAACAAAGGCCAGGAGCAGGAAATGAACCAGGAATAGCAGAAGTGCTGACTTAGTTAAAAAAATATGATGCTATATTTCAGAGCCAATCTACCTCTATTAAAGCACTGGAAAATCAAATTGGACAACTGGCCAATGCCCAGAGTTACAGACCGCCAGGAAATCTTCCCAGCAACATAGAACCAAATCCAAGGAACTGAGGGAAGGAACAATGTCAAGCCATTACCTTGAAAAGCGGCACTGAGATCAACAAAGATGTTGGAATCAAGGCAACTATTGAAGAAATTCCAAAAGATGCAGTCCCACAGATGGAGGAAAAAGAAGCAAAAGAAAAAGATCAAATCACTCCACCTCCACATTTTCCACAGCGACTTCAGAAAAACAAGCTGGACAAGCAATTTGCTCGATTCCTGGAAGTGATTAAAAAGCTGCACATCAACATCCCATTTGCAGAAGCCTTGGAAGAAATGCCCAGCTATGTCAAATTCATGAAAGATATTCTTTCACGAAAATGAAGATTGGGAGACTACGAGACAATAGCATTAAGAGAAGAGTGCAGTGCCATCATTCAGAAGAAACTTCCCCCGAAGTTGAAAGATCCTGGCAGTTTTACTATCCCGTGCACCATTGGAGAACACTACATCGGTAAGGCATTATGTGATTTAGGTGCAAGTGTTAATTTGATGCCTTTTTCTATTTACAGGAAACTACAAATTGGAGAAGCAATGCCTACCTCAGTCTCGCTGCAACTTGCTGATCGAACACTAGCATTTCCTAGAGGAGTGGTTGAAGATGTGCTGGTCAAAGTCGATAAACTCATTCTCCCAGCAGATTTCATTATCCTTGACATGGAGGAAGACAAATATGTTCCTATCATTCTTGGGAGACCATTCTTGGCTACAAGTAGAACTGTAATTGATGTGCAAAAATGAGAACTAACCATGAAAGTTCAGGACAAAGAAGTTACCTTTAATGTTTTCAAAGCCATGAAATTCCTGAGTGATGAAAAAGATGAAGAATGTTTCAGAGTTGATGCTATTGATAGTATCATCCAGGATACCGATGCAGTACCACCTCCCACAGACAAACTTGAAGCTTGCATCACCAACATGATTGACAGCGAGCTAGATGTTGAAATTCTGGAATGTATCAACTATCTGGACAAGCCGTTCCGCTTCAAATCAACACCACCAGTTGAAAGTTTGGAACTCCCGAAGAAAGATCGAATCAAGCCTTCAATTGAATAACCACCGCAGCTGGAGCTGAAGTTACTTCTGAACCATCTCAGGTATGCATTCCTTGGAAACTCTTCTGAATTACCTGTTATTATTTCTTCTTCACTAACATTGGAGCAGGAAGAAAAGTTGCTGAGAGTGTCACGAGAACACAAAAGAGCCATTGGCTGGACTATAGCAAACATTCGACGCATTAGTCCATCATTTTACATGCACAAGATTCTAATGAATGATGAGTACAAACCCACAGTGGAGCATCAACGGAGACTCAATCCAATCATGAAGGAAGTCGTGAAGAAATAAATCATCAAATGGTTGGATGCTGGCATCATTTACCCCATCTCAGACAACACTTGGGTGAGTCCTATGTAGTGTGTACCGAAGAAATGAGGAATAATTATAGTCACAAATGAAAAGAACGAGCTAATTCCAACAAGAACTTTGACTGGATTGAGAGTATGCATGGACTATCGGAAACTGAACAAAGCAACAAAGAAATACCATTTTCCGCTGCCATTCATTGATCAGATGCTAGATAGACTGGCGGGACATGAGTTCTATTGCTTTCGGGATGGATATTCGGGGTACAATCAGATTTCCATCGCACCAGAAGATCAGGAGAAAACCAGATTTACATGTTCGTATGGTACTTTTGCTTTCCGCAGGATGTCATTTGGATTATGTAATGCCTCTGCCACATTTCAGCGTTGCATGATGGCCATCTTCTCAGACATACTGGAACAGAGTATGGAGATTTTTATGGATGACTTCTCTGTGTTTGGAGACTCTTTTGACCACTGCTTGCAAAATCTAGAACATGTGTTACAAATGTGCGAAGTTACCAACCTGGTACTCAATTGGGAGAAATGCCACTTCATGGTGTAGAAAGACATCGTTCTTGGACACCAGATCTCACAAAAAGGAATTGAGATAGACAAAGCAAAGATCGAGACAATTGAAAAACTACCTCCACCAACATCTATTAAAGGGATTCAGAGCTTTCTCGGACATGCAGGTTTTTACATGAGATTTATCAAAGACTTTTCCAAGATTGCTAAACCTCTGTGCAATCTTCTGGAGAAGGATGTGCATTTCAACTTCACCAAAGAATTCCAGGAAGCTTTTGAGATCTTAAAACATAAGTTGATTTCTGCTCCTATCATTGTAGCACTAGACTGGACCCTTCCATTTGAGGTGATGTGCGATGCTAGTGATTTTACTGTAGGTGCAGTTTTGGGACAACACAAAGCAAAGATTTTCCATACCATTTACTACTCCAGCAGAACTTTGAATGAAGCTCAACTCAACTACACAACCACTGAAAAAGAGTTGCTCGCTGTTGTGCTCGCTTTTAATAAATTTGATCCTATCTGCTGGGTCCCAAAGTGGTGGTCTACACAAATCATTCAGCAATCAAATACTTGATCACGAAGAAAGATGTCAAACCCAGATTGATCCGTTGGATACTTCTTCTGTAAGAATTTGATGTGGAGATCAGAGACAGGAAATGGACAGAAAACCAGGTGGCAGATCACTTGTCGAGGCTCAAGAATAGAAAAACAGTTGGCAAAGAACTGACAATCAAAGAAAATTTTCCATATGAAAAACTATTTTCCATGAAACAATATGATGCTCCTTGGTATGCTGACTATGTCAATTACATAGTCTCGAGAAAATGGCAGTTGGAATGGACAACTCAGTAACGAAAGAAGTTCTTCAAAGAAGTCAAGCACTATGTTTAGGATGAGACGTACCTATTCAAACGCTGTGGTGATCAATTATTGAGACAGTGTGTTCCACAGAAAGAGGTCAACGATGTTCTTCAACATTGTCATTCATCACCATATGGCAGAAACTTCAGCGGAAACAAAACTGAAGGACCTATGCAAAATATTCAGGAAGTGTAGATATTCAATGTTTGGGGTATTGATTTTATGGGACCCTTTATTCCTTCAATCGGAAACCTGTACATACTGGTTGATGTAGACTACGTCTCCAAATGGGTTGAAGCAATCGCACTGCCATTAAACGATTCAAAAGTGGTGATCAAATTATTTAAAAAGAATATTTTCACTCACTTTGGAACACCTCAGGCTATTATCAGTGATGGTGGCATACATTTCTGAAACAAATATTTTGATGCGCTCCTATCCAAATACGGAGTTACTCATAAAGTTGCCACTGCCTACCATCCTCATTCAAATGGACAGGTTGAAGTTTCAAATAGAGAGATCAAAAGAATCTTGGAAAGAACCATCGGATCAACAAGGAGGACTGGTCTATAAAACTGGATGGGCCTATCGGACAGCTTACAAGACACTCATTGGTATGTCCCCATATCGTATGGTGTTTGGGAAAACATGCCATCTGCCAGTTAAGCTTGAACATAAGGCGTACTGGGCACTGAAGAAGTTGAATCTTGATCCACAAGCTGCATGAGAGAAACGACTTCACCAACTCAATGAATTGGAGGAGTTTCGTCTACAGGCTTATGAGAATGCCAGATTATACAAAGAAAATACCAAGAAATGGCATGACCGAAAAATAGTGCGCAGACAATTGGAGCTAAGGTAGCAGGTGTTGTTGTACAATTCAAGGTTAAAACTTTTCCCTGGACAGTTGAAATCAAGGTGGTCCGGTCCCTTTGTGATCACTCAGGTTTTACTTTATGGAGCTATTGAGTTACTTGATCCCAACACCAACGAAACATTCAAGGTTAACAGTCAGCGTGTCAAGCACTACTAGGGAGAATCATTTGAGCGACAAAAAGAAAGTGTCACACTTTCAGATCCAGCCTAACGTTCGAGAAGTCACGTCTAGCTGACGACGTTAAACTTAGCGCTCGCAAGGAGGCAACCCATGCAATTTGTGTATATATTGTGATCTGATGTGTTTTATTTTTGTGTGTTTAATTTTTGCAGGTAAAGTCATTTCACGATGGAAGAAGCTCTCACAAATCTTCACAAGCAATTTCCTTCTCTCCCTCAAAAATATCTGATGAAAGTCTACAAAGCTCGCTTGGAACGGATGAGACTACTGATGATCAAAGGTATTCCAACTGACATTCGTTTGATTATTGAAGCACGGGTCCGATTGGCAGGTGAGTCTTCTGACTCTTTTATTTCACATCTGCCTGGTTTAGGAAGAAGCACCTATGATAAAAAAAAGATCTAAAAGAATGGGTGTATGCTATAAATGTGCTCGTATGTTTTGTGATACTCGTTGTCGTTCTTTAGGAATGGTGTCTGATAACCGTGAAGATAAGATTAATTTCATTAGGGATGGCTTGAGTAAGGAGTCTTTGGATGACATATCTAAAACTCTTGAGACACATCCCAGTGGATATGTGTATCACGAAATTCGCGTGTTATATACACAATTCCAAAGAGAAAGACAACAGTTAAGTCTCGGGAATCTGACTCAAAAAGACCATGTTTGCCAATTTTTAAGAAAATTGGATGGGAAGTTTGTCCATGATGCATAGACGTCCATCAAGCCGTAAATTATTGTAAATATTATATATCTTTGTCTTTTCCTAAAAATTGTGATTTATTTTGTTGTTTTCTTTTATTTTCTCCGACAGGATCCAGACCCTTTTTGACCTTTCACGATTTACTATTTTGCTACTGATCGTTCTTTGGAAGATACTAGTGCTATTATTACTCACCCATTTTCAGGTGTTATAAATTCAACTCATCTTTGCACTTTTGAAGGCATCCAGATTTGAGAAAAGAAACATACATAAAATGGAAGCTACTTCAAGAAGACGGGTTGTAAATATCTGTGTCTTTTGTGGTACTAGTGTTGGTACTAAGCCACAATACGTAGCAGCTGCACAGGAATTGGGACGAGTCATAGCTGAGAATAATATGCACCTAGTATATGGCGGAGGCAGTCTTGGACTAATGGGGATCGTTTCAAAGGCCGTACAAGATGGAGGCAGTCAAGTTCTGGGAATCATCCCAAAACCCTTGGTAGAAGCAGATCTTATAGGATCATCAAAAGGAGAAGAATTGATCGTGTCAGGTATGTCTGAACGAATGGTGGAAATGATTAACCGTGATGATGCTTTTATTGCTCTGCCAGGTGGCTTGGGTACGTTGGAGGATATTTTTACAGTACTATCTTGGGTGAACTTGAACATACACCAGAAATCAATTGGATTGTTCAATGCAGATGGATTTTATGATTTTCTTTGTGTATTTCTTGATGATGCCCTGAGAAATGGGTTCATGTCAAAACCTTTAAAAGAAATCCTCTTCACTGCCAGAACTTTCTAGGATTTAATTGACCAAATCTTAGCCTTCGAACCACAAATTGACCCTATCATTTCCAAGATAAAATGGTCTGATGATGACCGTGGTAAGAAACGTTGGATAAATCTGGATCTTAACCTTTAAATTTCCCATTTAGATGTAGAATTTCAGTTAACCAGGTACTATCTTCTAAACTATTCTTCTACTGTTTAAAACATTGGGGACAATGTCTCATTTAGGTTTAGGGGTGGGGAATAGTTGATTAATATCTTGTTTGTATGTTGTTTTTATTTTTAGTCCAAATTTTTTCAAAAAATACAAAAAAATTGAAAATTTTTACAAAAATCAAAAAAATATTATGTGTTTTTATTTTTTTTTAATTTGATTAATCGGGTGAAATTGGTGTGAGATAGCTTTGTAAGGAGTTTTCACTCCTGAGACGTATCTCAAACCTATTTCGGAACAAGTTAATTATTATTTATTTCCCTTTAAATTATTTAATTTGTGAATTCTCCATAAAATTGACTAAAAATGAATCTTCATATGCTCAGTTGACAGGTATTATCAACGTGCATGGTAACATACATACATGAGCTGTAATTGAAAAGCTTGTAATATTCAATGCTCTAGTTTAATTGAAGGAAACATCTATGAAAAGCGATGGGATAAAAAAAACGTTTGAGATCCGAGTTATTAAGTCTGTAAGGGTGTTTTAACACCTAGTGCCCTAAAACCAACTGGTTTGGGAGTCATTGGCCCAAAGCTCGCTACATGGATCAATGATGTTGTAAATATATATATATATATATATATATATATATATATATCGGAAGTCTGAGTAATTAAGTCTGTAGGGGTGTCTTAACACCTAGTGCCCTAAAGCCAACTGGTTTGGGAGTCACTGACCCAAAGCTCGCTACATAGACAAAAGATATTGTATATAAATTAAAAAAAAATCAAAAAGAAAGAAAAAATCAAAAAAATCAAAAAAATTATTCAATTGCTGCAAAAAGGTGTAAATTCTGATAAAACTTTAGGACAAAAATATTACTCTCTTCTCAACTGCACTTGTGACTATTATGGGCAAAATGAGTTGATTAATATTTTGTTGACTGTGTATATGGAGAATGATAAATATAATTGGAGAATTTACTTATTCGGTAATTTAGAACGAGAGAAAACAACTAGTAACTTGGAGTAGAAGTTTCACCTAATTAATCACTAACTTCTTTATTCTCTTTTCTCTTGTATTTTTGTTTTTGTGTGTATTAATTTTACTATCTTTTTACTTTTGTAAAATGTTTGTGGGTATCATTGCTGTAAACCCTCACAAGACTACAACTCGTCCACTAGGGACACCTAGGGGTTTAAAGGCTTATTGCATATGCTAAATGCAATCGTGATCACTACGAAAATGGCTTAGTTTAATTTTATTTTAAAGATGTTTATATTATTTTGTGTTTTGCTCGATGACTAGCAAAATATTAGGTTTGGGGGTGTGATAAGTGGTAAATGTATCATTATTTCTCACTCATTTGACCTAATATTTTGTATAGATTCTTGAGTTTTGTGAATATTTTGATGTGTTTTGTGTTATTTTGTAGATAAATAAAGTTTCAGGACATTCTAGAGGTGATTTGGGGACAAAACAGTAAAAAAGGACATCAAGGGGCAAAAATGTAATTTGGCACGCCGTGCAGCTCGCGTCGCGACGCCTAACGTGCGCCGGCTTGTGCTAACTTGCGCCGCTTCATGCTAAAATACGTCATGCCATGTGTCAAAATCTGAGAAGTCTGCTAACATGCGCTAGATGCTAATGTGTGTCTGCCACGTGTCAACATCAGAGGAGATCTGCTAACGTGCACCGTGCCACGTGTCACCATCATATGGTGTCGACAATCGTCATCGCCATGTGTCATCACGTGTCAGCCACGTAGACGTCCACATCAGCATAGTCAATGTGCCACATCATCGGCACGTCATCATCAGCCAATCAATGCATGCCACGTGTCGCAATCCTATGGTGCCGACAATCCACATCGCCACATGTTGCCACGTCATTGCCATGTCAGCACAATCATTCAGCTCTCAGCCACCTTTGCCACGTGTCACCTTATCACCTTATCCACTTACCACGTGTCGAACTCTCCGCAAGCCACGCCGTAAATCGCGTGCGTCGCGTCGCTAGGAGTTCGCGTCACGACGCGCAGGGCCTATCAATGCCTATAAATTCATCTCAAAATTTCAGTTTCAGATGTACCTTCCTCTCTATAATTCTCTGAATAAATAAGGAGTTTGTATATAGTTTTCTTTAAATTTCAGTTTTGTAATTAATTTTATTTACTTTCTGTAATAGTAATTTACTTTCTTTACTTTTTCAGTTTTTACTATTCAGCAATGAGGGGGTAACTTCCCCCTGCTAGGGTGAAAGGTAAAACTTTTATTACTGCTATTTAGATTAATCTCCCTTAATTATAATATATTCACTATTTAAAATTTGACTCAACAATTATACCGTTATATTGGTCGGTTGGTAATCAATTATAAACTGGTTTTAACTCGACTAAGCATGGATACCGCCTGGTTGGTCGGTTGGTAATTACCGCCTATATGGCTGGTTTATGGACAAATAATGATACCACATTTATGGTCGGTTGGACTTAATTTGACTTAATCAGGTTACCGCCTATATGGCTGGTTGGTAATATCACACAAGTTAATATATTATATTAAGGGAGATATCTAAAATAGTAGTGATAAAAGTATATCATCTAACCCTAGCATTTTCTTTTATTGTATTTTTTTTATTTACTTTCCAGCATTTAACTTTTCAATATTTTACTTTATGTGTTTTATTTTTAAGTTTTTATTAGCCCTAGTTATGTGTCATAACTAAGTTAGTTATCTGGGGTTGTGATGAATTTCAATATCACCGGTTTATAAGGGGTTATTTTATAGTTTGGGTAATATAAAGGTTTACTTTTTAAGTCTTAAACTTAATGCTTCTTGTTAACTGGCCATTAATAAGATTGATCTGATAAACTTAAAATAAACTTGACAAAGGAATTTTAGGTTTTAGCCTTAGACTTAATAGCCCACGATCTTTCTTGAGGATAGATAACCCCTTAATAGATTTCCTTACAGGATAGACATATACCTGTCGGGCGGGGGTAGTCATATTTGGAACTTAATCTTAATAAATTCAGGTAATTTGGTTGACATAGACATATGGTTCAATTGGGTTATATTGGGTATTTGCATCTGACCATCGACATAGGCTTTTGGATAATTTCGTGTTCCAGGTTAGTAATCCGATATATTACACAAACATGAAATAACCACTTCATCTTTAAAAAGATATTGGAAGAAATCACAACTCTGGATAGTTTTATAAATTTGAATTTTCCTCAACCTACTTTCGCGCAATTTTATTTACTTGTTTTTAAGTTTAAAGTCATCACTCAGTCAATCAATCAATCTGTTAGATACTAGTAATCATTTGGCCTCATAAAAATTAATAGTTTAGGTTTTAAGTCCTCGTGGGATCGATATTTTTTATACTACTTGAACGATACGTACGCTTGCGTTATACGCGTGTGATTACGCACCGGTCAAGTTTTTGGCGCCCTTGCCAGAGACTTATTTATCTTTCACTATTAGTTTTGAGGTTAGATACGTTACTTGTATCTAATTTCTTTTTACTTATAATTTCTGTGTTCTTGTGTTTCAGGTTCTCAGACACTACATGAGACGAACTAGAAGCTTTGAAATCGTTTTTACGTACGCTTGCGTTTTACGCTTGTGATTACGCATCGGTCAGTTAACAGCACACAAAAGTCATCGTTACGAGCTATCTAACGTCGACAATATACCCTCAGGCAATACTGCAGCAGAAGTCCAACACATAACATGACTTTACCAGTCACAACTGAGTTCACAAATAACACATATAAGAAACATGACTGGATCTATATGGGAGTTGACAAAATAAATTCTATAGGTTCAGGAATCATAGAATAATAAAGAATAACAACCATCAATTTTATTAAACGTTTAAAATGTTCTTAAGAAATCAACAACATAAAAATAGAAATTCAAATACAAGAGTTCATCCTTAGCTTTGCCTAGGAGATTAGCTCTCCATGGAAGAAAGAGATACATCATTGATAGATCGGAGAGACGTCATGGTTTCCTCGAAGTTCTTCGTTCTCCTCTCTTGATTTTGTGTTTGTGGATTTTTTATGTGTGTTTCTCTCTTGTTTCTCTCTGATTTTCTCTTTTTTTTAGGATTTGGATGAAGTTGGCATTATATAGGGAGGCCTCGGAATCATAATACGCATCAAAGACGGCTAAATCGAGATTTTAGATTGTTCTAGGGCGCTACGGTGCTGGTCTTTGGGCGCCGCGGTGCCAAAGCTGAGGGAGTTTTGGATGGGAGTGTGCAGGTGTCGCGGCGCCAAGAATTTGGGTGCCGCGGCGACAGTGAGTTTCTTCACTTGTGCTTCGCGTCGTGCGTCCTGCTATTCCCGCGCGCGTCTGATGCTTCTGTTAGGCTCCGAAACAAGTTTAATTGCTCCATTCTCCTTATTTCATCGCTTTCTAATAATAAGGCATAAATTAAACTCTACTTAAAATAAAATACATGATAAATAAGCCGAGTTAGCGATGTTCAAAGTACATTTTTGTGCACTTATCAAGTAGCATATGTAATCCTTTGACTATAGGATAACATTGATTTTGTGTGAGATCTTCCACACTTTGATGTCATGTATGTCAGAAATATTTCATGGTCTGGCCTCTAGATGTTCGTTGGGTGTGGACCGCTGCACTCAGTTTTTCAAGTGCGAAGCAACATAGGATCTGTCGGCCCGTATGTGTACCATAAGGGGTTTAGGTATCCATGTTAGTAAATTCGTGATTTTTAAATCTTTGGCCAAAGTCGATCACCTAGGGTGGATCGCATCAGTTATGAAGAATCGTGGACATGTCGACATGAGATGTGTGTCTCAGAAACTTGACGGTATATTCTATGTTTCCTAAGCACAACTCGGATAGCCTACGACGGAGGGATTGTTAAACATATGTGATGACATCGACTTGTATAGTTCAGAAAGGTCATTCGTGTTCTTCGCGAATTTGGAGGTGGCCGAATTGCGTACATATTACCTAGGCTTATATGAAGAACGTGTCTGAACTTAGAGAGTCCCAATATGAAGTATACTTGTTGAGCACTTGGTAGCCGATTAATTTTGATAAAAGATAATATTCGAAATTATAATTATAAACTAAAATAATCAAGTGTTATTGGATAACATTGATCATTTACTTTGTCCTAATTGGATTAATTGGATTAATTCAATAATTACACAAGGGCTTAATTGTAAAATCATAATTATCTCTACCATTTGAGGATATTATGGTAATTGTAAGTATGTAATAATAGGAGGTTTTGACTTGATTTAATTGGATTAAATCAAAGTGGCAAACATTGAACTAATCTATTTCCTAATCATTGGCTTGATTTAATTGGAGTAAATCAAAGTGAGAGACAATGGAGATTAGTCATACTTAATTATACATATTTGGACAAGTTAGATTAAGCCCACTTAAAAGTTGATTACAACTTTTATTAATTAAAAATGGCCTAAGTTTTGCTATAAATAGCAAGCTTTATGAAGGTTTTAATTACACAAGAAAACTAATAAGCATAAGCAAATTCTTGAGAGATTAGCCTAAGTTAGAGAAGTGTTTAGAGAAGCTTGTGAGGTCTCTACAACATTTCATCTAGGAGAAATCAAGATTGGATCTTGAAGTGAAGCTTGGTTGCATTGGAAACGAGATTGGATCTTGGAGTCAAGCTTGCACACCTTGGAGGTTTTCCAACCATTTCAACAAATGAGATGTAGATTGGATCTTGCATAAAGCTTACTAGGTAATGTTTGATCTTCTCCTAAGCTATGTTCATTTGTGTATTAGATGCATGATAACATAGCTTAATGTTGAAATAAGGCTAATCAATTGTGTTAGGATACTTTAGAATTATAAACACAACATGCTTATATTTTAGGTCAAAGATGTTCATGTTGGACATGGAACGATTAATAAGAGTTTGGAACTCTAGATTAAAGCTTAGAGCTATGACTACCATTCTAGAATCATTTGACCACCTTTGGGTGACCTAGAATTGTTCATAAGACATTTCTTATTGGGATTCTATTTTGAGTTGTAATTTGATTAAAAAATGCATATATATTTAGAATTTATATATGTTTATTTTGTAATAAGTGTTGTGGTTGGTTTTGAAATTGAAATTATTTTGGGTGAATTTTAATTAGTGTTTTTTGGGTTTTTATTTTTAGAAAACAAAATTAAAAAAAAATGGCTTGTGTTGCTCTCGGCCAAACTGGCCGAGAGTTAGGAGCTGCAGCGCATGCTGCGCAGGCAACATACTACACAAGTAGCATGCTGCGCAGCGCAACATGCATAGGTCCCAAAAAATTATATTTTGTCCGGTTTTTTATCTCGTTTAATTTTTCCCGGATCCAGATTTATTTATGGTTTTTTCCCTAAAATACTTGAAAATAAAATCTTGTATTTTATTAATTTTAAAAATACACCCATGCTTGATATCCACGGGTTAGACTCACTTCCAGTGCGCGGGGAACCGATCTGTCCCTAGGGGTTCCACAACTACCCCCAACAGAATGGTATCAGTAGCAAAGGCTTAACCACACAACACATATTTTTGAATCTATGTAATAGTAATTTTAATTTAATTATGCATAAGACATATTGGATATGTATTGCATGTTTTAAATTAAAAATTTGACCTAATTAAGTAAATGACTTGATTGTCATAAATCTTATGTGATTAGGTGATTACTTTAATTATGTAATAGTAGTAATAATGTTGGAGTATTATTTGATGGCCCGTCTTGTCAATACGAAGATGAATGGGTTCTTACTACTTGTATCCAATATCGTCATTAGTGTGAGGGCATAAGTGCTCGGAACTTAGGTCACTCCGGTAAAACATTAGATGTAACGTGATGAGTTAACGCAGTCACCCAATATCGTCATTAGTGTGAGGGTGTACATACGAAGCTCATTAGTGCACATTGACAAGTATACACCTAGAACACGTCTTAATCCAATATCGTCATTAGTGTGAGGATAAGAAATGGTTTATGACCAAACTAAGAGTCACATGAAATGATTGACCTTGAGGTCTACCTAATGAGTTTACAAAGGCCAATATCATCATTAGTGTGAGGCTGAAGTAAATGTCATGGGATCCACTTCCAGCTATGAAATTTTGATAGTCAAATTTCTATTTTTCTGTTAAGGGAGATTACAAAATTACGTAAAGTAGTGGGATGGTACTAATAGATTTAAAATTTCATAATCAATTAGTGTTATCACTTTCGAAATGAAAACTGCTCTGCTATCACTCAAAAATGTTGTCTTGTAGATGGCTGCCGCTAATTCATTGATGAAACTTTTGGATTATTATAAGCTAAAAGAAGTTGAGAACTATTTCGAATGGGAAATGAACATACACCATGTCTTGGAGTATGAAATGTTGACTTATGTCACGATCAATCCACTGCTTGTTGATATCGATCCTGACTCCACTCTAGAAGAGCGGGAAACTTTTAATAGATGGAATGATGATAACCTAAAGGTGAAATCCTACATCTTAGGATCAATGGTTCTAGATTTGATGAGACAGTACATTGAAGTACCGGATGCTTGGAGCATCATGCGAACACTCAATGAGTTATTCGAGGCAAATCAATAGATGGAACTTTATCGAAGGTCTAAGGAATTATTTCGTGCTGAACTCAATGAGGGAGGAGCTTCAGCACTCATTTTTTGAACATGATCGACCAGATTCGATATATGGAACGACAGGGCATTTTGTTTGATGAACAGATGCATCGTAATTTGATTATGCCTTCTTTGCATGGTTCTTATGCTGGATTTGTATTGAATTTCCATATGCATTCGATGCAAGCCACATACGAAGAACTTCATAACATCCTACGCACAGCGGAGCAAGATTTGAAGAAAGGCAACCCCACAATGTATCTCCATAGTGGAGCTGGCTCTTCAAAAACTTCTAGGAAGTCAAAGAAAATAAAGATGAGGAAGAATAAGATATCAAAGACAAACTCCAAGAAGCGCAAAGGCGCAAAACTGAAAGTAGCTCGTGATCAATGTCTACAATGCAAGAAGTCTGGACACTGGAAGAATGATTGTCCAGAGCTAAAAGGAAAAGCATGACCCTCATGTACGCTTTGTATTTTTCCAATTATTGACATCTCATTAGCCTTAGATGCAAATAGTGGATGGGTGTTAGACATTGGCAGTCCTACTCATATTTGCAATTCCCTGCAGGAAATGAGGGTTAAAAGAAGGTTGAATAAAGGAGAGATCCAACTTAGATTTGGCAATGGCGAGACATTGGATGTCAAGGCCATAGGAACAGTTGTTTTAGATCTCCCAAATGGATGTAAATTAGATTTGCATGACTATTATTATGTTCCCTCACTTATCAGATAAATAATATCACTGCCAATATTAGATAAAGAGAGATATAAAATAAACATTAAGGATGAAACTTTATGTTTGTATGATAAAGAAAATTTATTGAAATGTGAATGTTCTTTATCAAATGGTCACTATGTTTTGGAAATATATAGAGATGTCTTTAATGTAGAGAAAAATACAAGTAGGAAGTCTGAATTAAATAATACTGAATTATGGCATATGAGATTGGGCCACATAAGTGTTAAACGTCTATCCAAATTGGTAAAGGATGGTTTGATTAAAAATATTACCTTAGATCTTTATCCTATTTGTGAGTCATGTATCTAAGGAAATATGACAAATGCCTCATTTCAAGGTGTTGGACAATGGACACCATGCTGGAGATTTATTGGAGCTAATACACAGCGATGTATGTGGTCCATTAAATCATGCCGCTCATGATGGTTCAACATACTTTGTGACTTTCACAAATGACAAGTCTAGATATGGATATGTCTATCTGATGAAACATAAGTCAGAAATATTTGACAAGTTCAAAATATTCCGAAATGAAGTAGAAAAACAAACCAATAAATTCTTCAAATGCCTTATATCAGATCGAGGCGGTGAATACATGAGTGAAGAATTTGGAAATTATTTAAGGGAGAATGAAATTCTCGCCCAATATAGCCGACCAGGAACACCTCAACACAATGGAGTGTCTGACCGTAGAAATCGTACTTTATTGGATATGGTGCGAATGATGATGAGCTATACAGATCTTCCGTATTATCTTTGGGGTTACGCTTTACTTACTGCTGCCTACATACTTAATAGGGTTCCATCGAAAGCTGTTTCTACGACCCTCTATCAGATATGGTTCGGTAGAAATCCAAGTATTAAGCATTTAAAGATTTGGGGTTGTTCTGCATACGTTAGAATTACGCAGCGGGATAAACTAGCACCCGGATGGTATAAATATAGGTTCGTTGGATATCCTTAAAATTCCATGGGATATCAATTCTATGATTCTGAACAACGAAATGTATTTGTTGTTCGCTTTGTAACTTTTCTTAAAAAGTAATTTTTGAGAAAAAGTGGGAATTGTAGAGAGATTAAACTTGATGAGTTTGATCCCAACATTAAGGAACCTGGGATGGAACCAGAGATCCAACTGGGTGAAGGATCTACAACACATGTTCAACGTAAGTCGAATAGAATATAAAAGCCTCCTGAGAGATTATTTTTAACATCTGATGTGAGTCTTGATGTTCTCCTCTTGGAGGAAACAGATCCGACTACGTATAAAGAAGCGATATTGGATATCGATTTGGGAAAATGGCAAGAAGCCATGAAGTCCGAAATGGATTCAATGCATGCCAATCAAGTCTAGGACTTAGTTGAACTTCCTAAAAGAGTTAAACCTATTAGCTGTAAATGGGTTTACAAAAGGAAGCGAGGGCCCGATGGAAATGTGGAAACTTTTAAGGTCTGACTGGTAGTGAAAGGTTACACTCAACGTCTTGGGATTGACTATGAGGAAACTTTTTCACCAGTAGCCATGCTAAAATCCATTAGGATTCTTTTAGCCATTGTTGCATAACACGACTATGAGATATGGTTGATGGATGTGAAAACCGTTGTTCTAAATGGATTCCTTGAAGATGATATCTATATGGAACAACCAGAGGGTTTCGTATCCAGTGAGACTTCAAACTTGTAAGCTCCAAAAGTTTATTTATGGACTTAAAATTGTTCATAATACATTTCTTATTGGGATTCTATTTTGGGTTGTAATTTGATTAAAAAATACATATATATATTTAGAATTTATATATGTTTATTTTATAATAAGTGTTGTGGTTTGTTCTGAAATTAAATTTATTTTGGGTGAATTTTAATTAGTGTTTTTTGGGTTTTTGTTTTTAGAAAACAAACTTAAAAAAAAAAAAAATTGGCATGTGTTGCTCTGGGCCAAATTGGCCGAGAGCTAGGTGCCGCAGCGCAACATGCATAGGTCCCGAAAAATTATATTTTGTTCGGTTTTTTATCTCGTTTAATTTTTCTCGGATCCAGATTTATTTCTGGTTTTTTCTCTAAAACACTTGAAAATAAAATATTATATTTTATTAATTTTAAAAATACACCCATACTTGATATCCACGGGTTAAACCCATTTCCGCTGCACGAGACACCGATCCGACCCTAGGGGTTCCACAACTGCCCCAACACCTAATGACTTCCACTACCATGTACGACCTTTCCCACTTGGCTCCCAGTGAACCTTCTTCAGGTTTCCGAGTATTCAAAGTGACTCGTCTCATGACCAAGTCTCCAGGGAGAAAGGATCACACTTTGACCTTCTTATTATAAAAATGTCACATCCTCTGTTGATAGACGACCATCTTGATTATCGACCTCTCCTCTTACTCCTCTATTAAGTCGAGATGGTTCCTGACTAGCTCTTCGTTCTGCCGGGCCTCAAAATGCTCTATGCGGGTTGTGGCCATTCTGATCTCCGCTGGGATGACTGCCTCACATCCGTAGGCCAAGAAAATGGGGTTTCACCCGTGGAGACCTTGAAGGTTGTACGATGTGACCATAGAACTTCTGATAGCTCCTCGACCCACAAACCCTTGCAAGACCCGAGTCTTGCCTTCAGGTTAGCCTTGATCGTCTTGTTAGTCGCTTCGACCTGCCCATTAGACTTTGGATGAGCAGGTGAGGTGAACCTTAGTTCAATCTGGAGATCTTCGCAAAGCTTCTTGAAATCCTTATTGTCGAACTGCTTCCCATTATCAGTAATAACGGTCCGGGGAATCCCAAACCGGCAAATAATATTTTTCTTGACAAAGTTCGTCGCCTTCTTCTCTGTAATGGTAGACAGCGGATCAGCTTCCACCCACTTGGTGAAGTAATCAATAGCTGCAATTGCATACTTGGCCTGACCTCAACCAACGGGAATTGGCCCAATGATATCTATCCCCCACTGGGCAAAAGGCCATGGGCTAGCCAATATAGTCAAC
This sequence comes from Zanthoxylum bungeanum, assembly GCA_019454045.1. NCBI lineage: Eukaryota > Viridiplantae > Streptophyta > Magnoliopsida > Sapindales > Rutaceae > Zanthoxylum > Zanthoxylum bungeanum. The sequence continues at coordinate 69,492 of SKCR01022755.1, forward strand.
TGCTCAGGTGGCTGGTGTGGTATGTTGGCATTCTTATGGCACCCATCACATGCTCGAGCTATTCTGGTTTCATCCTGATGCATAGTTGGCCAAAAGAATCCATGCCTCAACGTCTTATGTGCGATCGAATGCCCTCCGGCATGGCTACCACAAATCCCTTCAGGTATTTCCCTAAGTATGTAGTCTGCTTCCCCGGGCCCAAAACACCTCAGGAATGGTGTTGTATACCCCCTCTGATACAAAACCCTATCTATCAAATAGAACTTGGTGCTCCGGTACTTTAACTTCCTTGCATCCTTCTTGTCTTCAGGCACTTCTCCGGTCTCCAGATACTTCTTGATCAGATCTATCCAAGAGGTTTTTCCCTCCACCTCTACTTATATGGCCCCTTGTTCCCCTACAATCCTCATATGCAAACAACCCAAAGGGATCGTCCGAGGGGTTCCTGACTTAATAGATGACGCCAGCGGGGCCAGGGAGTCTGCCTTGTGATTGCTTTCCCGACCGACTTGTTCGAAAAACACATTCCTCATCCCCCCAGCTATCTTTTTCACCTTGGCCTGATAAGCGATCATGTTCAGCTATTGGTGAAGTAATCAATAGCTGCAATTGCTGGATAGCCAGTTGGGAGTCACTTTTTACTGTCACATCTTGGACTCCAACTGCCATGCAAAGTTTTATCCCGACTAGGATAGCCTCATACTCGGCCTCATTGTTGGTCGCCCCGAAGGCAAACCTCAAAGCATACACCAGCTATTCCCCTTCACTGCTTCAGAGGATCATTCCGGCTCCGCATCCATGTGAACTGACCGACTCGTCCATAAATAGCTCCCATTTGGCTTCGGCCTCTACTAAAACTTGAGGCCCCGTGAACTCGTTAACAAAAATTGCCAGTGTCTGCCCCTTGATCGCCACCCTAGGCAGGTAAGATACCTTGTTCGGCTCTGTCGCCTGGAACTCGCCATTCAATTGCTGGATAGCCAGTTGGGAGTCACATTTTACTGTCACATCTTGGACTCCAACTGCCATGCAAAGTTTTATCCCGACTAGGATAGCCTCATACTCGGCCTTATTGTTGGTCGCCCCGAAGGCAAACCTCAAAGCATACACCAGATCTTCCCATTCACTGCTTCGGAGGATCATTCCGGCTCCGCATCCATGTTAACTGACCGACTCGTCCATAAATAGCTCCCACTTGGCTTCGGCCTCTGCTAAAACTTGAGGCCCCGTGAACTCGTTAACAAAAACTGCCAGTGTCTGCCCCTTGATCGCCACCCTAGGCAGGTAAGATATATCATACTCGCTCAACTCCATCGATCATTTCACCAATCGACCCGAGACCTCCGGTTTATACAGGATTTATCTTAAGGGGTGGTTGGTGTATACCCCGATAGGATGGGCCTGAAAATAGTGCCGCAACTTCCGTGCCGCTGTGACAAATGACAGAGCCTCCAACTCATGGGCTGAATATCGAGTTTCTGCATCTAATAAAGCCTTACTAGTATAGTATACTGGCCTATGGACCTTGTCTACTTCCTGTACTAATACCGAGCTTGCAACATATCAAAAACAGCTAAGTACATGAACAAAGTCTCACCTGGGATCGGTTTAGCTAGCAGAAGAGGTTGAGCCAAGTATTCCTTCAACTATTGGAACGCCTCTTTGCACTTTGTCATCCAGCTGACCTCATTCTTGGCCTTCTTAATCAATTTGAAGAAGGAATGACACTTGTCGGTGGTCTTAGAGATAAAACGGTTCAGTACTGCTACCCGACCTGTCAGGCTTTGCACCTCCTTAACAGTCCTTGGGGATTTTAACTCCAACACCGCCTTGATCTTTTGGCGGTTCGTCTCGATGCCCCGAGCACTGACCATATACCCCAGAAATTTACCCGATGACACTCTAAAAGCGTACATATCTGGATTCAGCCTCATGATATGCTTCCTCATGTTTGGACAATTATGACCCATAGCGTCACTATTTGTACAGATCATGGTGTTGTTGTACAAATTAACTATGTGACAAAGGAGATTGCACTCTTATCATTTGTGATTAGATCACCTAGATATATAAATTATATGAGGTCCCTATGATTTGTTCCTGGACGGAGAATGATATGAGACAGTATCAGTCCACGAAGGATAAATCATTAAATATCCCTAGTCAGAGCATTGTCGAGATTGGACATCGATAATGTGTAAGAGACTAGTATTACACTTGTGCGCGTTGTGACGGCACAATGGCATAGTTCTCATATATTTGGGTATAGGATACTCATGCAAGTGTAATAGGAGGTTGTGTTTTACCGATGGTACGAGAAACAGCTTCGCTCTGGATAGACCCCTACGGAATTCCATTGGTAGTATGACTATGTGTCTATGGAAGTCTGAAATCAGGGTAGGTGTATTTGGTCTTAACCTGAGACTTGCACTGCTAATACTTGCGACAATCAATATACTTTGGTTGAGGTCGTCCAGAGCTTTAACAGGTTCTGCGTACGCCAATACTGGGTATATTGAGAATCGTAGTGTGTTGGGTGTGATGTCAAGACGGAAGTATCACTCCAGTCATATGGAGATGATGGTCACGTAGGATACGGGACTGGTTCTCTTAAATGCTGCAGCTATCGGGATAAAATGACAAGGTCAGGTTTATCCGATTATAGAGACTAGTTACCAGACATCCGACATGTGCTTCGTACGGGGCAGACACAATTCCAGCCCCAGGCCTAGCACGTGATCATCCGATACTGGACAGAAATACGCAATACTACGGTATACTACGCTTGATACAGATCATTTATTCCTGTAAGGATATTTCCGGAGAATTGGGTAGGCATGGCGTTTTGCTAGAGGCCAACCTTGTCTTGTAAATCGGTATAAACGTAGTACGAGGTACTTACGTGTTCGGATAGTCCGACGACCGAATTTACTGCCAACATATCCAGGGATCTCATGGGTCGCTTCCCAAAGATTCACCGATGACGTATAACTCGCACTCTAAATTAATCTGGGATTAATTAGAAGAGAGAGAAAATTAATCTGGGATTAATAGCGGAGATATTTTATCTGGGATAAAACATCATTAAAGAGAGATAATGATTAATTTGGAATTAATCGATTAATTAATATATTTGATATATTAAACGAAATAAGATTTCGACGCGGAATTAAAATTAGATTTTAATTCGGGCAAACGAATTAATTTAGAATTAATTCGTTAGCGACGTGAATAGTGATTTCGCTAGGCGTAATCATTTAATTACGACGCAACGGAAAATTCGTTAATTTGGAATTAGTGAACCCGAGCCCGAGATTATTTGCGAGCGCATTCGCATTTCGAATTCGAGTGCGGCACGCAAGTCAAATCAAGCGTCAAATCGCTAATCGCATCTAGCGTCACATCAAGCGTCAAATCATGTCACTTTTAGTGATGTGACCATTGATTGATGTGATTGATTGTAGTTGTTGGAATGGTTGTTGCCATTTGACTTTTGGAGCCAAATTTGGTAAATCCATTTTATTGATTTTTTGAAAATCAAATAAAAGGTAATTCACTTATTTATTTTTGGAAAATATATAAGTGTTTGATTTACACTTTTCCAACTAATTCAACACATTTTCTCTCTTCCTCTTTCTCCCTCATCTCACGCCCAAGGGGCTCAAAAACTGCTCACTAGTTCTTCTAAAACCGTGACAGTGGGAAGCATAGAGTTGGGTTTTTGTGGCAAAAATCACAAGTGCTAGCACACTACGAGACATGAGAAGGTGATAGGGAAGTCCACCCATGAGTCGGGAACCGTTCGATGAAGCTTGGAGCTTGACGAAGGACCAAAACCGAGCCAAAACCAGTGAAGAAAAACTGCTACTACCGTGACAGTGAAGATGGGCAGAAAGTTGATTTTGTTCGTCTCCGCGTCGTTCAACCGATCGATGTAAGTATTCTGCAACTTCTCAATTGTTATTCACACATGTATTCATGTTTATTATTGATCTTGGGACCTTAATAGAATCCAACAATGGTATCAGAGCAAGGTTTGAGCATGAATTAATTTAGGGCTTAAAATTTGGGCAAAAATGATTTGAGCATATTTGGATGAAATTGGATGTTTGAGTATGCTTAATTGATGATAACATGGTGTTATGCATTGTCAATTTGATGAATTTTGAATTGGACAATTTTTCCCCAATTGACTTAGCTTGGCCGAAAGTCACCCTTGCCCTATTGTCTTGGAATTTTGATTTTTTGATTCATGGGATGAGTTAGAATCAATTAGGATGTTGATTTAATGTCGATTGTGGGATTAATTGGATTGAAACCAAATCGGATATAAAATCCCCTCCTTGGCCGAGACTTTGGAAGCATGTAATGGGTTTGATTTTAATCAAAATGTGTTTGACATGTGATGATGAAAATGAGCATGATTAATTGTGTATATTGATGTTTTAGAAATGTTAATTTGGGTAATTAATCATGTTATACACTTTGTTAATTAAATTGGAAAATTGGATTTTTTGTGATTTAATTATAATTGGGCCTTAAAATTGGATTTGGGCTTGTTGTGTTGTAATTGGGCTTGTTGGGCTTTTTTGTATAAAGTTGGATTTAGGCAAAATTGGTTGGATCAAATTAGGCCCAAAACCGCTTCCATAAAGCCCAAATGCGACTTAATGAACCTTTAAAGTTTAATTGGGCCTAATGGGCCAAAATTGATTTATGGGCTTATGGGGTAACTCCCGGATTGGACTTTGGTTATCGGTTTGACCCGAGTTGACCAAAAGTCCACGCATTGAAGAAATTAATTAAAAGCCCATTGGACTTTAATTAAATTGACATTGGACGTTAAATCGGGCTTTGTGACCCGTTGCGATTAAATTTGGAATTTAAGTCGTAAAAGTTCATTATTAAAGTGTAGTATTTAATTTGGAATTAAATAGCGAATTAGAATTAAATGCATATTAAATTGGATTTAATGATGTAGTTAATTTAATTCAAGGATTCGTACTATGAGTACTTATTCGCAAAACGAGTTTGACTCGAACAAAATCAAATCGTTGTTTGAACATTGGATGATCACTAATTATCAGATTAATTAATTTGATTAGATTGATTGATAACATGCTTGTGTGAATACATGGTTGCGATGCATGAATAGTGTATATCGGATGGATATTAGATGGGTGGGACAATTTTAGAAATTGTTGTAATAAATTTGATTTATTAATTGGACATGCGTGTCCAGCCTTATTAACTCTCTATTCTTTGTATTCTCTTCTCACCTATTCCCCTCAATGTAAATGAGATTTCGTTAGAAGTGTAGTGTAACGGGTAGAAGTAAATACTTGTGCTAGCGGGAGAGAGAAACGGAGAGATTTGATCTAGGATCAATGTTTAAAGTATACATCCGCATATCATTATTACTTTATTCATATGCGCTTTATTATTTGTTTAGAATGCATGTTTAAGGGTGTATGATGATGAGACCTTAACAAAGATAATAAATTAGTTGCCAATTTGCACTCGAAAAACCCTCACAAAATATTAAGCGTCTTTCCTTCCATTGAGTGATTCTTTCTCAAGATCTAAGACGGCATTGGTTTGTTTGCCAAAGTCAAGGCCTTTGTCTGTCGAAGATGTGTTTGAATCACGAAGGCTTTGTTCCATATCAGTATCTTGTCCAAGTTGTGGTTTGTTGGCCAAAGTCAAGACCACTTCTTGTCCATCGACATTGATTACGAAGCTTTCCATGGTCAATGGGTCGCGCTTGACTGGGATCACTAAGTTTGTTGTGCCAAAGCCAAGGCTTAGTTGATTCAGAGGAAAAAGGTTAGGTAATACATTGGATGTATTGGCATATATAAGATATATGTTTCGGACTTGGATGTCCCCCTACCGGATCTAGGAATTGGATTGGATCCAATCGATCTTAGAGATCTACCTAGTTAATTATCATACAATTTGTTGGCCAAAGTCAAGATAGCCCACTAGGAACGCGGTTTCCCGAGTACTCGACAGAGGGTTAGAGGCTCGCCGAAAATAGTGGGAGGCAAGAATTGAATTTGCAATACTCGTTCAATTACTCGCCATACGCGCTCGAACAAATATCAATTCGTCAAAGAAATTAAATGTTAGTTGGACTAATATTTAAATGTTGTTTTAATAAATAGTCGGACTATATATTCAAACTATTCATTTATAGTTGATTTTATAATTGGATTATAGTAATCAATATAATTGATTTTAATCTATTAAATTATAGTTGATTAAATAGTTGGACTATTGTGATCATTATATTAAATAGTACCTGAAATCGTTGATAAATAGTTGGACTATTAAAATACAGATAAAATTAAAAGATTGACATTTAAAACATAATCCTAGGGAAAATGTATTTAAACATAATCCTATTGGCATATATAAGATATATGTTTCGAACTTGGATGTCCCCCTACCGGATCTAGGAATTGGATTGGATCCAATCGATCTTAGAGATCTACCTAGTTAATTATCATACAATTTGTTGGCCAAAGTCAAGATAGCCCACTAGGAAACGCGGTTTCCCGAGTACTCGACAGAGGGTTAGAGGCTCGCCGAAAATAGTGGGAGGCAAGAATTGAATTTGCAATACTCGTTCAATTACTCGCCATACACGCTCGAACAAATATCAATTCGTCAAAGAAATTAAATGTTAGTTGGACTAATATTTAAATGTTGTTTTAATAAATAGTCGGACTATATATTCAAACTATTCATTTATAGTTGATTTTATAATTGGATTATAGTAATCAATATAATTGATTTTAATCTATTAAATTATAGTTGATTAAATAGTTGGACTATTGTGATCATTATATTAAATAGTACCTGAAATCGTTGATTAAATAGTTGGACTATTAAAATACAGATAAAATTAAAAGATTGACATTTAAAACATAATCCTAGGGAAAATGTATTTAAATGGTTTAATTTTCAAATTGGGAATTAAATTTCAGGATGGTCCTGGAAAAATAATAAGTTATTTTATTTGATAAAATAATATATTAAGCCTAAAGCCCGGAGTCAAGCAAATAGTATAGCATGATCTTTGGAAGATCATGTAATGATAACTTAGTGCTTAATCCATTATACTTACCGCAGTAGACTCCTTAATTTCTTAATCAGAACTAAGGATTAGATCCTTAAAGTATGATACAGAAATTGAAGGATCTTCATAAATCTATGTTTAGATTTTAGAAGTACTAAATTGCAATAAATAACTCTTGGAGAGTTAATAACTATTCTCAAGGAGACAAAGTCAAAATTTGTAATTAGGCAAGTAGCGCTAGTCCCACCTTACTTCGATGTTCTAGAAGGCCAAGGCTTGGCCAAAGGCTTCTGAAGTGTTGAAACTGGCAAAGCCAACATCATTATAATCTTCTGGGAAGATAAAGGACATATCCCAAAATGTCTGCTTGGATGTGGCAAACGGGATCGCGGAAGCGTGACTGCCGTTTGGACAAGGAAGACATGAAGGAATTGAAGAAAGAGCAAGGCTCTGACTTCAAATATGTTTGTCAAGATTATGTTCACTACTAGTATTAAAATTGGATTTTAAATATTTAGTGTGATACATAAATATATATTGATGTTCAGAATCTGTTTTGAACATGATACTGACTTCAATTGAGATTAATCTGCGATTTAGAAACGGGACGAAATTCGCTGTTTCAACCGTAGATACCTAAGTTTAGGAACTACCTTCGAGTGTGTACTTAAATTATGAAACTGTTATAATGTAACTAGTTTGACTAGATACATTATCTCTATATCAGTGTTTAATTCGTTGCGGATGAACCTTTATATTCTAGAACACTAAAGTGTTTTATTATATAAGGATGATATTGAGATAAACACATTAGATGTGAATAACAGCATTTATATTGTGAATATAAATAAAATCTCAAATATATAATATGACAAAATAAATAGCTCAACTGTTTGATCAGATGAAACTTAATTGTGGCATTGTTGTCTGGGACACAATCAAACAAGAATCGTATATCCGCACTTTTGAAGAGTGGGTACTCGGACTAATTTGATTCCATTCAAATAAAGTCTACGAATCTAGTTTATTGGGCAATGTGCCTATAACACCTTTACTTGGTAAAAGTGTAAATGCCACAGATCTGTTAGCCATAGTTCATAGTGAAGCAAGTAGGCCCATGTCTAGCTAGGCTAGATGTGGATATGAATATTTTGTGACCTTAACGGATGTGGCATCGCGTTATGGTTATGTGTTTCTTTTGAAGAACACAAATCGGAAACTTTTATAGTTTCGACACGAAATAGACAAACAGATCGGCTATAGTATTATACTGTCACGGTAAGACCGTAATGGGAAATACTTAATCAATAAGTTTCTGTTATACTTGAAAGATTATAGCATTCTTTCAAATGAGGACTCCTCCCGGAATACGTCACTTTGACGGTGTGTCCGAACAGAGTAACCGAATCTTGTTGGACATGATAAGGTTAATCACGAGTCGCTCTGAGCTACCATTTCCTTCAACGGATAAGCTTTAAACAGTGCATAACTTATTTAGAATAAGGTTCCATAAAATCTGTTTGACAGATTTCGTGCCAATTGTAGGTTATCCTAGGGATACCATAAGTATTGTACTTATACATATCACTATAGAACAATTAGATTGTTGCTCACCATGCGGTTTTCCTAAGAGGAATACCGATATGCAGTGGTAAGTGGGATGATAGTAAAACTCGATGAAAATTGGAGTAATACTATTCACGGCACCCATTCCTTAATGGAACATAAATGGTTCATCAATGATGAAACTATTACCATTAATCTTCATATACACAAGAACCGCGTAAGTCGGAGAGAGTCAGAAAACAACCTGGGGTATGGGTTTCTGATCTCACCTCATAAAGATGTCAATCTTATTGAGGTATACCAACTGACTACATATAAGGAAGTGATACAAGGTATCGACTCCCTATTATGGCAAAGTGTCATGAGTCCGAATTGGATTCCATGTATATCAACAAGTTTGGATACTAGTTGATGTACCGCAAGGCATTGTGCTTATTGGTACTATAAAAGTCTTCAAGGAAGACATACATGGATGGCAACATACCAACGTATAAAGCTAGGATTTTAGCGGAAAGGTATCGTTATCAACATTGTGTTGATTACGATTCAACCTTTTACCTATTGCCACGGAAAATCCATTTGGATAATGCTTACTTAAGCTGAATGTTTCATTTATGAAATATGTCAGCTTTACGGGAAAATCGCTTTCCTGAAAATGAAACCTTTCGGAGGATGTTTACAACATCCTGTCGGTTTTGTCGTACCATAACAAGCAAACAAGGTTTGCAGGTTATTCGATCCATGTTTGGGTTGAAGCAAGCATTAGGTTCTTGTAATTATCATTTTGATGTAATAGAAATGGTGTATAATTTAATTCAAAATGAAATGATTCTTGTGTATATAAAAGGGTTAGTGGGAGCGCACTGACAGTGGTTGTCCTATAAAATAATGATAATATGTCATTTCTTGGAAATGATATTCCCATAAGAACAATCGGTGAAAGCTTGGCTTTCGAGAAAACTCTCCGAGAACTCGTACATTGAAAAATATACGCGACCTGGTGTCTCATACGCTTTGAGCATATGGATTCACAAACAGGCCAATCCAAGTGATAGTCACTGGATTGAAGTTAAGAACATCCGTTAGTATCTTAGAGAACTAAGGATGCTGTCTTAATCTGAGGAGAATGAGAACTTGAAGTGACTAGGATCACTATAGCAAGTTTCCTAAACCGATAAAACGACTATAAGTCGCAAACTGTACTACAAAGTTTGAATAACGGAACAGTGAGCTGGAAATCTTCCAAGCAAGATACTGTTACCGTATAAACAACAAATGCGGGTTATTGATGCAGCTGAGGCGGCAATAGAAGCCTTCTGGGTCGACAATAAATCTAATTAGATTAGATATAATTCTGTTAGCAGCTGAGCTAGGCGTCAGCACAGGCTAAAGAATTAATGGTCTCATCAACGATCCAGATACATACTTCGATATTCATCTGATTCGTTCAGATCATACATCGTAGCGATGTGATGATCGAATAAATTGCATCAGATAATAGTCATGCAAATCCGCTGACGAAAGCTTTTTCTCAGTAGTTTGAGCCAACAGTACATAGTTCGGGTGTCAAGCACTCGAGTGACTGGATATAGGCTAAGTGGGAGATTGTTGGACAATTATGACCCATAGCGTCACTATTTGTACAGATCATGGTGTTGTTGTATAAATTAACTATGTGACAAAGGAGATTGCACTCTTATCATTTGTGATTAGATCACCTAGATATATAAATGATAGGAGGTCCCTATGATTTGTTCCTGGACGGAGAATGATATGAGACAGTATCAGTCCACGAAGGATAAATCATTAAATATCCCTAGTCAGAGCATTGTCGAGATTGGACATCGATAAATGCGTAAAAGACTAGTATTACACTTGTGCGCGTTGTGAGGGCACAACGGCATAGTTCTCATATATTTGGGTATAGGATACTCATGCAAGTGTAATAGGAGGTTGTGTTTTACCGATGGTATGGGAAACAGCTTCGCTCTGGATAGACCCCCTCAGAATTCCATTGGTAGTATGACTATGTGTCTATGGAAGTCCGAAATCAGGGTAGGTGTATTTGGTCTTAACCTGAGACTTGCACCGCTAATACTTGCGACAATCAATATACTTTGGTTGAGGTCGTCCAGAGCTTTAACAGGTTCTATGTACGCCAATATTGGGTATATTGAGAATCGTAGTGTGTTGGGTGTGATGTCAAGACGGAAGTGTCACTCCAGTCATATGGAGATGATGGTCACGTAGGATACGGGACTGGTTCTCTTAAATGCTGCAGCTATCGGGATAAAATGACAAGGTCAGGTTTATCCGATTATAGAGACTAGTTACCAGACATCCGACATGTGCTTCGTACGGGGCAGACACAATTCCAGCCCCAGGCCTAGCACGTGATCATCTGATACTGGACAGAAATACGCAATACTACGGTATACTACGCTTGATACAGATCCTTTATTCCTGTAAGGATATTTCCGGAGAATTGGGTAGGCATGGCGCTTTGCTAGAGGCCAACCTTGTCTTGTAAATCGGTATAAACGTAGTACGAGATACTTACGTGTTCGGATAGTCCGACGACCGATTTACTACTGCCAACATATCCGGGGATCTCATGGGTCGCTTCCCAAAGATTCACCGATTACGTATAACTCGCACTCTAAATTAATCTGGGATTAATTAGAAGAGAGAAAATTAATCTGGGATTAGTAACAGAGATATTTTATCTGGGATAATGATTAATTTGGAATTAATCGATTAATTAATATATTTGATATATTAAACGAAATAAGATTTCGACGCGGAATTAAAATTAGATTTTAATTCGGGCGAACAATTAATTTAGAATTAATTCGTTAGCGACGTGAATAGTGATTTCGCTAGGCGTAATCATTAATTACGACGCAACGGAAAATTCGTTAATTTGGAATTAGCGAACCTGAGCCTGAGATTATTTGCGAGCGCATTCGCATTTCGAATTTGAGTGCAGCACGCAAGTCAAATCAATCGTCAAATCGCTAATCGCATCTAGCGTCACATCAAGCGTCAAATCATGTCATTTTGAGTGATGTGACCATTGATTGATGTGATTGATGTAGTTGTTGGAATGGTTGTTCCCATTTGACTTTTGGAGCCAAATTTGGTAAATCCATTTTATTGATTTTTTGAAAATCAAATAAAAGGTAATTCACTTATGTATTTTTGGAAAATATATAAGTGTTTGATTTACACTTTTCCAACTAATTCAACACATTTTCTCTCTTCATCTTTCTCCTTCATCTCACGCCTAAGGGGCTCAAAACCTGCTCACTGGTTCTTCTAAAACCGTGACAGTGGGAAGCATAGAGTTGGGTTTTTGTGGCAAAAATCGCAAGTGCTAGCACACTATGAGACATGCGAAGGTGATAGGGAAGTCCACCCATGAGTCGGGAACCGTTCGATGAAGATTGGAGCTTGACGAAGGACCAAAACCGAGCCAAAACCAGTGAAGAAAAACTACTACTACTTACTACTGCCGTGATAGTGAAGATGGGCAGAAAGTTGATTTTGTTCGTCTCTGCGTCGCTCAACCGATAGATGTAAGTATTCTGTAACTTCTCGATTGTTATTCACACATGTATTCATGCTTATTATTGATCTTGGGACCTTAATAGAAACCAACACCTCAATAGCTCAAAAGTTCCTCTGAGGTCATCCAAGTGGTCTTCGGGCTTATGGGTCATTGTTATCATGTCATCAATATACACCTGCATGGTCATGCCGATGAAGGGGTTGAAAACCTTGTTCACCAATATTTGATAGGTAGCCCCTGTATTTTCCAACTCGAACGTTATCATCTTGTAGGAATACAGGCATTTATTGGTGATAAAAGCTCTCTTTTCTTCATCCTCGGGATGCATCTTTACTTGGTTATAACCTGAGAAAGCGTCCATGAAACTGAGCAACCCGTGGCATGCTGTGGAATCCACCAGTTGGTCTACCTTCGGGAGAGGGAAGCTATCATCCGGGCAAGCTTTATTAAGGTCGGAGAAGTCCACACACATTCTCCATTTCCCATTGGCCTTCTTGACCAAGACCACATTAGATACCCACTCCGGGTATTTGACTTTCCTGATGAAACCAGCTTCTAATAGTTTCTCGACCTCAGCCTTATTGCCCCATAGCGTTCTTGATTGAAGATCTTCCTCTTCTGTTTGACTGACTTGTGTGTCTGATTTATCATTAGTCAGTGACTGATGAACCTTGGATCAATCTCGGGCATATCTTCGTGCCCCCAAGCAAAATGTCAGCATACCCTCTCAAGAATTCGAGCAGTCTTTGCTTCAAACTCTGTTCCAGACCTGCTCCAACCTTTATTATTCTCCTGGGGCCGAAAAGCTATACCAGCTCCAATTATTCTCCTACTCTTAACTGAGCGGGATCATTGGGTCGAGGGTCTGGGGTCTGGGGACTCGACCCCTTCGTCTTCTTTCTCTCTCTCTTTTCTCTTCTTGCCTCCTTCCTCGATACAGAGCGTTTCCTTGGAGACTGTGGCAAAACAAATTCTCGACGTCTTCTAACTCCCACAAACTAATCCAACTCCCCCCCGAGTCGGAAAATTTAACTTCAAGTAATAACAAGAGATGATCGCCCTTGACTTTATCATGAAGGGTCGGCTCACAATAACCTGATAGCTGCTCAGGCAATCGACCAATGTATAATCCACCAACATGGTCCAAGTATGGGGGTTGTCCCAATCATTGTCGCCAACTATATCTGACCCAATGGGACGACAGTCTTGCCCCCAAACCCCTAAAGTGGTGTAGCATCATGGGTTAAAATGGTGTATTCCATTCCCAACCCCTCCAATGCCTCATTGGAGATTATATCTACCGCACTGCCGGGGTCCACCAGAATTCTGTCCACCTCGGCCCTGCCGATTACAGCCTTGATTATCAATGCATCATCATTATGGTAGCTTATGCCTTTGGCATCCTCCTCTGTAAACATGATAGAGACAGACTGACCACTCTAGATCCTCGGAGACTTCTCTGTTGTTGAGACTTCTGACCCCCTTATTCGGTAGTAATTCTTTCTTGTCCGGTTTGAGTCTCTGGCCAATGCCCATCCCCCCGCAATAGTGAACATCGACCTCGGCTTCCAACGTTGCCGGGCCAATATGACTTCTCGGTTAATGTAGTCGTTCAAATAGTCGTTCTGTGCCAAATTCTCCAACTGCTCCCGTAAATCTCTGCATCATTCCGTCGTGTTCCCTTTCAGATTATGGTGCACGTAGTATGACCTCTCATTTTTCCTTTCGGTGGGGTATTTTCTCACGTCTGGCTCCACCAATAAACCCTTATCTTGGATTTCCTTAAAGATATGAGCCAAATATATGTTCAAAGGTGTGTAGTCTGCCCCTCCTGCAACATGGTTAACTTGGACGGATGCCCTTATCTCTTGCGGAGCATTACTTTGCTGCAATTGTCTGAACTACTTCTATCTCGGGGGCGGCCTCCTTATCTCCCCACCCAGACCCCTCTGACTTTCAGACCGGGCTATCATTTTCCTTTGAGTACTCCCTCCTCGGGCAGCCTTCTCTTCCCCTTCCATAGAAATGAACTTCCTCGCCAACTCCAAAGTCATGGCATAGTCCGGCACATCCCGGATCCTCAATTGAGTCCATAACTTTCCGACCTTGGGAGCCGCTTTAAAACTTTCTAACACCTTCTGGGACTCATACGCCCCGATCTCCAACATCATGTTGTGATACCTTTCCACAAAGTTCTTCAGGGACTCATCGTCCCCGTGCTTCACCAACCTCAATGCCCCTACTATTTTCCTCGGTGCACAGAGGACTTCCTCAACTGAGAGAAGTCACCAATACTCCTTGGGGTCAGGCTTCTGAAACACAAGCTTGCAGACCCGCCTAAGGTCAAAGGGAACATCTTGCATATGGTCTCCCCCGCCATCCCTTGGACCTCTATCATTAAAACATACATCTATCATTATTTTTCGTTCTCTCCCCACAGACGGTGCCAACTGTTGACGGCTGATTTTCGTTCCAGGGGCAAATTCGAAAACTCGCTCCTTGAACAATCTTCCCCCAACTGTGAATTTGTTTGGTTTGTTAGGAACCAAAAATAAATTTAGCGAAAAAAGTAAACATGCAGACGAAAACAGATGATATAACGTGGTTCGGTGGAATGGATCCAATCTACGTCCACGGACACAAGGAAAATAAAGGTTTTATAATGTGGTCGGTCTTGGCCGACTTCTTTTTACAGGTGGTCGGGTTGTGCCGAGCTTAGTGTGGGTAAATCTGCTGAGCTTCAGTAGCCGGGTCTGACCCAAGGTTCTCGGTTTATAGTCCCCGTATTGTCTTATTCCTCGGGTCGGTAGAATGTTGGAGACCGAGGCCGACACCTTGCTGGGTCAAGTATCTAACAATATCCTCGGGCTACAGTGTTCTGAATGTGAAATTTCATTCTTGTCCTTCCTGAGTTCTTGGCCATACTTAGGCCCAAAAATCACCATAAACAACACACAACCTGCGTATTAACGACATGAGTGAAAACCCTCTAAAATACTCACAACACCCTTTAAAAAAAATATTTGAATGAATATTTTACAAAATACATATTTCCGAAAAATACCCATTTTAATTTCTTCAATAATATTTCTTGTTTGCTCTCTTTTCTTAAAAAAACCAATATAAAAAAGATTTGTTAGGCTTTAAATTCTTGAAATTTAGTTTTAAATAAGAAAATGAATTTACATATAGTATATGAACGTCGAAAGAATAATAAATTTTCACTAAATTTAAAATTGTAAAGATTATAGAGGGGTGCCAATAACACCTCTTTTACATAGTCTAGTAAAGAAATAATTGGGCTTAACAATATGAGGCCCAATTCATAGCGGTTCTTAAATCTCTAACCCGGCCCATGTATCACATAAACTCTCTCATCCGGTTCCCTTAGGGTCTGTGTGGTTCAACGAAGGGGAGGGGAGGGATTTTAATGGAGGGGAGGGGAGGGGAGGGGAGTGGAGAGATTTTAATTAAATATATGTTTGGTTCAAAGGAGGGGAGGGGAGGGGAGAGTTTTTAATTAGATATATGTTTGGTTCAAGAAGGGATGAGAGGGATTTTAAAACTAATTTACTATTTTATCCTTATAACTTGTTATAAATAAAATTAAAACAATATAAGTAGGGATAATTTAGTAATTGCATTTAAAATTTTAATTCATCACTTTCTCTCCCCTCCAAAACCCCCCACTTTTGGAGGGGAGCTAAAATTGGCTTAGGAGGGATTTTGCTCCCCTCCCCTCCCCTCCAAAAAATTGAACCAAACAAACATAATTTAAAATATTCCCTCCCCTCCTCTCCCCTCCAAAAAATTAAACCAAACAAACATAATTAAAATATTCCCTCCCCCTCCCCTCCCCTCTAAAACAACCCACCCACCCCCCCCCCCCAACACACTCTCAGAGGAAAAGACGAAGCAAATTCGCCCTAATTTGAAACCGCCCAAAAATGATCATCAACTAATTAAAATCATCACAATTCAACTCTTCGCTTCTTAGTAACAATCATGGGGCGTCCATCATCCACAATCGAAATCCCCGATAAAGGACCTGGTTCTGGCCGCTACGCCGCAGACTCTGACAATTCCCCCGTTTACCGCTTCCGTTCCCGCTCTCGTTCCCGCTCATATTCACCAAAATATCAGAGCCCTAGACGACGAACAAGTCCAAGCCCTAGGCGAAGAAGAAGTCCCGCCGGCAACAATTACGAAACCCTAGACTCCTTGCCCAAAAGATTCGGCAAGAGCAACCGAGATTACAGGAACGGACATGATGTTGAATCGGAATCTGATGAGGAATTGAAGGGGATGAATTTTATGGAGTACAGGTGGCGAAAGAGGCAGAAGATGCGTAAGTCTATGAAACACTGTTTCTGGACCGCCACGCCGAGTCCGCCGAGGTACAATAACGATGATTTGGAGGACGATAAACCTGATGAGATTTCGGAGAAGTGTCGAGGTGATGATGATTCGAGTGGGAAGGAGAAGGTGAAAACTGAGGCCGAAAATTTGAAGAGTAGTGAGTCTGGTTCTGAGTCTGAATCCGATGATTCGCGGTCTAGGAAGAATAGTAAAAAGATTAAATCTGAGTCTGATGAGTCTTTTTCTGAGTCTGAATCGGATGATTCAAGGTCTAGGAAGAAGAGAGAGCGTAAGAGATCAAAGCATAAAGGCAGAAAATATAGTGAATCTGAAGATGATGATGAGAGTGATTCTGACGAGGAAGAGGATAGAAGTAAGAGAAAAAGACGAAGTAGACAACACAAGAGTAGTAGAAGTAGAAGAAGAAGAAGCAGTAAAAGAAAGAGGAGGAGGAATAGGTATAGTGATTCGGATGAGAGCGAGAGTGGGGACAGTGAAACTGATCAATCTGATGCCGATAAGTCTTCTGCTGATCGTGTAATATCGAAGAAGCACAAGCTTTCTTTGTCTAAAGGGAGTAAGAAAGAGCAGAAGTCTGATGGTGAAAGTGATGGGAGTTTAGGTTCTGAAGAGAAATTAGATGATGAGGCTAAGCAGGCTGAAGTCAATGCCGAAGTACTTAAGTTCAAAGAAATGATCGAGTCTCAGAAGAAACCAGCTTTAGATAATGAACCGGTGGTGGGTCCAATGCCCTTGCCTAAAGCTGAAGGGCATATTAGTTATGGTGGTGCGCTCAGGCCTGGAGAAGGTGATGCCATTGCACAGTATGTGCAGCAAGGGAAGCGTATTCCACGAAGAGGTGAAGTGGGTCTGTCTGCAGAGGAGATTCAGAAATTTGAGTGTCTTGGCTATGTGATGAGTGGTAGTAGGCATCAGAGAATGAATGCTATTCGTATTAGGAAAGAAAACCAGGTTTATAGTGCAGAGGACAAGCGGGCACTAGCTATGTTTAATTATGAGGAGAAGGCCAAACGTGAGCATAAGGTTATGGCTGATTTGCAGCGCCTGGTGCAGCGTCACATCGGGCAGGATGTTGGTCCTACCCACGATCCTTTTGGTGCGAAAGATGGTGGTGAAACTTGATGCTCATGTATGTTCAATATTAGCTATGTTGTTGCTTTATTATTATGAACTGGATTATGCCAAGAGAATTGGATACAGGTTTCATAATTAGACGGTTGGCTGTCAAGTTTCATTTCTCTCTTTGATAAGCATTTGCTCACATTGTTTATTCTAGGTTTCTGTTGATTTTCATTTGTACTATGTAACTAGAAGTTGCTTCAGTTTTTTATCAGGAAAGCCTTATTGAACTTCATTGTGAATGAAAAGTTGGAAATGCCAATATGCTGCTTATTAAAGTTCATTAACAGCAACAATAAGTACAGCGATTTTCATCATATTATGACTTTATATTAATCTATTGTACTCTTGTGAGAATTACTTTAGAACAAGATTCTCTTGAAGAACTAATTTAGACATGAAATAAGATATTGTGTGACATGTAATGTGGGGGTTAGGGATAGCCTCCTTTTTACAAATTTAATGTAAATACTTGTATAAACCAGAGTATGACATTTTTCTAGTGAGCAAAGTGTTATTAAGCCCCTGATGGATAAAATATTTTTCTAGGTCCCACACATTTGTGACATTGTTTCATTTTGGGATTTTTGTGTGTTTTCATGTTTACTTTGTTGTGGACGTTATTTGGTTTCTGAATTTCATGTTATTTGTTTTGTCTGTTTTGGAAGCTTTTGTTACCTGATGAGCTATTTTCTTCTGTTTTTGTTCTTTGAGCAAGATTTTCCTTGAGACCTACCTGAACTCAGCCTCCATTTACGCCACTTGAGTTGAGCCTTGGCTGAAGGACTTGAAAGCAGCCAGCTTGTGTTTGTTTTTCTATTTAGTTTGAGAATTATATTGATAATTTCCGATACATCTATCTGCTAATGAGTTATGTGGACAACTGTTTACAGAGCATAACATTGGGAAATGGGCCTTGGAATTGTACGTTTACATCTGTTTGCGGAATATTTCTGCTTTGACTTGCAGATGTGTTCACTGTTCAATGTACTTGTTAAATTTTAACTGTTCTTGGCATGTAGAGTAGGTAATTACATATTGGTTATTAGGATATATTACTAATATGAATAATTTTCTAAAGAGCAGAATTCAGGCTGTTGAATACTGCGATATGTTTCTGTTATCTAAGCTGGAGAAATATTTGGTATTTCTGGGAATGTTGATATGTCATTGTTGATGGTGTTTTCAGGCATTAAGATATTTAAAGCAGCACGACGAGGACAGAAGGGTAATTCCCACCATTTGGAGAAATCATTAAGGCCAACCCGACCACCTTAAGGGTCCAAGCACCTTACGGTTTCAAACCGACCACAACAAAAATAGACCGAGCACTTTATGACCGGCAACCGATCACTTGGGTTCAGATAGCCGGGCACTATCAGGTCGACAGCAGCATTCTCAGCATAAAGGACTATCATGACCGACCACATGAAAACCGACCAGACGGCGAGATATGCTCAAGATGATGACACCCTATTCCTGTGGATAAGATGAAACGGATTATCCTACTTTCACAAGGAAATGAAGTCAGAATCCAAAAAGGAATAAGAAAAAGGGAGGCAACGTTGGATTAGAAATCCTTACAGGAAGAGAAGACTGAATTCAACTAGGTATTCTTATACAATAGGAGTCTGATTTCTGTACTATTATAAATAGGAGAGCAGAGTATGTGTAAGGAACAAATCATTAGCATCACACTTGTAAAAAAAAAAAAAGATCTGAGAAGCGTGTTTGAGTAATAAAAGTATCATCCTTTTTGCCCGTGGACGTAGGTCGGATCCAAATCCACCGAACCACGTTAAATCTCTTTGTTGATTGGTGTGTTTATCTGTCTTTTGCTAAGTTGCTTTTGGTCCCCCATAACCAAACAAATTCACTATTGAAGGAGGATTACCTCGGATGTATATTCCCATATTGCCCTGAGACCAAAATCACCGTCAACAGTTGGCGCCGTCTGTGGGAAACAGCAAAAAGCAGCTCGCGTGGTAGGACAATGGCAGAAGATGGAAATCATCAATCTTCAGGGAATCCGGCAACAGACTGGATGAAAAAAATGGAAGAAAGCATGAGGTCCATGATAGATCGGCTAGAGAGAATGGAAGGAGCGAACAACGAGAGACCAGAAGTCGGAACGAGTCAAAGAAAAGGTGAGAGAGCAAAAGGAAAAAGGGTGGTGGATACAAGTGAGGATGATGAACCCAGGAGGAAGGGCCCCTACGGAATAAAATCCGTGATTGTAGAAAAAGATTCACAAACAGTGGACACATGGGAAGAAGAGGGAAGAGGACAAAGAGGACAATCGCCCGATCCATCTTATAATAGCCTCCACAACTTCAGAAGAGAAGAAATGGAATATAGCGAGGATGCGCGAGAAGTTTCAAAACATAGGGAACACCACACCCAAGGCAATGGACGCGTAGAAAGGCACAGGAAACAACGTGGTGGTACGACCAATGAGATAAAATCTTGGTTAAAAAAGAGATGACCAAGTGGGGGGTAAGCCTCAAGACTAATGCTAGTGATGCACGGGACGGCGAGGGGGAATCTCCCCTCACGGAAGAAATAAAGTCGGCCAATTCCCAAAACGATTCAATATGCCGACCATGGCACCTTATAAAGGTCACTCTGATCCGAAATCCCACATCGAAAGCTTTATCCTGCTAATGGAAGTCCAGGGAGTAGTAGGAGATGCCATCTGCAAAGTGTTCCCCCTGACTTTGGGCGGACCCGCCATCCTGTGGTACAGAAGTCTGGCCCCGGGGAGCATCAGGAACTTCACACAGCTTAGGAAATCGTTCGTTCGGCACTTTAAAGGGGCCTGCGTCCCCAAAAAGACGATTGGAGAATTAAGGCTTATGAAGCAAGGGGATGACGAACCTCTAAAAATCTTCATTGAAAGATACCATAACATGGTGCTGGAAGTCGGGGGATACGAGTCCCTAGAAGCCCTAGAAAGCTTAAAGGGAGCCCTAAAGGTCGGGAGGTTATGGACTCACCTAAGAATCCAGGACACACCTGATTATGCCACCGCCCTAGAGGTAGCCCGGAAGTTCGTCTTGGTAGAAAGCGAAGAAAAGATCTCCCGAAGGGGGCGGCCATTCGAGAAAGAACAGCAAGAACGGAGGCCCCCGACGACCGGATAGGGAATTCAAAAGATTCAATCCAAAACCCAAAGAATTCAAGCCAATCCCTCAAAGAGATCGGGAAAGAGGGGCCGCGACTCAGGTGAACCCCATAGTCCGAGAAGAAACATATGTTCCCCTGAAAAAGCCACCAGGGCAGATCATCATGGAGATACAAGAAAAATGCCTCTTGATAGAGCCCGACCTCAGGAGGTTCCCCCCGGATAAAAGGAACCAGAAGTCTTACTGCGTACATCATAACCTGAGGGGACACACAACAGACGAATGCAAAGATCTGCGGGAACAGATGGAGGACCTAGCCCGAAATGGGTATCTAAATAGGTACATCGACCATGAGGTCATGGCGGCCAGACAGAGGGCACGAAACCGACAGGTGAACATCATCGCAGGGGGAAGCACGCTGGCCGGGGACTCAAATCGGTCAAGAAAGAACTACAGCAGAGCTCGAGGGGCAGAGGTACTAGGAACAGAAAGACCCCCGACACTACAAGGAGGACGGTCGGTGCCCATAATGTTCACCGACGAGGATGCACGAGGGGTGAGTTTCCCCCATGATGATGCACTGATAATCAAGGCTACAATCAGCGGCACAGAGGTGGATAGAATCCTGGTAGACCCCGGAAGCGCAGTAGACATAATATCCAAGGAAGCTTTAGAAAGCCTGGGGGTAGAATATGTAAACCTAACTAATGACGGCACCCCCTATATGGTTTTGGAGGCTCGACGGTCATCCCGCTAGGAAGGATACAA
The DNA here is from genome assembly GCA_019454045.1 of Zanthoxylum bungeanum. Taxonomy (NCBI): domain Eukaryota; kingdom Viridiplantae; phylum Streptophyta; class Magnoliopsida; order Sapindales; family Rutaceae; genus Zanthoxylum; species Zanthoxylum bungeanum. The sequence goes on from SKCR01022755.1 coordinate 91,105, forward strand.
CTGGCAACAACCATCGGAACTCCCCCCCCGAAACCGGACAGTTATGGTAAACTTCACCGTGGTAGACTGCCTGAGCAGTTACCAAGTCATCATGGGCCGACCTTTTATGATGAAAACAAAGGCTGCAATGTCCTGTTACTACCTGCAACTGAAATTTCCTACCCGGGAGGGAATCAGAATCATATGCGGAAGTCAGAAGATAGCCCGCAGTTGTTTCGCCACCCTCTCACGAGAAACTCTCTGCGTTGAAGGAAGCACCAGGAAGAGGCAAAGAGGGGAAGACGAGGAAAATCCAAGGCAGGACCCGGGCCCTCGCCCGGATAAAATCGCCCGGCTAGAGGCAGCTGAAGAATTGGAAGAAGTCAACATGTTCGGACCGAATAAAAGTATAAAGATAGGAGAGAACTTGGATGAAATCCTAAAAAATGGCCTGCTGGAATGCCTACGGGAATACCCCGACATCTTCGCATGGGGACACGATGACATGCCCGGAATTGATCCAAAGTTTATCAGTCACCGCTTGGCAGTAAACCCGGCACACAAACCGGTTAAACAGAAAAGAAGAATCTTTAACCAAGAACGATGCAAAGCAGTGGCGTCCGAGGTGGAAAACTGTTAAGAGCAGGCTTCATCCGAGAAGTCAAGTACCCAGAATGGGTTTCAAACGTGGTATTAGTAAAGAAAGCAAACGGGAAATGGAGAATGTGCGTGGACTTCACCGACCTCAACAAGGCATGCCCAAAGGACAGCTTCCCACTGCCAAACGTAGATCAGCTGGTAGATACAACAGCCTGTAAAGGACTACTGAGCTTTATGGACGCCTTCTCAGGATACAACCAGGTCAAAATGCACCCTGCTGACGAGGAGAAAACGACTTTTGTCACCGATCAGGGGCTTTACTGCTACAAAGTAATGCCCTTCGGATTAAAAAAACGCAGGTGCCACCTTTCAGAGGCTGGTCAACAAAATTTTCAAACCACTCATCGGCACATCAATGTTGGTGTATGTTGACGACATGATAACAATGTCTGAGGCACCCGGGTGCCACGTCACCGACCTGAAGAAAACCTTCGAGTTATTAAGGAAATACCATTTGAAGCTCAACCCAGAAAAGTGCGCCTTCGGGGTGGCCTCCGGAAAGTTCTTAGGATACATGGTGAGCTCCAGGGGCATAGAAGCAAATCCACAAAAGATAAAAGCCGTACTGGATTTGAAATCACCCGGGACGGTGAAAGAAGCTCAAAGTCTAACCGGTAGGCTAGCCGCACTTAACCGATTCATCTCCCGAGCAACAGACAAATGCCACCCTTTCTTCAAAGCCATCAAGAAAGCCCAAAAGAGGATCGACTGGACTCCAGAGTGCGAAGAGGCTTTTCAACAACTGAAACAATATCTAGCGCAGCCCCCGCTCCTAGCAAAACCTCTCCCCGGAGAGAAGTTATACTTATACTTGGCTGTTTCAAGACACGCAGTAAGTTCGGTGCTGGTGCAAGAGGCCAACCGAACCCAGAGACCAGTGTACTATGTCAGCAAAGCCCTACTGGATACAGAAACAAGGTATCCCGTACATGAGTGGTTGCCCTATCTTTGATTGTTGCGGCTCGGAAACTGCGGCCTTACTTCCAAGCCCACCCCATCGGGGTTTACACCGATCACCCCTGCGACAGATCTTACAAAAACCAGAGGTCTCGGGAAGATTGATGAAATGGTCGGTAGAGTTAAGCGAGTACGACATCTCCTACCTACCAAGGACAGCAATAAAAGGGCAAGCCTTGGCGGATTTTATTGCAGAATTCACCGAACCCCAGACCTTGACTGTAGAGGAAGACAAATGGGACATGTCGGTGGACGGATCTGTCAGCTGGCAGGGCGGTGGGGCCGGGATCGTGTTAAAAAATAACAAGGGGGAAGAAGTGTTGTTTGCCTTAAAGTTCGCCTTCGAAACCACAAACAATGAAGCAGAGTATGAGGCAATCCTGGCCGGATTAAGGCTATGCACGGTAATAGGAGTCCACGACGTCACAATAAGAAGTGACTCACAACTTGCTATTCAACAACTGAAGGGCGAGTTCCAGGCCAGGGAACCCAGTATGAGAGCCTACTTGACTGAGGCAAAAAGGTTGGTAGAAAAGATAAGGAACGTTCGCTTTGAACAAATCGGGCGAGAAGACAATGGCGAAGCAGATTCTCTTGCCCGGCTCGCATCTTCAATAAAGACGGAGAACCCCAGAACAGTCCCCCTAATCTGCCTCCGAGAAAAAAGCATAGGAGAACTCGAAGTAGAAACCCTAGAGAAAGAAGATGAAACTTCATGGATGCAACCGATCAGAAAATATTTGGAAACAGGAGAAACACCCGAGGACAGAAAGGAAGCCAGAAAGCTAAAATTCAAAAGCACCAAGTTTTCCTTAATCGAATGAGTGCTCTACCGAAGAGGCCACACCGTACCCCTCCTGAGATGCTTGGCGAAAGAAGAAGCAGATTATGTGCTCAGGGAAATCCACGCAGGCATCTGTGGAAGTCACGCCGGAGGAAGATCAATCGCCTTCAAAGCCTTAAGACAAGGATTTTACTAGCCGACCATGCATCAGGACGGTGTGAGGATAGCTCAGAAATGCGAAGGCTGTCAAAAAAACGCCAACCTCCACCACCAGCCAGCAGAACAATTAACCACCCTGTCCAGCCTCTGGCCTTTCGCGCAGTGGGGGCTGGATATCATAGGACCAATGCCAAGAGGGCGAGGGCAGGCAAAGTACACAATCGTGGCCATAGACTATTTCACCAAATGGGTAGAAGCCGAACCGCTATCCACCATCACGGAAAAGAAGGCCACAGAGTTTTTAAAAAGAAATATTATCTGCAGGTTCGGTATTCCCCGAGCAATCATCACTGACAACGGAAAGCAGTTCGACAGCAAGGGGTTCAGGAAGCTCTGTGAAGACCTCCAGATCGCCCTAAAATTCGCCTCACCAGCCCATCTCAAGTTAAACGGACAGGTTGAGGCAACAAACAAGACCATCAAGGCAAATCTCAAAGCTCGGCTCGGATCATGTAAGGGCCTGTGGGTCGAGGAATTGCCAGAGGTACTATGGGCACACCGGACAACCTACAAAGATTCCACAGTGGAAACACCATTTTCCCTGTCTTACGGATGTGAGGCCGTCATTCCAGCAGAAATCGGGGTAGCAACTCACAGGGTCCGCCACTTCGGGAGTGAGCAGAACGAAGAACTTATTGACCGGCGTACCCACACACGTATAACGCAAGCGCACGTATCGTTCAAGTAGTATAAAAATATCGATCCCACGAGGACTTAATTCCTACTGTTGTTATTAATTATTGAATCTATTTATTTACAAATATCTAATTAAAGGGAGAATAGAATTGATTGCTTGATTGATTTGGTTGATTGAAGATTTTACAAAATAAATAAATAAAAAGATAAAAGAAAATACTAAGGAAAATAAAAGATAAAAAGATATAAGGTTGTGAATTCTTTTAATATCATTTAAAAGATGAAGTGATTATTTTATGTTTGTGTAATAAATCAGTTCATTAACCTGGAACACTAAATTATGTAAAAGCCTCTTCCGATGGTCAACTACAAATACCCAGTATAACCCAATTGAACCATATTCCTATGTCAACCACATTACCTGGATTCATTAAGTCTAAGTTCCAATTATGGCTATCCCCGCCCGACAGGTATATTCCTATCCTGTAAGGAAATCTATTAAAGGGTTATCTATCCTCAAGGAAGATCGTGGGCTATTAAGTAAGTGATGAAACCTAAAATCCCTATGTCTAGTTCATTTTAGATTTACCATATCAATCTTATTGGTGATCAGACAACAAGAAGCATTAAGCTTAAGACTTAATAAATAAACCTTTAAATTACCCAACTATAAAATAATCCCTTATAAACCGGTGATATTAAAAGTCATCACAACCCCTAATTAACTAACACATAATTAAGACTTAAAAACATAAAAATAAAAGACATAAAATAAAAATACTGAAAAGTAAAATAAAAATAAAAATAAAATGCTAAGGTAAAAGGAATTACTTTTACTACTACTAATTTAGATATCTCCCATAAAATAATATATAAACTCGTGTTAAATTTACCAACCGACCAGTCTGGCGGTATCCTGATTAAGTCAAATTAAGTCCAACCAGCCATTAAGGCGGAACCAAAAATAAATTTACCAACCGACCAGTCTGGCGGTATCCTGATTAGTCAGGTTTAAAACAGATTAAAATTACATTACCAACCGACCAATATAGCGGTATCCCTTATTAATCAGAATTTTAAATTGTAAATATATTATTTTTAAGGGAGATTAATCTAAATAGCAATAGTAAAATATTACCTTTCACCATAGCTGAAAAAGTTACTTCAACATGGTGAATAGTAAAAACTGTAAAAAGTAAAAAGTAAAAATTAAATTACTATTATTACAAAAAGTAATTAATATTATTTACAAAACTAAAATAAAAAAAACTAAAAAAATAAAAATAAAAATTCTAGAGAGAGAAACTCTCTCTAGAGAGAGAAATTAAGAGAGAGAAAGGTATATTAAAAACTGAAAATTCGCGGCCTATTTATAGCAAAATAATTTTACTGTTTGTTACTGTTCCAGCGTCGCGACGCTAAGTCTCTCAGCGTCGCGACGCGCAATTTGTCGACGTGGCACGCTGAGGAGACGACACGTGGCATGGCGGCTAACTATTCACGCGACACGTGTCAAGGCGGCTAAGACTCAATGATTGTGATGACGTCATTGATGACGTGGCGATGACGTGGCGCTGACGTGGCGTGGCGGCTGACTGTTCAACTGTCGGCACAATGGAATTGCGACACGTGGCGACACGTGTCATGCTCTGATTGGCTGAGGCTGACGTGGCATGTTGACTTGGTTGACTTGCTGACGTGGCTGATGACGTGGCATGACACGTGGCAATGTTGACTCGTTGACCGCTGACATGGCTGATGACGAGGCGACACGTGTCAAGTCAGAGTGTCGGCAGCATATGATGTTGACACGTGGCACGGCGCACGTTAGCAGATCGGATGTGATGGTGACACGTGGCACGGCGCATTTTAGCAAAGTCAAACTTTTCAAATTGTTGACCATTGACCATGGCGCATTTTAGCAGAACCGGCGCACGGTGGACGTCGCGGCGCGCTGTGATCAGCGTCGCGACGCGCAGAAGACCAAAATCCCTGTTGACGCATTTTTGTCCGGTTTTGCCCCAAATTGCCTCCAGTGCTGTCCAAACTTTATTTATCTGCAAAATAACAATAAAACACATCAAAACGTTCACAAAACTCAAGAGAAACTATACAAAATATTAAGTTAAATGAGTGGGAAATAGTGATATAAATACCACTCATCACACCCCCAAACCTAACATTTTGCTAGTCCTCGAGCAAAATACAAAATAAAATAACATAATAAAATTTAACTAAGCCACTTTCGTAGGGATCACGGTTACATTTAGCATATGCAACAAGCCTTTAAACCCCTAGGTGTCCCTAGTGGACGAGTGTAGTCTCGTGAGGGTTTACAGCAATGATACCCACAAACATTTTACAAAAGTAAAAAGGTATTAAAACTAATGCACACAAAAGCAAAAAGACAAGCGAAAAGAGAATAAAGAAAGTTAGTGACTAATGAGGTGAAAATTCTACTCCAAGTTACTAGTTGTTTTGTTTCTTTCTAAATTACCGAATAAGTAAATTCTCCGATTGTTTTTACCATTCTCCATATACACAGCCAACAAAATATTAATCATTTCATTTTTGCCCACAACAGTCATAAGTGCAGTTGATAAGAGAGTAATATTTTTGTCCTAAAGTTCTATCAGATTTCACACCTTTTTTTGTAGCAATGGAATAATTTTCTGATTTTTCTGATTTTTTCTTTGATTTTTTCTCTATTTTTTATTTTTATACAATACCTTCTGTCTATGTAGCGAGCTTTGGGTGGTGGCTCCCAAACCAGTTGGCTTTAGGGCACCAGGTGTTAAGACACCCCTACGAACTTAATTACTCAGACTTCAGATATGAATATTTATTTTTGCAGCATCTTCGATCCATGTACGAGCTTTGGGCCAATGACTCCCAAACCAGTTGGTTTTAGGGCACTAGGTATTAAAATACCCTTACAGACTTAATAACTCGGATCTCGGACGTTTTTTTTTTTTTTTTTTTTTTTTTTTTTTTTTTTTTTTTTTACTCCATCACTATTTAGAGATGCTTCCTCCAATTAAACTATAGCACGGAATATTACAAACTTTTCAATTTTAGCTCATGTCCGTATGTTTCCATGTAAGTTCATAATACCTGTCAACTGAACATATGAAGATCCAATTAGTCAGTGTTAAGGAGAATTCACAAATTAAATAATTCAAAATGAAATAGACAAAAATTAACTGTTTCAAATAGGTTTGAGATACGTCTCAGGAGTGGAAATTCCTTACTCGGCTATCTTTTACCAATTTCACCTTTTTAGTCAAAATAAAAACACAAAATGCAAATATTTTTGTAATTTTGAAAATTTTTCAATTTTTTTTTATTTTTCGAAAAAAATTTACAAAAATAAAAATAACACACATACTAAAAACAAGGTACTAATCAACTAATTCCCTCCCCCAAACCTAAATGAGACATTGTCCCCAATGTCTTAAACAGTAGAAGAAGAGTTAGAAGGTAGTACCTGATCAGCTGAAATTTTACAGGAAAAATTACCGATTAAGATTTATGTCCAAATTACGATTCTTACCACGATTGTTATTTGACCATTTTTCATTAAAAATTTTGGCAGAATCACTTCTAAAATCTCAAAATTTCCCCAAAATTCACCCTAAAAAATTATTACCAATCAAATCCCAACTTTGGTATTTTTCAGAAAAATCCGACAGATCTCCCCTGAATTTTTGATTATCCAATACAACCTAAATCTATCAAATGCCACAAACAAACTCCAAATATCAAACTCAATTTCTTCTCCCCCCAATTCTACCAAATTCCATCGATCTGGCAATTTCTAAACTCAGAATTCAGCCAGTTATTCACCGCTAAACTTCCAAATTCACAATCCTCCAATTTCAACAAAATCAACCACAAACTCATTCAATTTTCGATCATCCCCCTTTTACTGCCAAAATTTCAAAACCTGTAACATTCAATTTCAAAATTAACCACACAAATTATCCACAAAAATCAGATCTGATTATGGAAGGTTTTGATCGTGGGTTTGGTGACTGTCTTGGTGATTCACGGTGTGGGTGCGGCTGTTGGTGGATTGATTCGGCTTCGTTTTTGATGGATCTTGGCAGTGGGTTCAGTCACGGTTTGGTGGTTCACGGCTCGGCAAGGGTCTGGTTTGTCTTGTTTGGTCGCAGGTGATGGCTTCTGGTTTCGGCTACTGTTTGGATGGTGATGGCTTGGTGTGGTTGATGATGATGGCTCGGTGGCTCGCGGTTGAGTCACGGCTCAGTTGAGGGCGGAGTTTTGCTCGGTGGTGAGGTTCACGGCAGATCTGGCTCGGCAAAGGTGGGTTTCTGTGGAAGTTCTCGGTGGGTTGGCGAAGCTTGGTTTTGATGGTGATGGATGGTTTGGCTCTCGGCGAGGTGGTGTGGTTCGGTTGGTGCTTCTCGGTGTGGATCTCGGCTGGAGGTGGCTGGATCTCGGTTGGTGAAGACTTGCTCACGGCAAGGATGGCTCTTGGTGGGTTTTGTCACGGCAAGGGGTGATCTTGGTTTGAGTGGTGGTTCGGTTGAGGATGAAGAAGATGAAGAGTAAAGGAGATGCTGCCCGCCTCTGTTTATGTCCTGTCTTTGGAGTCAGCGTCGCGACGCTGAATATTTTTTTTTTTTTTTTTTTTTTTTTTTTTTTTTTTGGCAAAATCATGTCTTGCGACGGATAAATCCATAGGGATGCCTCTCAAGAGGTGATTCCTTACTCGGCCGTCTCTTGGATTGACTTTGTATCTTCGTGATTTTGTCAAATTTTTATTTTGAAAATCCCGCTTGTACTGGCTTGCAATGTCCTGAAAATTCCGTTTTTAATTTTTCCTGCAAAACTCACACACAAATAAAAAAAGTTCACACAAAATATGAAAAATTAAATTACAACAAATTGCATGGGTTGCCTCCCTGCTAGCGCTGAATTTTTCGTCTTCAGCCAGACGTGACTGAAATTATCTGTTAAGGAGGTTTCAATGTCGTTTTGGATGTCCGATTAAAGACAATTCCGTGAGCGTTGCTTTTGAATGGTCTCTTCCAACGGTAAAGTGGCAAAAATTTTGTCTCATTCAGTGATCGTGCCACCTTTTTAATCTTTGTTGCTCCAGTAGTACCTGAAAAGAAAGAAAGAAAATCAGGAGGTCTCGTATGGTGTTTGACTTGGAATGGGAGTTCCATTCTGTCAAGCTTCTGGGTGATATCTTTGATTTGTACTCCCCAACACAGCGATGTTTTTCCTGAATGCTCTGGATCTTTGTTAAGGTCAGACATTTGCTCCTCCATTTGATCTGTTTCTTGCTCCACATTTCTTCACAGATGTATTTTAAAATTTCTGTATTTAGTTCTTCATCTGTCATCTGTGAAAACATGTTTCAAAATTTCAACCTGAAAAGAAATGTTAGATTTTAGGTCTTCATCCTCTGATCTGGTTGAAATGATTAGCTCAGGTAGATCTTCATCAAACATTTGTGCAATGGAATCTCCAAGATCTTCATTTTGAGGATACAGAATTCCATCCTCAACTTTTGATGCAGTTGGTACAAATATTTCAGCTTCATCCTCGTCAGAATCTGAATAATAGAAATCAAATCGAGACTTTGCCGGTTCAAGTTCCTGAACTGATACCTCTGGTTGTTGATACTGTTCAGCCTCCTCGTCTGTTGAAATGTCATTATAAAATGATTGGTACTCGAAGGCTTCATCAGTGTCATCTGAGAATGGTTCTTGAGGTATATAGTTCTGGTTTTCTGTTAATTGTCTGATCTGATCTGTCATTCTCTGTATGGATTCTGCGTTACTCTGAACTTGTGCATCAAATTGAGCTGTCTGTTCCTTGAACATGTGAATCAATTGATCTTCCTCTGATGATTCTGGTTGTTGATAAGGATCGAAGGAAGATGGTGGATAAGATGGAAAATGTGATGGTTCTGGTTCTTGATAAGGATCGAAGGAAGATGGTGGTAAGATGGAAAATGTGATTCTGTGAAATGTGATGGTTTTCGTACCATGAAGGATCTTGATATTCTGCCACCCTGAATGGTAGTTGTATTCGCAATAATCGCTCGGGTGGTCACCATTACATATATCACATCTCCATATTGAATTCTGTTGAGCAATGTAGTAGTGTTGCTTGGTTCTGGTATCCAGTGATAATCAGTGGGCTGGACAACAGGCCTCAGAAAACCGGACTGTTGCTCCCAGATTTGGGGTGTATCTTCTTGTAAAGCACGTAATCTTTCAATCTCCCAGTAATGTTCCATTGTAAGTCACCTGAAATCAAAAGAAAGAAAAAAATTACAGATAAAAATAAAGAAAATTAGATACAAGTAAATTAGATAGCTTCAAAATTAACAACTCAAGAAATATAAGTCCCCGGCAACGGCGCCAAAAACTTGACCGGCGTAAACACACACGTATAACGCAAGCGCACGTATCGTTCAAGTAGTATAAAAATATCGATCCCACGAGGACTTAATTCCTACTGTTGTTATTAATTATTGAATCTATTTATTTACAAATATCTAATTAAAGGGAGAATAGAATTGATTGCTTGATTGATTTGGTTGATTGAAGATTTTACAAAATAAATAAATAAAAAGAAAAAAGAAAATACTAAGGAAAATAAAAGATAAAAAGATATAAGGTTGTGAATTCTTTTAATATCATTTAAAAGATGAAGTGATTATTTTATGTTTGTGTAATAAATCAGTTCATTAACCTGGAACACTAAATTATGTAAAAGCCTCTTCCGATGGTCAACTACAAATACCCAGTATAACCCAATTGAACCATATTCCTATGTCAACCACATTACCTGGATTCATTAAGTCTAAGTTCCAATTATGGCTATCCCCGCCCGACAGGTATATTCCTATCCTGTAAGGAAATCTATTAAAGGGTTATCTATCCTCAAGGAAGATCGTGGGCTATTAAGTCTAAGGCTGAAACCTAAAATCCCTATGTCTAGTTCATTTTAGATTTACCATATCAATCTTATTGGTGATCAGACAACAAGAAGCATTAAGCTTAAGACTTAATAAATAAACCTTTAAATTACCCAACTATAAAATAATCCCTTATAAACCGGTGATATTAAAAGTCATCACAACCCCTAATTAACTAACACATAATTAGACTAAAAAACAAAAAATAAAAGACATAAAATAAAAATACTGAAAAGTAAAATAAATAAAATAAAATGCTAAGGTAAAAGGAATTACTTTTACTACTACTAATTTAGATATCTCCCATAAAATAATATATAAACTCGTGTTAAATTACCAACCGACCAGTCTGGCGGTATCCTGATTAAGTCAAATTAAGTCCAACCAGCCATTAAGGCGGAACCAAAAATAAATTTACCAACCGACCAGTCTGGCGGTATCCTTGATTAGTCAGGTTTAAAACAGATTAAAATTACATTACCAACCGACCAATATAGCGGTATCCCTTATTAATCAGAATTTTAAATGTAAATATATTATTTTAAAGGGAGATTAATCTAAATAGCAATAGTAAAATAATTACCTTTCACCATAGCTGAAAAAGTTACTTCAACATGGTGAATAGTAAAAACTGTAAAAAGTAAAAAGTAAAAATTAAATTACTATTATTACAAAAAGTAATTATATTATTTACAAAACTAAAATAAAAAAAACTAAAAAATAAAAATAAAAATTCTAGAGAGAGAAACTCTCTCTAGAGAGAGAAATTAAGAGAGAGAAAGGTATTTAAAAACTGAAAATTCGCGGCCTATTTATAGCAAAATAATTTTACTGTTTGTTACTGTTCCAGCGTCGCGACGCTAAGTCTCTCAGCGTCGCGACGCGCAATTTGTCGACGTGGCACGCTGAGGAGACGACACGTGGCATGGCGGCTAACTATTCACGCGACACGTGTCAAGGCGGCTAAGACTCAATGATTGTGATGACGTCATTGATGACGTGGCGATGACGTGGCGCTGACGTGGCGTGGCGGCTGACTGTTCAACTGTCGGCACAATGGAATGCGACACGTGGCGACACGTGTCATGCTCTGATTGGCTGAGCTGACGTGGCATGTTGACTTGGTTGACTTGCTGACGTGGCTGATGACGTGGCATGACACGTGGCAATGTTGACTCGTTGACCGCTGACATGGCTGATGACGAGGCGACACGTGTCAAGTCAGAGTGTCGGCAGCATATGATGTTGACACGTGGCACGGCGCACGTTAGCAGATCGGATGTGATGGTGACACGTGGCACGGCGCATTTTAGCAAAGTCAAACTTTTCAAATTGTTGACCCATTGACCATGGCGCATTTTAGCAGAACCGGCGCACGGTGGACGCCGCGGCGCGCTGTGATTCAGCGTCGCGACGCGCAGAAGACCAAAATTTCCCTGTTGACGCATTTTTGTCCGGTTTTGCCCCAAATTGCCTCCAGTGCTGTCCAAACTTTATTTATCTGCAAAATAACAATAAAACACATCAAAACGTTCACAAAACTCAAGAAACTATACAAAATATTAAGTTAAATGAGTGGGAAATAGTGATATAAATACCACTCATCACTTATCAAAAATCACCTCGACCTAATCGAGGAAAAAAGAGAGAGATCTGCCATGAAGGCAGCAGTCTACCAACAACGAATGGCCCGCTTCTACAACAGAAGAGTTCGGGCATGCTCCTTCCTCCCAGGAGATTTAGTATTGAGAAAGGTCACCTGAACACCCGGCGACCAGAGGAGGGCTCACTAGGTGCCAAATGGGAAAGGCCATACAAAATCATAGAGGTAGTAAGGCCAGAGGCTTACACCTTAGAACAGCTGGACGGCACAAGACTGAGAAAACCGTGGAACGCCGAGATGTTGAGAAAATACTTTCAGTAAATTCCCCCTCTCATCTTTTCTTTTACAGCAACCCAACAAGGGGCAGAAGCTCAGATAAAAAGCATCTCTCAAAATGACCCGCAGAGAGTTGTAAGAAGGGCAGTATGTCCCCGAAGTATAAATAAAACTTTCCTTTTTTGACCTGTTCTTCTAAAAACAAAAATTTGCAAAACCATATTCAAAACCCCGGGGACATACTCAACACAACAGTCCAAGATCACTTAAACTATTCGGCTCAGGGTCGGGTTACGTCCCACCGAGTCATGATCATTGGTCTGGGGACAGGACATTCCCCCAGAACCAAGTATCTATATTGGCTCGGGGTCCTCAGGGACATACTCGATGCATATGATCTGTGAGAAGCATGGCACGGGGAGGGATGATCCCCTGTAGCGATTGCACACTCCAAAATTTCCGAACATAAGGAGGAACGTGCCCTTAATGTGTCAAAGCACTCTTTTACCCGATGTAACGGGTCTGTGGGAAAGCATAGCACGGGGGATGATGATGCCCCTGTGACGATTGCTGGCTCCAGTGATACCGGACCTAAGGAGGAATATACTCTTAGCATCCCGGACACTCTTTGATCCGTTCATCATTTGGATCCAAGAGAGGCGCAGCACGGGGAGGCGTTGTGCCCCTGTGGCGTGTGCCTGCTCCAGCGCGGTAAGGAGGAGCCCTCGCAGAAATATACAGGCTCCATAGAGACCAAACGTATAGAGGATGTGCCATTACCATTTTAAAACGTTCCACTGATCCAAATCCTGGTTCGCCGGGACGCTGAATTGAAAGATTCAGAATTGTGTTTTGGAGACCTCGGACAGGACGCTGTCTTGAGGCATCCATGTTGTTGTTTATACTTGCAAAAACATTTTTGGGGATAAGTGCTAAGTCACCCCCGCCCTTTTATCTTATTTTCCGAAATTCTGTTTTTGTTTTCCACCGGACCGGCAAGGGGACGCCCGTGCCGGATTTGGTAGGGCTTCAAAAGGTTGATTCACTTCCCTTCTTCACAAGTCCCAAATGTTACCCGGCTCGGGGTTGGATTTTCGCTCCCCCGAGGCCATTAGACTAATCGACTCGGGGTAGGGTTACGTCCCACCGAGTCGGCCTTCTTTTTGGACTGGGGAGGTAACATTCCCCCAGAGCCAAGTGTTTTACTCAGCTCGGGGTCGGGTTACGTCCCACCGAGTCGGTCTTCTTTTTGGACTGGGGAGGTAACATTCCCCCAGAGCCAAGTGTTTTACTCAGCTCGGGGTCGGGTTACGTCCCACCGAGTCGGTCTTCTTTTTGGACTGGGGAGGTAACATTCCCCCAGAGCCAAGTGTTTTACTCAGCTCGGGGTCGGGTTACGTCCCACCGAGTCGGTCTCTTCTTTTTTTGGACTGAGGAGGTAACATTCCCCCAAAGCCAAGTGTTTTACTCAGCTCGGGGTCGGGTTACGTCCCACCGAGTCGGTCTTCTTTTAGACTGGGGAGGTAACATTCCCCCAGAACCAAGTGCTTTACTCAGCTCGGGGTCGGGTTATGCCCCTCCAGCTCATACAGTCCCTCGCCAAAGGGCCTCAAAGCGTTCGGACAACAGGAAGAAAAGACAAGAAAAAAAAGAGGAAGAAAGATAAATATTTTAATAGAAGTGTACAAAGTTATTACAAAAAAGAGGGGAAAAAAGTTAAAGTGTACACAGGGCCCCGGCCGGGTCACCCCTTCTCAATCAACCCGCGCAGGGGCAGGAATTTCCTCCTCGGCTGGATCAGACGACGGAAGGATCGGCTCGGCCTCAGGAGGGGGAACGGCAGCTTCGACCTCGGCAATATGAGAGACCTCTGCTTCAAGGATCGGAGGGGGGATCTCAAGACAATCCTCGCCGGGAACAGGAGCATCGGGTCGTCCCTCTTGAAAAACCTGGGAGACCGGAGCAACCGAAATCGGGTCCGGATCCATCACCCCCTCGGAAGAAGAGGGGAGCCATTTCTGAAACTCCTCCTCGGAGATCTCCCCCTTGCAGAAACTGATGGCCGCGTAGATATGATCCATGTTCAGATCTGGCAGTACCATCGGTATTAGTTCAGCACAATCGCCAACCCCTTCAAGGCGGATAGCATCCTTCTCGGCCTCAAGATCGGCCTCTCTCCTCTCAAGATCATCCCGAGCCCGCACCATTTGTTCGTCGTTGGCCTTCAGTTTGGCTTCAACACTTGACACCTTCGCTTTCAAAATGCCGATCTCAGATTGGGCAGCCTTCAAATCCTCCCTAGCAGAGTCGGCAACTTTTCGCTCCAACGCGGCAGCAGCCTTAAGAGCCTTGTTTGTTTTAAATGTCTCAATTGCAGTCGCCTCTTGATTCTTTATCACCTCCTCCCGCTCGGCCAGTTTAGCCTCCACCTCTGTAAGACGATTCTGAAGTCTCTGGGCCTGACCGCCCTCAGACAGTAGGCTCAAGAGGAGGTCCTTATTTTTAGCCATAAGGTAAGTAGCCTGCACAAAAACGAAGAAGTCAAGATATGAGATAAAAGAAAACTGAGACCCGAAATCAGAAGGGAGAATGGTAAAACTACCTTTGCCATTTGGGAGCTCATCTCGGTCACCAGAGCCTCAGGAGAGATGTCCTCATATCTCGAAACCTCCCCCGGAGGAATCACCTCGGCCAGTTCATTAAATGCCGGCACTAAATGGGAAGTAGCCTCCCGGATGTCTTCCCCCAAATCATCCACACCGAGGATTACAAAACCTTTTCGTTTCTTGGAGGAGCCCCCAGATGATTTTTTCCCCTGATGGGCATCTTTCTTCTTGCCCTGGACGGGCTTTTCCTCCTCCTCTTGAACCAACTCAGTCTCCTCTGACCCGAACTGACGCCTCATCTTCCTAAAAGGCTTCGGCGGACTGACAAGACGAGCAGATCCTGATGACGGCGCACCAGAAGGAGAAGATAGACCTCGAGCAGCCGACTCAACAAAAGCTGCATCATTTACCAACTCCCTCCAGAGATCGGCGTATCATTGAGCCCAGGATACCCGCCTCCGGACTTGGCGGGAAACCTTGGGAGCATCCCTCCAACAGGCTGGGAGAAATAAAAGAAGTCAGGACCCTGAAAACATGAAGCTAAGAAGAAATGACACATAAAGATGATAAGGAACCCTTAACCTCCCGATCTGAAGATATCCGGAACCGAGACGTCCTCTTCAAACGATCTCAGGACCCGACCCCAATCCCCAGTAGCCCAGAACCAAAGATCTTTGAAATTCTTGTTAGAATCAGGAAGTTTCCGGACAACGTTGGACGAACTATCATAAGCAGAGAGGTAATACCAACCGTGGTGAGTCTTTGGGTTGGATTTCAAACGATATAACCTATTCACCTCTTCCAAAGAAGGTTCACCTAAACCTGCCCGGTGCCAAACCACATGTATACCGGCCAAAATCCTCCAACTATTTAAACTTAGTTGACAGGGGGCAATCTCCATCTCGGCCAGCATCCAAGCAAAATAACGTTGCATCGGCAGCCGCAGCCCACACTCGAAAAGAGTAGGAAGAAGTGCCATCGAGCCCTCGTCAGGTTGACTAGCACGATCCATCGGGCCGGGAACTTCAAGGGCGATGTCTATCGGGATATCATATCACTGTCGAAGTAGTGCGAGGTCATCTTCAGTTATCTTGGAAGGACGGTTCATATCCAGAGCCGAGGAGCCAAGATCACCGGGCTCTGGATCCTTCCGAGGAACCCTTTGATGGTAAGAATCTTGTTCAATCTCAGAAGGAGTGAGGGTAGTGTCAAGGTCTTCTACACCGGGTGCCCCCGAGCCCGAGGAGAGCTCTTCAGCAGGGGGAGTTGAGGGTTTAGCAGGATTTTCAGGGGGAGAAATACCGTCAGACATCCCTAACATCCGGAAAACAAAGAAGGGGAAGTCAGTCTATAACTAAGAAACTACTCAGGTTTCTTCCGTCTTAGCTAAAACAGGTGGGTTCTAAAAGTGCCCTAAAGAAAAATCCAACAAAGCCTTAAGTCGTTCCCTAGCAACATTCAAAAAACAGCAAGATTCACAACACAAAAAGGGAAGAGGTCGTTCAGAAGACTTACTTTTCTTCTCAGAAAAGCCGGAGGTTGTGCAGTACGGTTTGCCCGTCCCTTATGTTCGCAGCGGAGAGAAAGAAATCCCGCGGTTGAACTCTGAGGGCACTGAGTTGAGCGAGTCACGGAAATATTTTCAGGAAAGAAGGAGAAATTGCCAAAAAGATTGCACAGTGAAAGCCTCGTCTTCTTATAGTCATGGTCAGGACGCTCGTAGCCGTTGGATCGAAAGAAGAAACCAGGATGAACGCCAAGTGTCGACTGCAAGAGAGGTCTGCCAAAATTAAACAGACGGTTGAGATCAGCGCACTGTTGAAGCGCCTCTACACGGTCGATTCGCTTCCTTTTTGGTGGGAACCCGGCGGATGTTTGACAAGTGTCGAACTTAGAAGAAACCCTAAAAGATGATTTGATAGGCATTTAAGCGGACGTGACTGTTGCGCGTCTTAAGAAAAAGCGCTTGAAAAGAGGCGACGTAACATATCGATTCAACACCGGGCCAACCCCCAAAAGAGTAAATCAGCACACAATCTCTATATAGTTCCCGGCACCAACTTGCACACTCGTTGGAACCGAGAACTAGGGGACAAATGTTGATGGTGTTTTCAGGCATTAAGATATTTAAAGCAGCACGACGAGGACAGAAGGGTAATTCCCACCATTTGGAGAAATCATTAAGGCCAACCCGACCACCTTAAGGGTCCAAGCACCTTACAGTTTCAAACCGACCACAACAGAAATAGACCGAGCACTTTATGACCGGCAACCGATCACTTGGGTTCAGATAGCCGGGCACTATCAGGTCGACAACAGCATTCTCAGCATAAAAGACTATCATGGCCGACCATATGAAAACCGACCAGACGGTGAGATATGCTCAAGATGATGACACCATATTCCTGTGGATAAGATGAAACTGATTATCCTATTTTCACAAGGAAATGAAGTCAGAATCCAAAAAGGAATAAGAAAAAGGGGAGGCAACGTTGGATTAGAAATCCTTACAGGAAGAGAAGACTGAATTCAACTAGGTATTCTTATACGAATAGGAGTCTGATTTCTGTACTATTATAAATAGGAGAGCAGAGTATGTGTAAGCCAGAACAGAATCATTAACATCACACTTGTAAAAAAAACAAGAAGGAGAGCTGAGAAGCGTGTTTGAGTAATAAAAGTATCATCATTTTTGTGCCCGTGGACGTTGGTCGGATCCAAATCCACCGAACCACGTTAAATCTCTTTGTCGATTGGTGTGTTTATCTGTCTTTTGCTAAGTTTGCTTTTGGTCCCCCATAACCAAACAAATTCACTATTGAAGGAGGATTACCTCGGAGGTAATATTCCCATATTGCCCTGAGACCAAAATCCGCCGTCAACAGTCATATTAAATTATTTGACACATCACAGACACCACACAATCACGGAAAGTCGGAAAGTATGTGAGTTTAAGTAGATACTGTCATCATTTCACAAAATGTTAATTCACCATCTTTCTTGTTTGATGAAGATTCACACAAACCATATTGACTTTAGTAATGTATTGTTATGATTATTATTGTTTTTTTTGTCTTACAGAATGTTGAGGATCTTCAACTGTGATGTATAAATTTTATATTTACTACTCAATATTGTTGTCATAATAAATTTCTACTACTTGATATTGTTGTCATAATATGCTTAAGCTCATTGTAGCCATAACTCTGACAATCAGAGAATAAGCTGTCACTCATTTGATTTTTTTTTTTTTTTGGTTGGGAGAAAATCATTCTTTTGAGGTTGTGATCATTATGATTTGATGGAAGCACTTAAAAATCTTGTATGTTCTTGTTTTTCATGACATTATAAAATACATCTAGACATGCATGTAGGAGTAAGAAAGAATTATAATGTAGCATGCTTCATGGGTGACCAGCCAAAAGTGCATATGGGCAAATGTGAATTTAGCAAATGTATCTTTCGGATCGTTCAATGTTTGCACGGGTTAGTTATTAATGGCTTCCTATTTCTCGATGAATGCATGCAATGTATCCTAAGGATCTTCATATGATGTGGGACATATGATTCATAATTCTGAGAATTTTGTAAATTCTAGTGTACACTTGGGAAGGTTGTTGCGATGTTTGTGTTTGATTATCATTACTCAAACTGAAGTTTGGATGGTTTCTCCAATCAGAATTGTAGGTTTGGGAGTATGGGTTCGGATTTTGTCTCTTGAAGGTGTTTATGGAACTGATTTGGTCATGGAGACGTTCTTGCAAAGCTGGCAAGGTTGGGCAAGTTTATGTGACATGTTCATTTGAATTACAGATATAACATGTAATTTCTTGAATTGGCTTGACATGATCACTCTTCCTCATTTCTAATGCATTAACTTTTTTTTTAGCTAGAAATGCATATTTAATAGAAATGTCATGGTCTTCCTTAAGGTTAAACATGTCTCTGCCATATGACGTTTGTTTAACAAACGATTTATAAGTGTCAACTATATCCTAGTGTGTTGCATTTTTTGCTATGTGTTCTAGGTAATCTAGTGCATCTTTGGGACTTTCGTCTTTAAATTTACCATTATACATCATTTTCATTACTTGTCTACATTGCAGTGTTAACTCTCATAGAAGTAGGAAACCAGCCTTCATATTTGAAACCCGTGTCATTGGTAAATATTTAGCATTTCTTTAAATCTCTCCCAACATTGATAAAGGGTTCCCTCGATTCTTATGTGAAAGTTATGATTCTCCTCTTAAATGAGTTTTTCCTGTGTGGATGGAATAATTTTTTCAGAAATTGCTCTTGCAAATCATCTAATGTTTTGATGGATCTTGACATAAGGTTATGTAGTTAAATTTTAGCTTATCCTTTAAAGGAAAGGGAAAAAACTTGAGTTGAATTATATTTATGCTGCAATTTTGGTCTGTACATGTATTACATATCTCTTCGAATTCCCTTAAATATCGATAAAAATTTTATGATTCTAGACCGTGGAATCAGGGTAAAAGTTAGATTACACCTGATTTGAAATTGAAACGTAATGCATCTTGAGGATAGTAATGCAAGATGGTGATCCTGTGCTAAAGAGATTAATATATTCTCTGAGTATCCTAAATGATTAAAACTATCATGTTATGACTCGTTTTTTACCTGATCAACTGGAGTTTCATCTCGGTTATCGACTATTTTGACTAACGGTGAATGTGATATGGACTTTTTATTTTATGTATTTCTAGATGATCGAGACTAATGTCTCATGCAACCTAAATGCAAATTATATGATAAAATTTAAATATGAAAATGCAATACTTACAAAAAGAACAAATATTAAACAACAGAAGAGCAAAAAAATTCAAATAAAAAACGAGAAAAAAATAAAACAAAATGCAATGATGTTAAATTATTATTTTATATATTAAATTATATTCTCTCGCAACGGCGAAAAAAACTTGACACACTCACAATATAGTTCTTTACTCTCAAGTATAAGAGTATCGAAGTAATAAAATAACTCAGTGAGTCTGAGGTCAATTCATAAGGAATAGATTTAGAATAAAATAAAAACACGATTAATAAAATAAAAGACTGAATTAATTGAAGTGGTGGGCAATTAAATTAGATGTAACAATAATAAAATAAAATACTGAGGTTAGAGGACCCACTCTTGGTATTTCAAATATAAAAATAATTTTACTTTTTTTAACACATAAATTGTTATCATTTCCCAATTAATTTATTTAATGATTAAGTACATAAATTAAATAAGCAAGTACATTAATTATGAGGATCAAGTAGAATATATGTCATTCAATATGTATCTAGGATGACAAATCTAAGGCTGTCTATAGAGAGTCATGACTTCCACATAAACAAGAAATATAAATATTAAATAAACATGCAATAATATAAATTATGGGGTTTAAGTATTATCTATATCAGTCAATATATATCCATGATGGCAGATATAAGAACTGTCTACAGAGAGTCAAAACTCTCATATAACAATAAATAATAAAAATATAATAAACAAGTAATAACATAAATTATGAGGTTCAAGTATTATCTGTGTTAGTCAATATGAATCTACAACGGCAGATCTAGAGACTATCTACAAAGAGTTCAGACTTCCAAATAAATTAGAAATAATGCAAATATTAATTGAGAAATAACAAATCCATATTTATAATATAAATAAAAATTATTTATAGCAAGAGTTTTTGTTCATGAGACATTTCATAGTGGGATTGTAAATTGGTTTGTGTTTTGAGTCAAACAAATACATATAAGTATTTAGAATACATGTATGCTAGTTGTGTAACATGTGTTGATGGTGGTTATGATGCTAAAATTGGATTTTAGGTGTATTTGAAGTATTATGAGAAAATTGGAAGTGTTTAGTATTAGTTTGAAGTATAAAAATGCTCTCTGTTTGGGAAGCGTCGCGTCTCTAACTCATCAGCGTCACGACATCAAGCATCAGACCTAGAAGTGTCGCGACGCAAACCCTTCCGCGTCGCTACGCCAAGACGTTCAACTCTCGCACTTTGGAGTGTCACGACGCCCAAGCTTCTGCGTCGCGACGCGCAGAGCTGATACTTGCTGAAATTTCATTTTCTCTATTTTGGAGTTTCCGGACTCCATTTTGGTCCCCGTTTTTTCCTACTGACTCGAAACAGATTGTAGTTTTACATAAAATATTTTAAAATACTCTTATGCTAGATATACATGAGTTAGAGCCACTTCTGCTGCGGAGATACCGATTCGACCCTAAGGATTCCACATCTGCTCCAACATTCACGCGAGGAGGAGTAGATTGGAGCTGAAGTTGGGATTGGGCCTACATGGGATACAATGTCAGAAAGTGTGGAACCATCCCAAAGTGTGATGAGGCAACCAATCAAGCTGCAAGATGAGAGAAGAAGGAAGCTGGGTACACGTGTGGTGAAATGGGGAAAGAGACAAATTAGCTGCTGACCAAAAAAGGAAGGTTCTTAGAGGGTAATGGATATAAGTTGTTAGGCATATGTACACAGGAGGGATTATGTGATTGTAATTTTGTTTTTGTTAGAGGATCTTATATGGGGAAACACCAGCAGAGGGCTGGAGGCGTGTGTGCCTACAAAGGGTTTCTTGTTATTTTCCTTTGATATTGACAGACACAGTAATGAAAATAGAGAATGGATGTTTGATTAAACCATTTTACGTTTTCTTTGTTTGATGAACTTGTGTTGTGCTTTGTTGAACTGATGTTGTATCAGATGACAATCATTTCAAGACATAATTAATAATCAATTTGCTTTGCTTGTTAACTAATTAATATGAAGTTTTGGTAAAACAATCTTCGATTAAAAAGCAGCTTTTGCTCCAAAGTTATGATTAGTATTCATCACAACTCGTGATGAATAATTCCATGAAATTTGGTCACTCAAAATTGATGGCAATATGACGCTTATCATATGCCATGTCCATGTTATATTTGACACAGGCACCGCACAGCCATAGAAGTGGGTCATGAATCCTAAATGACTTGCAGCTTTCAGCACATGGATAAGAGTTGGGGTTAGGGAAAGTTGTTTAAATCTGAATTTTGGTTTTAATTATGTGATCCAACAAAATCATTTTTTTTTTTAATCTATAATACTATAATTGCAGTTGTTAAGAGTAATTCGAAAGATATTATAATAGTTACTCATTTAGAGAATCAAACAACAAACATGATCATAATAAAAAGGTACTTCCACATGATTGCACCCATTGTTTTAAAAATCGGATCGATAATTGAATTGGTGATTTAAAAAGTTCAATAGGTTATTGGTTTGACCAGTTGAATCATTCTAATTACACTGGAAAAATCAAATAACGTCATAAATAATTTTAAATAATTAAAAATTATAAATATTTTTATTTTTATTTTTTGGTTTAAAAAAATTTAGGTTATCAATCAGCCGGATCGATTCACCAATTTTATTGATTTTTATCGATTTCGGTCAGTTTTTTAGCCCCGATTTTTATGAATCAATTGGATCGAATTCACGACAGATTCTTGATTCGACGGGTACAACTAATCGGTCCAGTCCGATTTTCAAAATAATGATTGCACCATCCTTTTCTTACAATTTGAACTGATGTTAAACAATATATAATTTCCAACTCAAATCTTTATATTAGTGTTATTGTTTTTAGAACCGGACAAATGATCGAATCGGTGATCTAAAAAATTCAATGGGTCACTGGTTCGACCGGTTGAACCATTCCCAAAAATCGACAGAACTGATCGAGGTCATAAATAATTTTATTTAATTAAAAAATTATAAAAAAATATTAAATTATAATTTCTGGTTTTTTTAAAAAAAAAAATTGAACCGATCCAGTTCGCCGATTTTAATTATTTTTTTATAAACTAATTTTATATTTTTAACCGGACCGGACTCACGATTAATTCCCAATTCGATTGGTTGAATCGATCGGTCCGATCTGATTTTAAAAACAATGCTTTATACTCTTCAAGGATTTAGTAAACGAGACAATGAAAAATTATCATGCTGTTTTAAACCCACATATCATTTAATGGAGGCATGGAGCCTACTTTTTTTTCCTCTTAAAATGCTTGAGATTTAGTGTGGTGATGGAATATTTTCTAAAATTAGATATTTGTTTCCCAAGATTTGATTCCAAACAAGTTGTTTTCATGCATTCATGTTAGTAGATTTTCTCAAGAATAGATGAAGAAAGAGAGGCAATGGGTCCCAAATTTTGATCACATTTTACCAAAAAAAAAAAAAAAAAAAAAAAAAGTTACAAATGCAGCTTCTTTACTGTATTGTTTGGGAATTTTGGTAGGGGTGGCAAAACGAATCAACGAATCGAATTTGTATCGAATCATAAACGAATCGAATCAAAATGTGATGGATTCGTATTCGATTCGTTTATTAAACGAATCCTAATATCAGGATTCGTATTCGATTCGCTTATTAAACGAATCGAATACGAATATTCGTTTATTCGTTTAGCCAATGATATTATTTAATAAAATAATTTACCACACTTGAGTTACATTAATTCTTCATAAATATATACATATGAAATATGTAATTAATATATTTACTAAAAATACCTCACCAAATATCGAAAATATTATATTTTTTATGATAATTAGCTATAATTTCTATAATCTAAATTGAAAATTAACAAGAACTAATAAATAAAAATAATAAAACGAATCCTAAACGAATAAACGAATCAATGAGCTTAAATTCGTATTCGATTCGTTTAATAAACGAATCGAATCGAATTGACTCATTTATTAAACGACTCCATTTTTTCAAACCCGTATTCGCTTTAAAGTGAATCGAATCGAATCGAACGAATAAACGAATCCTGAGCCAAATTGCCACCCCTAAATTTTGGGCAATGAGTTTGGACAGGGATAAGCTTTCACTGCTTCATTGCTTGTTGCCCAATGCCTAGGTCTAGGTGGAGCCATGGCCTAATTTTAGGGGTGGATAATTTTTTTTTTTTTTTTATGATAAAAAACATAAGAAATTATATGAAATTATAAATTTAACTCGAACTTGTTAGCCAACCTATAGTGACGCCCTATATTTGAGCCACACCGAGAAAGAGATGTTGTAGTGAGCTTTTTTTTTTTTTTTGAATTACAATTCTACAGATATACAATCTGAAATCTATTGGGATATTCAATACATACAATTATCGCCACCCAGATATTTATGTCTACTAAGAGAAGAGCCCTAACCGGAAATATTTACTCCCACTCAAATAATCGGGGAAAAATCTACTCCAAAATCTCAATTTTTGGGATTGAAGACAAGAGTCACAAACTCCCAACAGAATCCCTGCTGGAACTCAAACACGGGGAGAACATGTGTTACCACTGGGCTATTGTAGTGAGCTTGTGATGCCTAAAAAAATAGCATTATCTCCATCACCAAACTCCATGAGGGTGGGTCCAGATTTGTAACCCTAATTTATTGTTTTTTAAATTTGTGGGCCTATAATCTTTCTGTTGATTGCCATGTCCCAATTGTCTATGGCCAATTCACATGGCTAATTTTTTTGCTTCAAATGTTTGATTAAAATAAGTACTTGATTGAGACTAATTAATTTCGTTCATACCCTTTTGATTTTCATTAACACAAATTCGAGCCCGTGATTTTGAAGGCAATCATCAACTTCTCCCACATCACTTTTGATGTTCAAAAAACAGGGCTAGAGGGAAAAAGGGCTTTAATTAATATTCACAAAAATTAGAGGGGGGCTGAATGAAATTAATCATGTCATATTTAAGTATGGTAATGGGCTGAAAAAAGCCTGAGCTCGGGAAAAGCCTCTCCCGGCATGTTATCGGGCAGACTGGGTCCGCTCGGGTTTGGCCTTTTTTGGCCTTTTTTAATAATAATTAAAATCTTATACTAAAATATATCAACAAAAATATAGTATCAATTTCTGAAAAACATATGCATCAGTCTAAGAATCAAAAATCTATTATTTTTTTAATATTTAATTATTTTTTTAATTTTTTATTTATTTATGACCGAGCCCGGGCTTTTTTATGTTGGCCAAGCCCAGAACGGGCCTACCATTATACGGCCATGCCCGAGTTTTTTAAGATTCAGTTGAACCGGGCTATGGGCTTTTCTGTCATGCTTAGTCATATTCCGTTGAAGCGGAAGAGTTCTATAGCTATAAATGATGCCACCGATGCAACAATACAACGTCACTCATGTAATAATTTAATAATATATTGTCACACGAATTAAAAAAAAATCAAATAAATGTAATATATTTATTAATTAGTAGTATAGTAACAGTCATAAAATCCGTTATGTAAATAATTACTACTTGAAGAAAGTAAGCCACAGTGTATGCAACTTAGAGTGGACCCCCACTCAGGCATGCGCTGATGCGCAAAGCCATTCCCAGTTGAAGAAATTGAAATGTTTCCATTTCTTTTTAATAAAATTTGAAGTGAGATTGAAAATACTTGGTAAAATAAGATAACAAAATGTTTATTATTAACATTATCACTAATATCATTATGTTTTTTTTTTAATTATTATTATTAAAGGAAAAAAAAAAAAGAAAAAGCAAGCGCAATCACTGCAGTCAATTTGGTTAGATAATGAAACCTTTCAAAAGAGTAGAAAAAAATAATGACCAACCAAAAACAAGAATATTTTATTATTGCCCTCTACTTTTCTTTTATTATTATTATTATTTGCTTTCGACCATAAATGCATTTATCTCATTAGGCAAGGCAAAAGTGTTTACATACAGATACAGCTACACAAAAGCAAATATTCCATGGCGAGGGAGAGGTTTCATGTCGTTTTAGGCTTTAAACTTTGGTTTGTTGTGTGGTAATAATGCATGTTAAAAGCACAAGCCCATAACAAAGAAGAATAAGTATCCAACCAATAAAATATATGAAGATATTTGTGTGCGTGAGAAAAGAGTGAGATACTTCTTGCCTTTTTCTAATGGAGAAGACATGAGAATAAACGAAATAAAAAATAAAAAGAATAAAATTGATATAGAAAAATATTCGAAAATAATTGATGTTGCCATATACTAAATGAAATCAAGAAAGAATAAAATTAATAATATAAATCACTTAAAATTTTATTGAATTTAATGAAATAATAATATTGATAGAGTATCAAAGATTTCACGTGGTCGGTTTCAACTAATGATAAAAGATTTTGGTCCAACTTCCTTATTTGGTTTGGTGATCATTAGATTACTAAAAACACACTTTAGACTTTAAAAAAATTAAAAATAATTGAAGATAAACTGAGTCGTTCATGAACAGTTCAAGCTCGACTTGTATTTGGCTTGGTTCAAGATCAATTCGTTTAATAATTGAGTTACTCGAACTTGAAAATAATAGCTCGATTGGTAAACGAGACCGATTCACAAAATCATGACCCGACTCGTTTTTAACTCGCGAACATTAATTGAAATAAAGACAACTCAGATAATATTGACACAATATATACACACACAGAGTCATACTTAGATGAGGTTTATGTGTATTTTATGTGGATGGTAAGTGCAAATGAAGATACATTTTTTTTACGTCTTTTAACTGAATGTAGACTTTATGTAGGCAGTAAGGTATGGACTAAGTATGACCATATATATATATAGTCAGTCTCAAGTTAGGTTCATATAAATTTTATATCGTCCGGATGCCGGATTACATCTAGATTTTAAAAAAAAATTTATATGCTGTTGATGGTGTTTTCAGGCGCTACAACATTTAAGACAGCGCGACAAGG
Source organism: Zanthoxylum bungeanum (assembly GCA_019454045.1). Classification (NCBI taxonomy): domain Eukaryota; kingdom Viridiplantae; phylum Streptophyta; class Magnoliopsida; order Sapindales; family Rutaceae; genus Zanthoxylum; species Zanthoxylum bungeanum. The sequence goes on from SKCR01022755.1 coordinate 117,581, forward strand.
ACAAAAGGGTAAATTCTCTCTCTGGTTGAGATCATGTAGCCTACCCGACCACAACATGTGAGGACCGACCACTTTGGTTCAGATGACCGAGCACTACAGAGGTCGGCAGGAACGCTCTCAGCATAAAAGATTGTCATGGCCGACCTCATTAACACCGACCAGACAACGGGCCGTGTTCAAGACAACAGCACCTCATTCTTATGGATAAGATAAGAAAGATATCCTGCTCTCGCAAGGAGAAGGAGTCAGAATCCAAAAGGGAATACGGAAGAAGAATGCATTACCGGATCAGGAAACCATGCAAGAAGAGAAGATTGAGTACAAATAGGATTTCTTATGCAAATAGGAGTCTGATTTCTCTATCATTATAAATAGGAGGGTAGAGCATGTGTAAAAGACATCTGAAAATCATCACAAGAGTGAGGGATTAGAATCATAAAGCTCCGATTTGTAAAGGCAAAGAAGAGACACGAGGAGTGTATTTGAGTAATAAAAAGAGTACCACCCTGTTCTTGTCCGTGGACGTAGGTCGGATCTCAAAATCCACCGAACCACGTTAAATCACCTTGTCTGATTGGCGTATTTTCCTTGTTTTCCGCTAAGTTTGCTTTTGGTTTCCCGCATAACCAAACAAATTCACAGTTGGAGGAGGATTCCCTCGGAGGTGATATTCCTGTATTACCCCGAGACCAAAATCCACCGTCAACAGTTGGCGCCGTCTGTGGGGAACTTCACGAAAAGTAGTTCACGTGATAAGACAAATGGCGGAAGGCGGAAATCACCAATCGGGAGGTCCGGCAATGGACTGGATGAAAAAGATGGAAGATAGCATGAGGTCTATGATGGATCGACTAGAAAGAATGGAAGGAGCAAACAAACCTGAAACCGGGGCCGACCAGAAGAGGAAAGAGAGGGAAAAAGGGAAAAGAGTAGTAGATATAAGCGAAGACGAGGGACCCAGAAAGAGAGGCCCTTATGGGATAAGATCTGAAGTAGTAGGAAGAGAGCCACGATCAGAAGACACATGGGAAAAAGAAGAGGAGGAACAATCACACGACCCCTCCTCCAACAGTTTTTACAACTCCGAGAGGGAAGATAGAAAGTACAACGAAGACGTACAGGAGACCTCCGAGCTTAAGGAACGCCGCGCCCGGAACGACAGGAGAACAGAAGGACACAGAAGGCGACACGGGGGCACAGCCCGTGAAATAAAATCTTGGCTAAGAAAAGAGATGACCAGATGGGAAGAAGGCCTCAAGATCGGCGCAGGAGACACCCGAGGCGAGGAAGAGGGGTCTCCCCTTACAGAAGAGATAAGGTCAGCACAGTTCCCAAAGCGATTTAACATGCCGACCATGGCACCATACAAAGGACACTCCGACCCAAAATCCCACATCGAGAATTTTGTCCTCCTGATGGAAGTACAGGGAGTGACGGGCGACGCCATATGCAAAGTATTTCCCTTAACTTTAGGTGGGCCTGCCATCCTATGGTATAGAAGTCTGGCCCCGGGGAGCATCCAGAACTTCTCCCAGCTGAACAAATCGTTTATCCGGCACTTCAAGGGAGCCTGCACCCCTAAAAAAACAATAGGAGAACTAAGGCTCATGAAACAGGGAGACGACGAGACACTGAAAAGCTTCATTGAAAGGTACCACAACACCGTACTCGAGGTCGGAGGGTACGAATCCCAAGAAGCCCTGGAAAGTCTGAAAGGGGCCCTAAGGGTCGGGAAACTATGGACCCACCTGAGGATCCATGAGACACCAGACTACGCTACCGCACTAGAGGTAGCCAGGAAGTACGTCCTACTAGAAAGTGAGGAAAAAGTATCCCGGAGGGGGACAACCACCAGAGAAAGAGTGACAAGGAGGGAAGACCACCGGCGACCGGAAAGAGAATTCCGGAAGTTCAATCCAAGACCCAAGGAGTTCAAGCCAATGGCACATAAGGATCAAGGAAAATGGCCCACAACTCAAGTAAACCATGTGGTCCGAGAGGAGGCGTATATTCCCCTAAGCAAGCCGCCAGGGGAAATCATCATGGAGATACGGGAGAAAGGCCTCTTAATAGAACCCGACCTCAGGAGGTTTCCCCCAGACTGAAAAAACAAAAGATCCTACTGCCTACACCACAATCTAAAAGGGCACACAACCGATGAGTGCAAGGATCTACGGGAACAAATGGAGGACCTGGCCCGGAACGGGTACCTGAACAATTACATCGACCACGAGATCATGGCCGCCAGGCAAAGGGCAAGGAATCGAGAGGTAAACGTCATCGCAGGAGGGGCAACGCTGGCCGGGGACTCTAACCGGTCGAGAAAGAATTACAGCCGAGCACGGGGGACAGAGGTGCTGAAAACAGAAAAAATCTCAAACCCACAAGGAAATCGGTCAACGCCCATTATGTTCACCGATGAAGACGCTCATGGGGTAAGTTTCCCCCACGATGACGCGCTAATAATCAAAGCAACGATCGGCAGCACAGAAGTGGACCGAATCCTTGTGGATCCTGGGAGCGCGGTAGACATAATTTCCAAAGAGACTTTGGAGGACCTGGGGGTAGAATACACAGCTCTAACCGAGGACAGCACCCCCCTGTACGGATTCGGGGGTTCAACGGTCATCCCCCTGGGAAAAATTCAGTTAGCAATGACGATCGGGGCTGCCCCCAAAACCCAAACGATCATGATAAACTTCACCGTAGTAGACTGCATGAGCAGTTATCAAGTCATTGTCGGCCGCCCCTTCATGATGAAAACCAAGGCCGCAATGTCCTGTCATTACTTGAAATTAAAGTTCCCTACACGGGAAGGGATCGGGATCATATGCGGAAGCCAGAAAAAAGCCCGCAGCTGTTTTACCACTTTCTCGCGCGAGAGACCCTCTGCGTAGAAAGAGGCACCAAGAAGAGACAGAGAGACGAGGATGACGAGAATACAAGGAAAGACCCTGCTCCCCGGCCCGATAAAACTGCACGGCTGGAGCAGCCGAAGAATTGGAAGAAGTAAAACTGTTCGGGCCAAAGAAGAACATAAAAATAGGAGGAAGTCTAGACAAGGCCCTAAGAAAAGACTTGTTGGAATGTCTACAAGAGTACCCCGACGTTTTTGCATGGGGACACGATGACATGCCCGGAATCGACCCAAAATTCGTAAGCCATCGCTTAGCAGTGAACCCCTTACACAAGCCAGTAAAACAGAAGAGGAGAATATTCAACCAGGAGCGGTGCGGAGCAATAGCAACCGAGGTGGAAAAATTGCTGAAAGCCGGCTTCATCCGGGAAGTAAAATACCCAGAATGGGTGTCCAACGTAGTATTGGTGAAAAAATCTAACGGAAAGTGGAGAATGTGCGTAGATTTCACCGACCTCAACAAAGCATGTCCAAAAGACAGCTTTCCCCTCCCAAATATAGACCAACTGGTAGATACAACAGCCTGCCAAGGGCTGCTAAGCTTCATAGACGCTTTCTCGGGATACAATCAAGTCAAGATGCACCCTGCGGACGAGGAGAAGACCACCTTTATCACTGACCAAGGGCTGTACTGCTATAAAGTAATGCCTTTCGGATTGAAGAATGCAGGAGCGACTTTCCAGAGACTGGTGAACAAAATCTTCAAACCGCTCATCGGCACAACTATGCTGGTATATGTCGACGACATGATAACAATGTCCGGAGAACCAAGAGACCATGTGGCCGACCTGAAGAAAACTTTCGAACTCCTGAGGAAACACAGTTTGAAGCTCAATCCAGAGAAGTGTGCATTCGGGGTAGCCTCAGGAAAATTTCTGGGCTACATGGTGAGTTCACGAGGCATTGAAGCAAACCCGCAAAAGATACAAGCCGTGCTAGACCTGAAATCACCCCGGACAGTTAAGGAAGTACAAAGCCTTACAGGAAGAATCGCCGCACTCAACCGGTTCATCTCGCGAGCAACCGACAAGTGCCATCATTTCTTCAAAATCATCAAAAAAGCTCAAAAAGGGGTCGACTGGACACCCGAGTGCGAAGAAGCCTTCCAGCACCTAAAACAATACCTGGCACAGCCCCCTCTCCTAGCCAAACCCCTCCCAGGGGAGACGCTGTATCTATACCTGGCCGTCTCAAAGCACGCAGTAAGCTCGGCACTGGTACAAGAGACCGACCATGCCCAGAAACCGGTTTACTACGTCAGTAAAGCCCTGCTAGACGCAGAAACTCGATACCCCATGCACGAACTCATTGCCATATCCCTGGTCACTGCAGCACGGAAGTTACGACCCTACTTTCAAGCCCATCCTATCAAGGTATATACGGATTATCCCCTGAGACAAATCTTGCAGAAACCAGAGGCCTCATGGAGACTGATGAAGTGGTCAGTAGAAATAAGCGAGCACGACATCTCCTACCTCCCAAGAACAGCAATAAAAGGGCAGGCCTTAGCAGACTTCATAGCAGAACTCACGGAACCGCAGGTCTTGGCCGTGGAAGAAGACAGGTGGGAAATGTCTGTAGACGGATCCGCAAGTTCGCACGGCTACGGAGCAGGGATAGCACTAAAAAGTGAAAAGGGAGAAGAAATACTGCTCGCCCTCAAATTTGCCTTCAAAACTACAAACAATGAAGCGGAGTACGAAGCAATACTGGCCGGACTAAGGCTATGTACGGTAGTAGGGGTCCACAACGTAGTGATCAGGAGTGATTCTCAGCTAGCAATACAACAGCTGAAAGGGGACTTTCAAGCCAGAGAACCAGCCATGGTAGCTTACCTGGCCGAAGTGAAGAAATGGGCGGAGAAAGTGGGAAACGTACTCTTCGAACAGGTCGGACGAGAAGACAACTGCGAAGCAGATTCCCTAGCCTGACTCGCCTCTTCAATGAGGACAGAAAACCCCAGGGTAATCCCTCTTATATACCTCCGAAAAAGAAGCATAGGGGAGACAGAGGTAGACGTACTGGAAGAAGAAGACAAAGATTCATGGATGCAGCCGATCAGGAGATATTTGGAAACAGGAGAAACCCTAAAGATAAAAAAGAGGCCAGGAAGCTGAAGTTCAAAAGCACCAAGTTTTCCCTGATTGAAGGAGTACTCTACCGGAGAGGATACACCGTACCCCTCCTAAGATGCTTAGCACCAGAAGAAGCAGACTACGTGCTCAGGCGCTACAACATTTAAGACAGCGCGACAAGGACAAAAGGGTAAATTCTCTCTCTGGTTGAGATCATGTAGCCTACCCGACCACAACATGTGAGGACCGACCACTTTGGTTCAGATGACCGAGCACTACAGAGGTCGGCAGGAACGCTCTCAGCATAAAAGATTGTCATGGCCGACCTCATTAACACCGACCAGACAACGGGCCGTGTTAAAGACAACAGCACCCCATTCTTATGGATAAGATAAGAAAGATATCCTGCTCTCGCAAGGAGAAGGAGTCAGAATCCAAAAGGGAATACGGAAGAAGAAGGCATTACCGGATCAGGAAACCATGCAAGAAGAGAAGATTGAGTACAAATAGGATTTCTTATGCAAATAGGAGTCTGATTTCTGTATCATTATAAATAGGAGGGTAGAGCATGTGTAAAAGACATCTGAAAATCATCACAAGAGTGAGGGATTAGAATCATAAAGCTCCGATTTGTAAAGGCAAAGAAGAGACACGAGGAGTGTATTTGAGTAATAAAAAGAGTACCACCCTGTTCTTGTCCGTGGACGTAGGTCGGATCTCAAAATCCACCGAACCACGTTAAATCACCTTGTCTGATTGGCGTATTTTCCTTGTTTTCCGCTAAGTTTGCTTTTGGTTTCCCGCATAACCAAACAAATTCACAGTTGGAGGAGGATTCCCTCGGAGGTGATATTCCTGTATTACCCCGAGACCAAAATCCACCGTCAACATATGCAAAGTATTAATATTTTACATTCATTCTAACGATATAAAATACACATGAATCTAATATGAAAATGATTTTTTTTATTTATATATATATATATATATATATATATATATATATTTTCCAGCTCATAATCAGTTTTGAGTTTTGTTCATATTAATCCATTTTCTTCACCTCCTAGTCCCAACTCCCATGTGCCTTGAGCGCTCTCTCGTAATTTTTTGTTGGTTTTATCCATTTCTGTAGACATTGACAGTGAAGCAAATCTAAGTCCACTTTCTCTTTATCTCCTTGATATGCAGCTGTAAGCTTCAGGAAGGAGACACCCAGATCAGATTGAAGCATTGAGAAGCTGATCTTGGAACATTTTGGCAGGTGGGTTCTTGAATTCTGCTTCTATTGACTGAGGTGTAAGAACTCTCTCTGTAAATCAAGCTTGTACTTTGTTCATTCTCTTGATCTAGCTAATAAAATTATTTTTTTAGTAAAAGTAGAGGAATTAGCAAGAGATAATTTTGTTAAACTAAAATGAGGGACTTTCCTTCTTGTTTTGGCGAAAATGGAGTTCAAGTTGCTGATTCATCAGCATCATCATCTAGTGCAACAAAAGCTGCTTATAATTTGGTTGCTTGTGTTTATCAGTGTAAATTACATGGTCGTTCGTTCTTGATTACTGTTACTTGGACAAAGAATCTCACAGGGCAAGGCTTTAGTGTTGCAATCGATGATTCGACTAATCAATGCCTCTGCAAAGTTGAAATAAAACCATGGCTTTTCTCTAAGAGAAAAGGTTCTAAAAGTTCAGAGGTAGATTCTAGTAAAATTGACATATATTGGGATTTATCTGGGGCTAGATTTGGTTCTGGGCCTGAGCCGCTAGAGGGGTATTACGTAGTTGTTGCATATAACCAAGAAACGGTGTTACTTCTTGGTGATTTAAAGAAGGACGCATACAGGAAGATTGACGCTGCCCCTATGAATTCAAATACCATTGTTATTTCCAAGAGACAGCATATTTTTGGCAAGAAGTTTTATGGTGCCAAGGCTCAATTTTGCGATAAGGGGCAGACACATGATGTCACAATTGAGTGTGACACTGTTGATGTAAAAGACCCTTGCCTTGTGATCTGCATTGACAGTAAGACGGTGATACAAGTCAAGAGGCTGAAGTGGAAGTTCCGAGGTAACCACACCATTCTAGTGGATGGTCTCCCAGTTGAAGTGTTTTGGGATGTTCATAATTGGCTATTCGGTAATGCTATGGGCAATGCTGTTTTCATGTTCCAAACTTGCCTCTCTGCCGAGAAGTTGCGGGCAAGCCAATCTATCTTTGATCCTTCTGTACTGACCTGGTCTTATTCTCAGCAGTCTAGAGATAACCAATTACAAGATCTTGGTTTCTCATTGCTATTGTATGCATGGAAAAATGAATAGAAGTGTAGTTTTGGTGCCTGAGTGTCAACAAATAGTTTCTGTGATTATTTTCGTAAACAGTGTGATTGAGATAAAACTCATGTAATTATAAGTTTACTAATTTCTTTTGCCTTATTTCTTCTTTCAGTAACTTACATATATTTATGGTTTTATGAACCCATTGCCCTTCATAGCTTGGTGAATTTAACCAATCATTCTTTTACATTTTTCTACTGACCATGGGGAATGCTCTGAATCTTTGTTTGCAAAAATCTGCTTACATTTGGGACCCTTGCCAATTCTCTGTCTTCCAGAAGCATTGCAGTAAGATCTCTTTTTCCGACAATGGTTATTACGATTATCTTTGTCTCAAAGGCAAAGGATGACAAGCATATTAACTTGATCTAGAACCTTTTTCTTGCAGGCATTTAAAAGTTTAACATGGTTTAAGCCCCTCAACGTGACTGATGCAGACTAAAATATTCCAGAATCTGCATGAGATCAAGGTGTAGCTAATTATGTGTGTATGTTCATCACTTAGATTTTTTTTACAGGCTTGCATACTGGGTTTTGATTTCTACATCCAAGAATTTAAATTACTCTGTTTAGATGCAAAATTTGTATAATCCTTATATCTTAATAAGCTCAAAGAAGTAGCTGTTTAGTCTTAATTGCATATTTTTAAAACTTGAACTTGCAAGAACTTATTCATATCACATAGATTTGGGTCTGTATCACAGTTTCAAAAATCTTTTTGGGTATACATGTATGCTAAAGTAACCAACTAATTTGAAGACAGAGTTTCTGTTATCAGTCTACAAGAAAGGCAAGTAACAAACTTGAAGCACCAAAATTGTCGAAAGTCTGTCAGTTTGCTAACATCCCTTCAAAGGAAAATGTGCTAATCACTCCTCTCCGTCAGAGAAATTGGGATTCTCTTTATACCCAGCTGAAATGTAAAGAAAACACACTGATGAGAGTACTTAGGACAGAAGTTATAGAACTTGGAAAGAGAGAGATTCTTCATGATAAAATAAACAAAAATGATAAACCTACACAGTTTTCCCTAAATTCTTCCCAACTCTCTCACTGTAACTACAGTGAATCACTGACTGTAGCTACAGTGAGAGAGTTGAGAGCAAATTCGGGAAATGTGTGTGTAAGTATATCATTTCCCTAAAATAAAAGCCTTGTTCATCTTAATTTTTTTGCTGACAGCTTGAGTCTAAGGTGCCCACTGCCCAGTCTATATAGTAGTTAATGATTCTCTTTTCTTTCTTTCGCAAATTACTGATCAAATATGTTTTTTTCTGTACAGTAATTGTTTATATCAAGTTATAAGTAGAAATTTTACCCTCTTTTTTTATAGGATCACATGCACTCAGTACATGAATGCTTCAGTAGTCTGTATTTAGTCATATTCCAATCTGTTTTTCGCCCTACGATTTCACCTGGTTCATAGAACATAAATGATTACTTCTCTGCTGTTAGCTTCCCCCATGCTCCATAGATTCTTCTGTCAATATATCCATATGGCTTCCAGTAGCCATTCATTGCTTGCTGTCGCTGCTCTGGAAGCCAGGTAAGTCCAAGAGTAGATGCCTGGTGTCAAAACATAAAATCACTTTTCCTGATCTCTATTTTGCTCTTTCTATACAAGCAATAAAGAATTTGATTTCTTAGAAACTACAGGATAACTCATCACCAAATTGCAATAATGTTAGTAAATGCAGATTGGTTGCAGCACTCATTTTATGCACAATGGAGTAAAAAGGCATTATTGAAATAATAACATCCAAAACATAAACTCGTAAAGAGGAGTGAACCTGAGGAGAAGTCCTCGGGATGGTGATCAATTATTTTTTGTTATCAGATTGTCAATATATTAACTGGCTATTTGTTTAGTCATGAATTCGAATCTTGGAAGCAATCTCGCTTGTAACGGGAGCCTTGTGATATGACATTTGTTTTAGATTGTCAAATTCAACAGGCTCATTTATAATATAATTGTTTTGTGTGTGTATATATGTATGTCCACAATAGGCGTAGTTGTTGGCAAATGGTTTAAAATTTGGTTGTCAGGTATTGAGTTCGAGTTCATGAGTGCATTTTTTATAAGAGCATTGAGCAATCAGGGATTTTACCTGCTCCGCTTAAGGCAGGTCAAGTGATTTTGCGATAGGATTTCCAATATTTCTAAAAAAAAGAAAAAATATTTCTAACTTATTATCTTTCCAAGACTCGAACTCATACGATGTGCTTTAAAAGTGGTTATTTTTGTGGCCGGGGCATATAATTGAAAGCTGTGTATGAATCAGAATTGTGATGGTAGATAAAGCATTTCATCTTATGCGTCAATAAAATATTGACAAGTATGACCAAGAATGAAAAAAATAATAATACAACCGGCTCTGCAAACTTATTTAACCCTTCTATGAATTGGAATTATTATTACATCAAAATTTAAATGTTTCCACAAGATTCCTAAGGCTGCATTTAACCTCAATTTACTGAAAAGCAACCCAAGTTACCATTGAGCATTCAGCATTGGTGTGGTGACTGCTGAGGGACCAATTCAATTTGAAAGGTAGTAAATTGTACTTGTATTATTTAGATATTTTCATTTTCTTGACTATTGCCTAATAAAATTTAGAAGTGTGTTTAGTGGAAAAATAATCTAAATTAGTTGAGGTGACTCGTGAAGTATCAATCAACAATCTCAAAAAATTCTCTTTATGAATTATTTAGTGAAAAGAGTTCTTATATCCAAAATGTTATGTAAAAATTAATGTTTTAAAATCCGGATCGGTCCATCGATTCGATATGATAAGAGGATTAAGGGTTAAAGATATTTTTTTTATACCTGTTAGATGGATTGATCGGATATAGATATTGACATTTTATTCAAATAGACATAAAATCCTCGTGTAGATAATGACTCAAGGGATTGAATATAATAGAGGTAAGGAAGCAAATAATTTTCGTATCCGTTAAATAAAAAAGACCTATATACTCAGTCCATTACCATCCGGATGAGTAACGTGTGTAATGTTAATATTGGGAATTCTGGCACATCAATGCTCAAGGTTATTTTTTTTTCCCAGTTAAGAGAGAGAAGACCCATAAAACGACACCGTCTACTCGAACGCCTTTTCGCTGCTATACAAAAACAGGATTAAAAACTTTATTAATTTATTTTTTTCCCCACAAAAATGGGAACGCTATCTCCTCTGCCTCTCTCAGTGTGTTGTTCACTGAGGTCCCATGACTCGTCTTCACAGAAAACCCATTTCTCGAACTCTATTTTATGGCCTCGTGTTTGTTTACACGAACTCAAAATGGCAAAACTTGGCACTGGAACTGTAGTCTTCGGGGCAAATTCGAGAGACCCAAATGAGTCAGTGTTTATGGATGAAAACGGCGTCGTTGATGACATGGATGGCTACCTCAACTACCTCTCTCTTGAGTATGATTCTGTTTGGGATACAAAGCCTTCCTGGTGAGCCTCTTCTTTTTCTTCTAAATCTACTAATTCATATATTTTGTTCAAAGATTTTCCCTTCTCAGTTGAATATGTCAAAATTATTATTAGATGTTTGGAGTAACTTATATTTATTTGAAATAAGCTTTTACTTGCTGTTGATTTAAAGCTTTGTGGGTTTTGCTGGAAGTTGGTTTCCTCTTTATACTACTTACTACAGATCAATTTATATTTTCAGTTTCAAAAATTATCAATCTAGTATCACGCTTCTTTTAGTTCATTCACACATATTTCTTTTTTCTTTTTTAAGATAATGAAAGATTTCAAAAAAAAAAAATATCACAAGAATGTAAATAAACGATCATTTCGGTTCGATTACAAATTTAGGAAAATATCCAAACCTAGTTGGGATGAGGCCTAACAACATAACACCATATATTATACATCCCTCAAAATTATTCTGATCGGAAATCGTATTCATATCGAAATCTTCTGAAATAACTAGAGGATTTTACGGACGGACCTGAATGTCTCACCTTTACTAGTGTTGGTTGATATGAAATTCGAAACAGTTATAGAAAATACGTAATTATCGCAGCTCATATACAATTTATTTCAAAAAAATAAATAAATTTATAAGAAAAATTCAGAATTCAATCTTCACTTCTAAAGTTAGATTTATCATTTTTCTCGCACATATATTATATTGGTTGATTAAAATATAATTTTATTCTTACAAAATAGAAATAAAAACCCAATACAAGATTGAAAATCTACCATCACAAAGGAGTGAAATCACATATTTGAAGATCTGAATAACAAAAACAAAGGAAAAAAGGGAAGAAAAAAAAAAACAAACGAATAAACGAATAAACCCAAATCTAAGTACTGGATAACAAAAAGAAGCATAAAAAAAAAAAATAACAAATACCAAAAAATGGTCTGACTCAGAAAACCAAAGGCTGGTGACCGAAGAGTTAACCAGAGAGAAGAGTGTAGGGTTGGAAGCCAAGGAGACTAGGAGAGGGAGCATGAGAGGGAAAGAAAAATAGAGACATTGAAGAACAAAAGGCGGCAAGGATTGAAGAAAGAAAGAGTGGAAATTAAGGGTCTGTTTGGTTCAACGAAGGGGAGGGGAGGAGAGTGATTTTAATGGAGGGGAGGGGAGGTGAGGTGAGGGGAGGGGAGGGAAGAGATTTTAATTAAATATATGTTTGGTTTAAAGGAGAGGAGGGGAGGGGAGGGAAAAGTTTTTAATTAAATATATATCAATGTTTAAAAATACGTGGCGGCGCCTCGAGGCGGCCGGCCATTGAGGCGCGAGGCGGACCGCCTCGAGGCGGCGAGGCGGGCGTCTCGATCCGAAAATCGAAAAAATAATTAAAATTGTAATATCAGAATAATAAAAACATGTTAAATCCAAAATACATTCATTTCTTCATAATTCATAATATGTTCAAACAATTATTGATAACTAATCCCTAAATAAGCTATCATCTATAACATATTGAAACAGTTCAGACATAAAAGACATATGACATACTACTATACGAATACGACAGGATAGTTAACTGAAGTGTGTATTTTTGGCCAATTAATTGAAGCGTACTGCTTACAACAGGATAGTTCACTAAAATGTGTAATTACAGTATTAAACATTTACACCCCATATGATTTTAGTCCAGAACTTGTACTTAAATCTTTATATATTGCCTTCAAAATAAGTTTATCTTTTTCTCTAGTTTCTTTAATGGATTTTTTTAGGTCATTAACAAGTTAAAACAAAAAAACAAAAAATAAAAAAATAAGCTGAACAGATTACCACAAACGCTACTGTCACCGTCGCCGAGAGAGAGAGAGCAGAGGAGGCCGAGAGAGAGAGAGAAGTATAAGCCGAGAGAGATAGCAGAGGAGGCCGAGAGAGACTATAAAAACCCTATAATCAAATTTCTTTTTGTTTTTTTCTTAATATTGTAAATGAAACGACGACGTTTTGAAATCCCCAAAACGTCGTCGTTTCATTTAATAAGATTTTAAAAAAAAAAAAAAAAGTTTAATGTGAGGCGGCCGCCTCACGCCGATTTGGCAGGAGGCGGCCGCCTCACAAAAACCGAAATAGGCGGCCGCCTCAACCGAATTTTTAAACAATGATATATATTTTGTTCAAGAAGGGAGGGGAGAGATTTTAAAACTAATTTACTATTTTATCCTTGTAGCCTTTTATAAATAAAATTAAAACAATATAGGCTTATATTATTTTTGAATTAAACAATAATAAAATTAAAATTAAAAGCTCTACATAACATGTGTTATTAAAAATAAAATTAAAACAAATATAAGAGAAGAGAATCAGAAGACTTGAATGGTGAAGCAAATATAAGAGGGATTTGTAATTATGACAATTTTGAATTTTAATGTATAAGTATAGATAATTTAGTCAATGTATTTAAAATTTTAATGGTTCACTTTCTCTCCCCTCCAAAACCCCCCACTTTTGGAGGGGAGTTAAAATTGGCTTAGGAGAGATTTTGCTCACATATTTTAAATTATGTTTGTTTGGTTCAATTTTTTTAAGGGGAGGGGAGCAAAATCCCTCCTAAGCCAATTTTAGCTCCCCTCCAAAAGTGGGGGGTTTTGGAGGGAAGAGAAAGTGAATAATTAAAATTTTAAATGCAATGACTAAATTATCCTTACTTATATATTAAATTGTCCTAATTACAAAATCCATCCTAAGCCAATTTTAACTCTCCTCCTAACTATTTTGCTGAAACTTTATTAACATTTTGCGTATTATCTGAACTTAATCATTTTAGTAATTTATGTTATAAACTTGGATATTTTGCAGTGTTTCTTTATCTATTCATCTATGTCAAAACCTAGGTACTGGTTTGATGCTTGTTTTAATTTTATTTTTAATAACATGTATTATATATGTAGAGCTTTTAATTTTAATTTTATTATTTGTTTAATTCAAAGATAATATAAGCTTATATTATTTTAATTTTATTTATAACAAGCTATAAGGATAAAATAGTAAATTAGTTTTAAAATCTCTCATCTCCTTTCTTGAACCAAACATATATTTAATTAAAAACCCTCATCTCTCCTCCTTTGAACCAAACATATATTTAATTAAAATCCCTCATCTCCCCTCCCCTTCGTTGAACCAAACAGACCCTAAGGGAAAAGTGCACAACAAATGACAAGAATAAAACGAAAAAAATGGAGAAAAATAAAGAAAAAATGTAAGGAAGAGATAAAGAATGAATGAAAAAGAGGAAGGAAAAAGGAAATAAAGAGAGCAAGAAATTTCTTGCCGCCGTGTAATTTTTTTTTTTTTTTTTTTTTTTGGAGTTGAGAGAAAAAACGACTAAAAAATTTCTTATGGACGGAGTCAAATTTAGTTCATTCACACTTGAAAGCGCATATAGCCTAAATAAATATAGCTGTGTTGGTACTTGGTAACATTATTTGATGTGCGATGTTTTATGACATAATTTGATGGAGTAGTCATATGCTCGACATGCAGATTACCCTTCTATTTTCTTTTAAATATGATCATGAGTAAAACGACACAGCCATAATAGTTAGAATACAATATTTAGGAAAACCTAATACTCAAGTATTATAATAAAATCTGACAACATAAATTCTATGCATTATTTTATCAGACGAATTAGAATTTAATGATGGCTTGAATTTATGCTAATTAATGGATTGATAGGAGCAAAGCTTTCTAATGAATTTTGTAAAAGGAACAGAGTGAATGTTGTATTGAAAATAATAAAGTAGCAGTGAACAAACGTTTCTAAGCTTTCAAGCAGCTTAGGGCTCCTACAAATTTCTCATCAAAAACAATCATACCCACCACAAACACTCCCCTCATGCTATAACAATACTCCTAACCAATTCTAACAAATTTGACAACTACTAATAAGGAAATGACATGTGGCAACCGCAAAAGACAAAACAAAATAATTTCACTCAAGAAGGTTTGGCTGAGCTCTGCATTGGGTTGAAATGATCTGCTGGGCCGCTGGGAACTTGATGATCTGCTGGGCTGTGGAAACTCCTTGATGATCTGTTGGGCTGCTGGAAACTCGATGGAGCCTTTTCTTGCTCTTTCTACTATAAACCTTGTGCTGATGATTGGCCTTATCAATACTCCCCCCCCCCCCAAAAGTTTAACCTTGTCCTCAAGGTTGAAAGAAGGAAAATGAATTTTGATGTTTTCCAGCAACTCCCAAGAATTGTCACAATCCGGAAGGCCCAACCATTTAATCAGAACTTCATATTGGCCATTTAACAGTTTCCTAATCTGCTTAACCTCCTCCGGTTGCACTTGTAACTCCAACTCGTCAGTCAAGCCAGTAGGTGTAGGTGAGCAAGGAATGCCATCTCCCTTACCCGCCTTTAATTGGGAAACATGAAACACGGGATGAATGGCAAAATTCTCAGGTAACAGCAGCTTGTAAGCCACTTCGCCATACTTAGTTAAGACCAAATATGGGCCATAGAATCTCGGACTCAGTTTCTGATTCGGCTTCTTAGCTAAGGATTTCATCTTGTAGAGTTGCAGCTTCAGGAAAACCTTCTCGCCGGGTAGGAAATGAACATCTCTCCTTTTGGGGTTCGCATACTGCCTCATGCGATTCTGTGCAGTAACCAAGCTACTCTTGAGTTCATCTAAAATCAAATTCCTATCTCGAATCATAACATCAATGTCCTCCACCAAAGAGAATCCTTCTGCAAACCGGAGAAATTCAGGGGGTTCACGACCATAGAGAGCCTCAAAAGGGGTCATTCCCGCCGAAGAATGAAATGTGGTATTGTACCAATACTCGGCCCAATGCACCCACTTAATCCATTGCTTGGGTTTACAGCTAATGAAGCAATGCAAATAATCTTCCAAACACCGATTAACCACCTCGGTTTGTCCATCCGTCTGAGGGTGGTATGCAGTGCTCATGCGTAGAGAAGTGCCTGCAAGTTTGAACAACTCATTCCAAAATTGACTCACGAAAATGCAGTCTCGGTCAGAGATAATGGTTTTGGGAAACCCATGTAACCTCACAATCTCCTTGATAAATAGGGTAGCTATATCCTTAGCTGTGAAGGGGTGGCCCAACTTGATGAAATGGATGTACTTAGTGAGGCGGTCCACTACAACCAATATAGTGTTTATGTGTTGTACTCGTGGTAGCCCGCCAATAAAATCCATAGATATATCTTCCCACGAAAACTTAGGAATCGGCAATGGTTGCAGTAGGCCTTGGGGGCTTAGAGTGGAGTACTTGTGCCTTTGGCAGATATCACAATTTGCCACAAAATTTTTAACAGCCGAACGCATCCCATCCCAGAACAGTACTGATGCGACTCTTTTGAAAGTTCTTAGTGAGCCTGAATGGCCCCCTTGCGGGGTAGCATGAAATTCCTTGAGTATAGATGGAATCCGAGGTGAAGTCCGGGGTAAAACGAGTTTGCCTGAACGCATGAGACAACCCCCTTGCAAAGCATATGGCGGGTGAGAATTAGAATCGACTAAAAGGGCTTGGATTATGCTTAACAATTTGGGGTCCTTCATGACTTCATCTTGTAACTCAGTCAGTGTGGGGGCAAGAAGCTACGGATAAGGCTGAAAATTCCAGTTTATGCTTTCTTAGAGTTGATGCCTGGGTCACTCGATTTACAGGGAGGCGGGAAAGTGCATCCGCAGCTTTATTTTCCAAATCAGGTATGTATTGTATTTCGAAATCACATCCCAACAATTACCCATTTCTGGTGGTCCTCGCCAATTATTCGTTGTTCCAACAAATATTTAAGGCTGGATTGGTCAGTGTGCACAACAAATCTCCTTCCTAACAGGTAATGCCTCCACTTCTGTATTGCTAGAACTATGGCCATCAGTTCTCGCTCATAGACTGATTTTGATTGTGCACGCGGAGATAAAGTGTGACTCCAAAAAGCCACGGGGTGTCCCTCCTGCATGAGAACGGCTCCCAAACCGACTCCGGAAGCATCGGTTTCCACTGTAAAAATTTTGGAGAAATCGGGTAAGGCCAGTACTGGTAAATTCACCATGGCAGACTTCAAAGTCTCAAAAGCTGCTTGGGCCTCATCATTCCAATTTAAAGCATTATTTCTCAACAACTTGGTCAGAGGTGCTGCCAAACTGCCGTAACCTTTAACGAATCTTCGATAGTATCCTGTTAGCCCCAAGAACCCACGTAATGCCCGAATGTTTGCAGGAACTGGCCAATTCACCATACTATTAAGCTTTGCAGGATCGACTGCAACTCCTTCTGATGTGATAATGTGACCCAAATATTAAATCCGTCCTTGGGCGAAAGAACACTTCTTTCCATTAACAACCAGATTATTTTCGAGGAGTAACTGAAAGATGAGTTTAATATGTTGCAAATGTGTGTTGAAGTCTTTACTGTAAATTAAAATGTCATCAAAGAAAACTAGAACAAATTTCCTCAGGTAGGGCTGAAATATCTCGTTCATGAGTGACTGGAAAGTGGAAGGAGCATTTGTTAACCCAAACGGCATGACAAGGAATTCATAGTGGCCCTCATGAGTCCTGAAGGCGGTCTTCTCTAATGAATTTATTATAGATACCAAAATGATAGGAGCAAAGCTTTCTAATGAATTTTGTAAAAGGAACAGAGTAAATGTTGTATTGAAAATAATAAAGTAGCAGTGAACAAACGTTTCTAAGCTTTCAAGCAGCTTAGGGCTCCTACAAATTTCTCATAAAAAACAATCATACCCACCACAGACACTCCCCTCATGCTATAACCAATACTCCTAACCAATTCTAACAAATTTGACAACTACTAATAAGGAAATGACATGTGGCAACCACAAAAGACAAAACAAAATAATTTCACTCAAGAAGGTTTGGCTGAGCTCTGCATTGGGTTGAAATGATCTGCTGGGCCGCTGGGAACTTGATGATCTGCTGGGCTGCTGGAAACTCCTTGATGATCTGCTGGGCTGCTGGAAACTCGATGGAGCCTTTTCTTGCTCTTTTTACTATAAACCTTGTGCTGATGATTGGCCTTATCATGGATCAATAATTATAATTAGAAGATAAATAAAACTCACGTAAGACTCAGCTCAACACTAATCTCACTCTTAGGCCTTAGCTTTGTTATGCCTATTCCCGACTGTTTATAATCATGTCATTTATCACATCTACGAACTTTGTTTTTCCAACGTTATAAGCATATATTTATTGATTTATTTTCCTTTCTCTTCCTTCTTTTTTGTTGTGGCTAGGTGTCAACCATGGACAATAGTGTTAACTGGAGCATCAGTGATTGCCTGTAGCTGGCTAGTTTTTCATTCTCTCTTAGTTACAGCAGTCATATCCTTACTAATTTGCACTTGGTGGTACATATTTCTGTATTCTTATCCCAAGGTATGAGAACCACCTATTTGCACTGCTCTTTGGTTCATTTTTCCCATACTTTTACCTGCTCATCAATCATAAGCTACTCTGCTTAACGTGGTTTCTATAGTTTCTGCTTTATTTTGGTGTCCTGTTTTATCTTGTTGATGTTAGAATTGATAATTAGCTACCAGTTGAATTCATTCTCTTACCTAGCCTTCTCTTCGCAGTTCCTTATTTGATTGTTCATCATGCATATGGAATTATAAAGGCCGGAGCTCTTGTTGGTTTGAAGGCTCTAGATGTGTTATTCTTAATACCTCTGTTACTCTGTAGACAGAGAATTCAGAAGAAAAACTTGATAAACCTGACCCAGCACCTTACATTTGATTATATGGATTTAAAATTTGATTTGACATCAAATGAAGTTAGTGTTACATGGTGCCAGTGCCAGGACCATTTTTCTTGACAAAAAAATAAGCTACTAAACAATCTAGTCTTCATAATAAACCACACAACATCAGGGAATGTTGCAACACTTGCTTATAGTTAAATGACTTTTATTGATCAATTTTATAGCTCTATGGTGGTTATTCTGGAGATCTTTTAGTTTGCAAATTAGTTGATCATAATTTTTTCTGTGTTAAATGCCAGGCATATGTAGATATGATAGCAGAGCGAAGAAAGAGGGTGAGGAATGGCACTGAAGACACATTTGGTTTAGACACAAGTCAGTAGTTCAATCTAAACATTTAATGTTTCCCATCAACCTCATGATATTTTGTAATTAGCTTCAAATCTTCTTGATGAAGTTGCTTTATGAAATGTCAAATTGACTTGTAAGCTAATGCATTTGAAAAGTCATCAATAGATTTCTCATATGGTTATGCCATAGCTTTCCTTGATGCATTACAGCCCTCCAAGTTATTACATTTCAGACTCCAAGGACTCCCCTAAGATGATAACTGAATAAAAAAGAACCTTTTTTTTAAGACATAAGACACATGATCAATATGACGTGATGAAACACTATCTTGTCCTTAGAAATTGTGAAAGTAATCTCTTGACTTTGGGGAATTGCCTCTTGAGAATAACATCAAAGTGAAATCCAAATATTTCAATCATAATATCTTAAATCAGGAATGCACAGGAAAACAACATTTATGTGAAAAATGTTTAGTTGTTTATAAAATTGAATATTACAAACAACATCTACATCTCACAGCAAACAACTAATCCATCTATATTATTATAAACAATTTTATCTATCTTGAACCCAAATCCTCACAGTTCTATCACCACCTAGACCAGCAGAAGCGATTTTATTTTCAGTGGGATGACAAGTTACAGAAATTACAGTGTCCGTGTGGCCTTCAAGCTTTTGAATCATAGTTTTCTGCTGCAGATCCCATAAATAAACACAATTGTCTTCCGATCCACTAACAATATACTTCCCATTTGTTACTGAGAAAGTAGACGTGATACAGTATACTTTGTTTGTGTGACCAGTATAGATTTTCAAGAACTTCCCCGTCGAGTAATTCCACAGCTTCTACACTCGGAGAAAAGGTGGGAAAACAAATGAAAATCCAAACACAAACTCATTGAATGATCCTTTAAATGATTAAAAGCACTAAAAACTTTTAAATTCGAGTCATATACATCTATGAAAAAATACAAATTCTTGACCTACATAATCAAGACATTGCGTGGTTAAATCTCTTGACTATCCTTTCTAGTCACATCGTTAATACATGCCAACATGAAAATTTAGATTAGAATCTTTACAATACCACAACTCAACATTCGGTTTTTTTTCCCCTTTATTGGCTTCTCTATGTTTTCTAAACCCAAATAACTTTGTATTAATCTCAAAGTTGTAATCCTTTTATCCCGAATTTGCAGTATAGAGCAAGCAAAGCAATCAAAAATAATAATGAAATAGAAAAATTGATTAAAAAATAAAATAGAGGGCAACTTACAAGAGTGCTATCGAGGGTGCCTACAAGGATGAACTTCCCATTGGGAGAAAATTTGGCGAAGGACACAGCAGGGTCTTTGTCATCAATGAGAGTCTTCAAGCACGTGCCTTCACCAGCGTCCCAAATTTTACAAGTTCCATCGTGACTCCCAGTCACTATCAGCGAACCGTCCCTGTTAAAATGCACCGACGTAACCGGCATGGAATGCGCCCGAATCACGCGCGTGCACTTCCCGGTCTTCACCTCCCAAATGCGAATCGATTCATCGAACGAACCGGACACGATAAGATTCGACTGCGGATTGAAGTTAACGCAGAACACGAAGTTGGAGTGGCCACGGAGAGTTTTGAGGCAGTCGAAAGGGGCGCGTGCGTCCCAGATGCGTAGGGTGCGATCGTCGGAGGCCGAGCAGATGTAGTGAGAATCGGAAGACCAGGCGAGGTCAGATACGCCTTCGGAGTGACCGACAAGTCGGTGGACAAGGGAGAGCGTCGAAGCTGACCATATTATTAGGGTTTTGTCGAGAGAGGCCGACGCAAGGAGGGTTCCGTCGTTGGAGAATTTTACGCACGAGACGGCGAGGCTGTGGCCCGTTAGGGTTTTTAAATGGCGGTATGGTATATACGGTGGCGTTTGGGCAGCCGCCATTGGATTTCTCGAAAGCGTCGATTACTTTAATTGTCAGGAGTTCCTTTGGTTAATAAAAGTAAATAAATCAGTTGAAGTTGGGAGAAAAGAAAATCCAATCCCAAACGGATTTGATATTCCGTGTTAGAAGCGGGTACGAGGGAGGGGATGATTTTAATCCAAAAAAAAAAAATAATAATAATGATAAAAATTTGATGTTATAAATATTAATTTTTTAACTGAATTTTTTTGAAATTATTCGATTTAAAAATTTCGAATTTTTTTTATTCCTATTTAAAAATATTTATAAGATGCATGATGATTTTTAGTGGAATATATTTATAGTTTTATAACGCACATCAATATCTTATATCAATGATAATTGATGCTTCCCAAACACGAATTTCTGGTTAAAATTTTACAAATGTCCACCGAAAGGATTGATTTCTGGCCAAAATATAAATTGATTCCAGCTTCCGTTTTGCGTTCGTTCCTTGAACAGAGATATAACATGAAATTAGGATGGCAGAAAAGTCAGGGTCTGATCCGGTCCGTCCGGGTTTTAGCCTGATTCAGGGTCAAAAAATCTCGGGCCAGGTCCTGAATTATGAGGCCTGGCTCGGGCCCGGATTCGAGCCAGACTCAACATAATAAGCCCGGGCTTTAAAAAAATTATATATATATATACTTTTTTATTATTAAAATACCGGACCGGATGGCGGGGCTTTTCCCAGACCCGAACTAAAAATTTTACTGCCCGGCTCATCAAAGCCCAGACCCAATCGGCAGATTGCCATCCTTACATGAAATGCTATAAATAAAGAAATAATAGGCCTATTGCCATTGGCAAAAAACTCACAAATATATTCATCACTAGACTGAGATGTAATAGAGAATGAGCTATCTGCAGGTCTGGAGTCCGGACCCTCCACATAGACAGCAAAGTTAAATCATTAATCGGTTTCGGTTCGGTTTCTGAGTGAACCAAACCGAATCGAAAACCGATCGATTTAAAGACTTAAGAACCGGCATAAACCGAAAGGTTAAAACCGAACTGAACTGAACCGATTTGGTTCGATTCGATTTTAATCATTCAGTTTCGGTTTTGATTCGGTTCGGTTCACTATCGAACCGAACCTTGATAAGCAAAATTAATAAAATTTAATCAATTAACCCCAAACCGATCGGTTCACGGTTTTACAAACCGACCGGTTCATCGGTTCGGTTCACGATTTTACAAACCGATCGGTTCACGATTCAAACTGAACTGAATCAAATCGAACCGATATTTTCGGTTCGGTTCAGTTTCGGTTATTTTGCCCACCCCTAACTGTTAGACTGAGTTTAGTAGAGAGCATTACACTAAGGGGTGTATTCAATTGAGATTTTAAAAGATTTTTTTGGGTTAAATAAATCTTGTGTTATTCAATTAAGATTTTTAAATAATCTAAAAAGTCTTGTGGTATTTCATTAAGACTATTAGGATTTTTTAAAGAGTGTATCCAAATCTAGTGATATTCAATCAAGACTTTAAACAAGTAATAGAAAGTCTTATGGTATTGAAAAACATAATTATTTTGAATGATTTTTTTATATGTGTGATTGTGTGAGACTTTTTAGTGAAAATTATAAATATCAAACTCTATAAAAAAAAATCTTACCCTAACCCATGAGACTTTTTATATAAGATTTTTTTGACTGTTAGAAAATAAAAGATGAACATACATGTTAGCTCTTCGTGAATAAGTTACTTGCTTATTAGTAATTTCTTCTTTTTTCTTTCAAACAAAACAATATGAATTTCTTTTAAATGCAACTGGTAATGTCATTCCTCCAACCATTTTTTTTAATGAATTTCATTTTCGACGAGGAAAATTCTATCACATTTAAAGATAATTTCCTAGATTTTCTTCGAGGCCAGCAGAACTTCTTCAACCGGATAGATGATAATGTACAAAGGGAATTTAGCACAGCAATAATTTTTTTTTCCTCGTTTTCTCGCTAATTTTTTACTTGTATTTTTAAAAAAAAAAAAAAAACCCAAATTTAAGAAAAAAATATTTATCAATTATTAAGATCATTGATGCCGATGTGTTATCTTTTATTCCTATGTCAGAGACATGATATTCTGTCACAGAAACTCAGAAAATAATCGGAGATAATTAAGCATTTTCGTCAGTAAAGTTATCTACACTGTTAGTAAAATATTGATAGATTGCTTAAGTCCAGGAAATATTACCGCCAACATAGCTTGTAAAGAAAATATAGTTGTAATGGTTGAGGCATCTCCACCTAACCATGATAGAAATTATAGCATTGTTAATTCAGTAGAGGGGTGACCTGGACGAGAATGGCCCAAGAAAAGAATGTCTCATTGAACTAGATAGACATTACTCATAATCCGATTAAAAGTTGGTTGGTTAGCATCAGAAAAGTAAAAAAAAAAAAAAAAAATTATATGTGGTACTTTCAAATCTTTTAAATTCTTATGACATAAATCTTTTAAAATCAAATAAGTAAAAAATCTTGATTAAAAAAACTGTAACAAAATCTTATAAGTCATTATATTCTTAAATAGTATTTTAAAATCAACTGGACTTATTTGTCCATAGATAATCCTTTAAAATCTCAATTGAATACACCCCCTAAGAGTATAAACTAATTTATAAACTATGAAACAAATATTAGAGTATAAGCTAACGTAAAAAAATAATCTCATATTGTGATATTATAATTTTGTGAGCATAAACATTAGCGTTAACGATGTGTTTGATGGAGCTTTTAATGCTAAAAAAGGTTTCACCAAATTCCCCCCTTAGATTTGGGAGAGGTAATGCCAGGATATTTGATAAAATATCTAGGCAAGTAGGATTTTTCTGGCATGTAACTACGAATTATGGAAGATGATTGACAAAGGAAATATCATTCATGATATTTGATACGAATTTACTCTTAAAGAATCAACATCCTCAAGATTGGCATGATAAATGAACAAAACGTCACAAAAACATCTTGTAGCTTTTAGACTTACATATTCAAAAAGTAAGAAAAGGAGACCACTGCTTTAACTGACCAACCTGGGAAATTAAAGTGAAGGTGCGACTTGGAGTCCACAGGATATCAACAATTCAATTTGCAGACCAGTCTTCAGCACTCTATAAAATCTTCCTTCCTGACAGTTGCGAGATAGCACATTGTTAGGGAATTCAAAAGGTTAGATATCATAATATGATATGCTCGAATGCAAATGGGAGGGGTGTAGTATGGACATTTTGACACCACAAACACGAATACCATAAAATGGGAAGAAAAGACAAGCAATTGGCTTAAGCCTGATGGCAACAAGGATTTCAATCATTCTGATTACAGGAATAGACACACCAGGACCGCATACAAACTACTCATGTTGGGAGGACAAGAAGATAAACTTCAATGGACAACAGGAGATACTCAATTCTATATGATTAAAATAAAATTTTCACTACGCCTAAATGTTTCCTGATTTCCCTACGAATTGAGTGAGCAATACCAAATTGGTTGGATGGCCACATATTTCCAACTGGCAATGCTTTAGTAGTTCACCTAAATAGCCAGAAATTCCACTTCATCTGAGCTCTCCTAAAAAATTACATAACCAAAATCTTGACCCTCCTCGTTCCCACTACCCTGATCACTATTGTAGCTGCTTTCTGAAGAACTCATAAGCAATGAACCATCTGAAGTATGTCTACTCAGCTGTGATGGAAGGTTGATCTCGCTGTTTAACTCACTGTCGACCATTTGCTTAATATCGATGAAACTGCAAAACCGATAACCCAAAAAAGAATACCAATAGTAGTAATTCCCACCACCACCAATTTTTTCTTATTTTCGAACTAAGTGAACAAACAAAGTTTTTAAGTCTAAATGTTGTAGAACAAACGCCCCTTCCTTCTGATGAAAACTCAGCCAGTATACAGATATCAGGCCTTTCTTCTAAGACCTCCTTTAAAGGAATGATCCTGCACAACATGCACCAAATTTTGATATTGAACAATGAAGTTATACCAGCATAGCCAATCCAGAAAGAGAAACATTACCTTGATCTGAAACATCGGTCCTACCAGTCACCTTCAGAAGCTAAACCTTCCCTATTGGATATGTCCTGCAAGAAGGTCAGAACAAAAGTGAGAATCAATGGAAGGAATAAATACAATATGTTGATATCCAAACAACATCCATCTACCCACAAGCTGTCGAAGGAAGTCAAAATCTCCCGCAAGGACAGCTGTTAAGAACCGAGCAACTTCCACTTCATATGACAAGTAGAAGTTCAGACCTGGAGAACAGCGAGGAAAGAAGTTGCATTGTTTGTTTTGAGTGAAGAGAGACTGATATCCTCACCTCTTTGGGATGCATGCAATCTCGTAAAACCAAAACTTTTAGCGGATTCCCCCCAGTCCCACTTCCAAGATTCCTAATATCAGACAAATTTTTAATGGAAAATTTTATTAGATGGTCCAATTAAGAGATACTTCATGTAAATGATACAAAAGGATTCTCTGTAGGTATAGTCCATAAGAGATACAGACCTCAAAAAGGTCCCAGTAATAAAGTATGATGTTGAAAATCAATATATTTCAGCTTATAAAATTCCAGCAAGAATAAATAGAAAGATTGAGTGTAACTCAAGAAGGTATGTGCACCATCCCCCCCACCACCCCGAATGAAGGGAATTTTTTTCTCTCTTGATAAGAACAGTTTTGTATAGACATCATAGGCCAAATAGATGCACTTTAGTCCCCTACCCAGTTCCAAGATTAAGAGTAGGTAAAGTAGGAATAATATAACAGTCTAATATAATAATAGTAAATATATAATTTTAGCAAATTACTTTTCTGAAGCGACGATTCACTTCTCTTAACTTTACCTAAGTTTTTGTTTCAGTCAAGATAATATCCAACTTATATACTTGTTAGAGGTCAGTGCAGAATTAGTACGTCTTTGATAAAATTACTATGTCTTTCCAGATATAGAATAAACAAACAATTATATAAAGCTGAAAATCTTTTACTGTTGCATTTTTTCCTTATGAAAGAAATGAGAAGACAGGGTGTTTCAATTTCACCACGAGTTGCATATTAACATTTCAGAAAACGAGAGAAATACTAGACAAACCGTGAAAGTGAAATCATTAAAAAGATATTGTTATTTTCCAGGGAATGTATCTTGAGAAGTATGCGAATTTTATAATCTGGCAGCTTATTGAGCTTAAATCCTCTAATAGCCAAAGATGTTAGATTTGGACAATTTGTCACAAAATCAACACAGGTCGCAACGTCAAACTGTCATCTCTTCCTAATATTGAACATAAGCATGGTAAGAAGAAATTTTAGAAGCACCAAACAGGATATTCTCATGAAGAAGAAACTGCACCTGTTTTTGAAGATTCAAAGATCGACCGCTCTATCAAGGGACAGCTCACACTCACTGACATCAATGTTTGTCTTAATTCAACGTGACTGCTCCAAAAATTAAAACAAATAAAAACAACCTGTTACTAGATGAGAAGAAAGAGAAAAGGGTTGAAAATGACACACAGCTCCAGACTAATGTACCCACATGCCCAATCAAAAAGGTTGCAAATGCAAAGCCATGCCAAATCAAAAAGTTACAATTATAAAGGCCATAAAACCAACATGCTTAAAGGTTCCAAGCAAACTCAGCGAAAAGGGAAAAAAGTAGATCACTTAAATGAAATGAAAAGGTCCAGAAAATATCATATATTCTAACGGATATCTTATTAAAAATAGAAATAACAAAGCAAATAAAACAAGAGGACCGTAAATAGAAAGCGTCAATGAAATAAACAAAACCTCTTTAGATAACTAGAATGACACTTAGATTAAGCATCCAGGGCAATTACGAATATCTCTACACCGCTATGCATAATAATATACATGTCATGGGCTGCTTATTATATCTTCTAGCAACCTAAATATAGCTAGCTAACTTCTTCATATGTCCTGAAACCAAATGATACGTAAAGAAGCAAACCCAGCTCAAAAAACTTACAGACCAACAATTTCTAGATCAAGGAGAGATGGGCAGGCTGACAATGCCATACACAGGGATGCAATATCCATTCTTTCAATGTTGTAAAGATGCAACTTCTCAAACATGACCTTCAATTATAGAAACCAAATATTCAGAAGAAAACAAATTAGTAACGAATTATGTACAGGTCAATTGAACTCGCACATACCCAGCAGCACCACTTTCTCCAGTTAATGGTTTTAAGCAGGATATTGTAAGAATGAACGAATCTTTCCCCTGTCTGGTTTTTTTATCATTCCAAGAGAAACTTGATACATCTACAGAGTTCCTGATGGTATAAACCAATGACTGACAAGGACAAGGCGATGCTGTGGGGGCTGGAATTATTCCAAGCTTAAGAGGCCTGTACAACCATTTTAAAAGAGTCAGGCAGAAATCACATAGAAGAATAGCAAATTACTGGTTACATATCCAACTACATACTTCTTCATGAATGTAATACTCAGCTCAAGACCAACTATTAAGAGTGTTTCTAGGATTAAATAAAGTAATTATTAGCAAGATTCTCAACTCAAGAGAATTGCCACTGTCACCCAGCTCATTCACAAAAGGCTATGTGATCAGAAATGACACAGGTGCATATAAACATACCATATGATGTTACATATTTGTGTGCAACTTAAACACATTGCATATTTAGTTACTAGTTGAGTGGCAACTAGATTAGGCACCACGACTAGTGCAATAAACTAGACCATAACACAAGCAACAAACGCAAATTCAAGCACCCGGCACTATCCAATGTGGCTGTTAAGCACAGAACTAAGAGATCAAACAGGACTCAAACAAATGAAATTTCTAACACAAAAATTCTTACTGAAGGGATTTTCCAGATAGATGGATCAAGTGTTCTCAAGTCAACATTAGCATAAGACAAAGGATCCATCGCACACTTGTTAAAGGACGAACACGTCGCCGCCGCATAGCACGAGCTTTGAGTATCCAGCATAAAAAACACTTGCACATATCATTACCACCACCACCACCACATAATAATAATTCAAATGGCCTATTCAATTCGACGAAAATTACATACCAAAATTAAACAAATAGAACAATTACTTACTTTGATGGTAACCTCAGGAGGTAGAGCCCACGCAAGGAAATTATGATGCGAGGCGCGTTTTCTGGCGGAGTGTTTGCCGGTTTCTAAAAGGAGGGAGCCTAATTTGATGGCGCGCTCGATGAGGTGAGACTGATCCCCAATTCCCCATCGCCACAGGGGTGGAGTCCGTATTTTTTCTGGAAATTATAAAAAGTAAGCAAAAATAAAATTAGTATACTGTTCAGAGAAAATTAAACTTAATACCAACTCATAGCAACAAGGAATAATGACCTTATGATGGGTGTGCGACTGTGTGAGGGCACCTATCGCACACCCGTCACACACCAAAATAGTGGTGCGATGGCGTGTGGTGAGTCGTCGCACACTCATCGCACATTACAATGGATGTGCGACGTCACCCATGACACCGCCATTTTGGTGTGCGACCAGTGTGCGTTGGGTGCCGTCGCACACCCATCACATAGTCATGGTATACGCCCATCTAAAATTAACATTTCATCGAATACCTTATCTGTTATATTATTATTTACGATTTTTTAATAAAATTTTATATATTTAATCTCATCATTCTACATATACATTGCTCAATTGAATTTCTTTCTTCAATTTCATCTCTTATTCAAGTGACTTTCAGATAGGAGAAGATGGACGATGAGGAAGATAAAGAGAAAAAAAAATATAATGTTTGCTGTGGGACACAGGAACTGGGCGACGCATGCTGTTCCGGGTTCGCGGCCCGGTTGGGAGTACGGAGTAGCCCGCGGGGGACTAAACCGGAGAATAATGGAGTCGCCACCCGGTGTGAACCGGGACAAAGATTTAAGGCCGCACTCACCCCTCGCAAGGGAAGACCTCAAACCGTTGGGTTCGGAATGGTCCCTTACTTATGCCACTTGTAATGAAATGATTTGTGCAATAATTTAACCAAGCTTAAGCAACATATTTCCCAGAGTATTCTACTTTTAAGTTCACATGCATGAAAGTAATCATCATAACGATGAACATGCAATAGCACACGACAATCTCATGAACATACTTCGATTATATATTGAGGAAAACAAAGAACAACATAAACATAATGCAAATTCCAAACGCAAAATAAATGACTAGTCATGCTTGAAAATGAACAACTAAATAGGCTAAATCATGCTTAAGAACCAAGTAACATAATAACGGCCTAATCATGCTTGAATATCATCTCATGAACACATCAAATAGATAAACGCAGAGATACAAACAGTATGATTGATTACATGATACAAGAGAAATCACCTAAGAAACAATTATGCATGACATGTGATTAAAATGACTCAGTTCAGTGTATGCGCTTTCGTGCAGCGTTTGAAAACGCGTTCGAACGGTAAACAGAAGGTTCGCGTTCGTATAGCGTTTGAGAACGCGTTCGAACAGGACAAGACCTGATGAAATAAAACACATTCGCGTTCGAGTAGCGTTCGTAAACGCGTTCGAACGGTAAACAAAAGGTTCGCGTTCGTATAGCGTTTGAGAACGCGTTCGAACGGGACCAGACCTGATGCATGATAAAACAAAAGAAATATGTGCGCGTTCGAGTAGCGTTAGTAAACGAGTTCAAACGGTAAACAGAAGGTTCGCGTTCGTATAGCGTTTGAGAACGCGTTTGAACGGGACTGGACCTGATGAAACAAAACGCATTCGCGTTCGAGTAGCGTTCGTAAACGCGTTCGAACGGTAAACAGAAGGTTCGCGTTCATATAGCGTTTGAGAACGCGTTCTCAAACACTATACGAACGCGTTCGAACGGGACCATACCTGATGCATGAGAGACGACGCAACACATACATAGATAAGCAAATCCACAATGTAGGACCCCGTGTGCCCGATTGAACTCGTTCCCATTCAATCGGGTGTACATTGTCCAGTGCGGCAAAACATCGTGGTAAATGTAGCCTTCAGGCATTTTCCCTCGAATAGAGGACCTTTAATCCACCCAAGTTAGCCCATGCGCATTAGAATGCAATACATGCATAAATAGAACAATGATATGCATAAAGTCAATGACATAACAAAAAGCGCGGCAAAACATCGTGGTAAGGTAGCCTTCAGGCATTTTCCCTCGAATAGAGGACCTTTAATCCACCATAGTTAGCCCATACGCGTTACATCACAATGCATAGAAAGTAAAGACAACGATATAGGACTTCGTATGCTCGATTGAACATATCTCACATCCAACCAAACATACTTTGTCCGGCGCGGCAAAGTATTGGTGTAAATGTAGCCTTTGGGCCTTTTCTTCCCTCAAATGGAAAACCTTTAGACCAATATACTAAGCCCATGCGCATCACATCATCAACACAAAAAAAAACAACATACATAAAGTAAAATGGCGAAATATAATATGCGGATAATAAACAATCAAGATAAAATAAAGGGAGATATGTGTCGTTTACTCAAGTGGTACGTGGAGTTGTATCCCAAGTACAGACCGCACTACCGTCCATTCAGATTCGGCTACGGAATTTACGTCTAGGTTTCCATCCTATATACCATAAGAGACGACACATTTTCCCTTTTCATTCAAAGGCCACAACATGCATCCACAAACGACTCTCATGCGAATAAAACAATCAAAAGACGAATGACAATAAATAGGAAAAGTGCCCTCAGGTCTAACCTTTTAAATCACCTCTTGGACGTACGGTACACGATCGTCGGAAGGGTTAACGCTCCGTAACTCCTCTGGTTCACTGGTTCACTGCTCTCGTTCATTGTCTCACTGTTTTGAGTCATCGTTCTCCCTGTTTTCCTGCTGTTTTTACTGTATTTCGCTGCTCTTTCGGTGACGTTTTCTGGTCACTGTTTCAGGTATTTTAGGCCACTGTTTTGGGGTATTTGGGCGGCTGTTTTGGTGATGTTAAGGGCTGCTGTTTTGGTGATGTTAAGGGCTGTATAGGGTTACTATTTTCGGTGGTTTAGGAGGGCTGTATGAGGCTCTTGTTTTCGATGGTTTAGGGGGATTTCTTGTGTGAATGAGCTAGGGTGTCAATGCCTTGCAGAATTTTTATGGTTTTTAATGAATGTGCTAGCCGAGGTGAGGGCTGGATTTGAGTTTCTTTTATAGGCAAATGGCTAGGGTTTTCTCTTGCTTGGAAAGGAAAGGGACCAATTAGTGTCTTACAAGGAAATCATATATTTAATTGGGGACATGATTTGTTTTATTTAGGTAGGGATATATTTTATATTTTGTTTGGTTTATTTTAATTTGGTATGTGATTTTTTAGATTTGTTTTAATTTCACCATGTGTTAATATATGCGTTTTATTAATTTGGATATGTTTTATGGGCTTTGGTGGGCTAATTGGGCTTGGGTGTGAGGCTAGCAGCAAAACCAGAAATACCGACACCGTTCGAATGTCGATTCGAACGCTACACGAACGCCCACAATCTGTTTGACGTTCGAACGTGGTTGCGAACGTAGCACGAATGAAAATAGTGAATCTTGTGAAATGAATCTGATGACATACTTATTCTGAATTTCCCTTTCCGACGTCCGTTTCCTGCGACGTCCGTTTCCTGCGACTTCCGTGACTTAAAAGGTAGTGTCTCAAAATGAGACTCATCATAGGGACTTACATGCAAAAATGCAGTGCCTACAGTCGCCCCCATTTTGATGGGACTTGTGCAGTGCGTGACAATGATAATCCTATCAAAGTACGTGTAATGCATTTTTACTTACGTGGCTCGCCAGCTGTTGCTTAACTTACTTGTTATCCTGAGATGCTTTGACCTTTGGGCTTTGTTCCCGAACTGTGTAGAGATATGGCTTTATTCCCCTGGGCCTTGTTCCCGAACTGCTTTGAAAGTGGGCTTTATTCCCCTAGGCTTTATTCCCAAGCTGTGTTAAGATATGATTTTATTCCCCTGGGCCTTGTTCCCGAACTGCGTTAAGATATAGCTTCATTCCTTTGGGCCTTGTTCCCGAACTGTGTTAAGATAGAGCTTTATTCCCCTGGGCCTTGTTCCCGAACTGCTTTGAAAGTGGGCTTTATTCCTCTGGGCCTTGTTCCCGAACCGTGTTAAGATATGGCTTTATTCCCCTAGGCTTTGTTCCCAAACTGCGTTAAGATAGAGTTTTATTCCCTTGGGCCTTGTTCCCGAACTGTGTTAAGATAGAGCTTTATTCCCCTGGGCCTTGTTCCTGAACTGCTTTGAAAGTGAGCTTTATTCCCCTGGGCCTTGTTCCCGAACCGTGTTAAGATAGGGCTTTATTCCCCTAGTTTTTGTTCCCGAACTGTGTTGAGAAAGGGCTTTATTCCCCTGGGCTGTATTCCTGAACTGTGCTGAGAGATGGCTTTATTCCTCTAGGCTGTATTCCCGAACTGTGTCAAGATAGAGCTTTATTCTCCTGGGCTGTATTCCCGAACTGTGCTGAATGTGGGCTTTATCCCCGATCTGAGCTGACTGTGGGCTTTGTTCCTGAATTGTACTGAATGTGGGCTTTATCCCCGATCTGAGCTGACTGTGGGCTTTGTTTCTGAATTGTACTGAATGTGGGCTTTATCCCCGATCTGAGCTGACTGTGGGCTTTGTTCCTGAATTGTACTGAATGTGAGCTTTATTCATGAACTGAGCTGACTGTGGGCTTTGACCCTGGGACTCATCCCAAAACTGATACTGATGTCAATGTGTCTCCATACCCGGAGTGCCATAACCGGCAAAACTGATGCTGATGCTAATGTGGGCTTCGCCCCCCAGAGTGCCATACCCGTCAAGACTGATACTGAAACTAATGTGGGCCTCGCCCCCAGAGTGCCATACCCGGCAAAACTGATGTTGATGCTAATGTGGGTCTCGCCCCTAGAGTGCCATACCCGGCAAGACTGATAATGATGTGGGCCTCAATCCAAGGTTTCCTAACCAAATCCAACACTAATGCGGGCATCAACCCTCAGATTACTACCCGAATCTAAAACCAATATGGGCCTCAACCCTAGGATTACTACCCGAATCTGATACTGTACTTTCGCTGTTTCTGATTGGCTTGTCTTTGCCGCTTTCTGTTTTCTTTCTTCGAAACCTGTGAATACAAAACAAAACAAACACAAAAGGGATGCAAAATGTGTTACGTGTATGCATGCATGCATGAGTTTCCTATCCCGTCAGGTTAGGTCTTCTGCCAATTCTCTTGGTGACTGCTCAGTCTTCTCTCCTTCAGGCAAAGTACTGCTTCAATCTATCCATATTGGTCGGTTCGATGAACTCATTTCCTTCTAAGTCTGACAGTCTCACTGCCTCATTTCCCAATTTCTAAATGGATATCCTATCCTTTCTGCTTGCTTCTTCTGAGGACTCATTGTGTTCTAAACATTGCTGAGTATCATAGTGCCAGGGTTGAATGCTTTTGTCAAATATACTCATGTTACAGGTTGAAAAGACGAGACTCAGACAAGTAAATGAAATGAACGCCTTTATTATCATTAAGAAAAGGTTTGAATAAGTAGACAAAATCAATGTCTTTATTAAAAATGCAGGATCAAATAAGCTAGGGAGGACAGCTTCATCATTCGCAGCATTGCCTTCTTCCTTGACCTATGGTTCTTTACTACTGTTATCATTTATCTCAATGCAAGAAGCCTGGTGGTTGAGAGTTTGGAGGACAAAGGTTTTGGGTAGGCCGGAGTTGATGATGTAGGTGGGTGGTGGAATGGAGTGGTAATTAGGCAAGAGATTTTTGTATGTGTTAGGTTGTTGTTTTTCTGGATTAGGTATTTTATGGGAGTCAATGAGGTTTTGGACCTCATGCCTAAGGCGGGTACAGTTGTTGGTGTCATGGCATTTTTCTTGATGGAAGTAACAATACTGGTTGAGGTTGAGGTACGGTGGTACAGGGTTCAGAAATGGCCTAGGTTCCAAAGGTTTTAGAAGTTCTTGCATTTTCAGCTTTTCAAATACATTTGACAAAGGTCTACCAAGATTGGAGAATCACCTGTTCTTGACGGTAGCGACCTCGGCAGTAGTGGGCTTGGTCTCAGAATGCCCCTCAAAAGTTCTTATATTATGGCCATAAAACTTTCTGTTTTTAGCCTCTTCTTCTTCAGTATCCATAACAGTCTATCTCAACTGTCGGAAATCCGCAATCATGTAGGTCATCCTCCTCAGCTTGCCATAAATTGAGGGCTTAGTACCCTTGATAATCATCTTTATATGGTCCTTCTCCGAAGGCCGAGTCTGCATTTTCAAAAGCTGGCTCCTCTAGTGGTCTACATACTTCTTGAAACTTTCTTCCGGCTTCTGCTTGATATTCTCCAAGTCACGGAGTGACAAGTCAATCTCCAAATCTGTAACATACTGCTTCAGAAAGGCATCTTCCAGTTCCCTCCAATCTTCATTAACCTTTTTCTCAAGGCTGTGATACCACACTACAGGTGCCCCCTCGAGTGACATCCCAAACATCTTTTGGACTTGGCGCTGCGACAGGCCCACTGAACTCATAATTGAAACATACTGCCGAAGATGGACCATCAGGTCCCCATTCCCATTGAACTTGGCCATATCAGGCATCTTGAACTGAGCTGGCAGCTGTTCTTCAAAAGTCATTGCTTCATAATCTAACAACTCTTCATGTTTACCCCTCATTTTGTGGGTAACTGTTTCAACCTGATCCCGAAGCTTCTGAAATTCTGCCTGAGACCCAATCACTCTGCATGTTGCATACTCTGTCATGTCGTCATAAAAAATGGGGATATCATCCCCCAACCCATTCGGAGGCTCCTCGCGCCTCACATTCTCAGAATCTCCCCCAGCACGGGGTACAGCCATACCAGCCACAACAGTAGTCAAGGCTTGCAACTGTTCAGTAATTTTGGCGAGACCGTTTTCCAACTGATCTATCCGGGATACCTCATTATCGGATGTACTCATATCTGTTACCAGTCTTTTTGTGAGTCTTCCCTCTTTCCTAACCCAACAGGAATCTATGATGTCTTTTATAGACATATAGGGTGTTAACATGATATATGTATGCATGAGATGAATGAGATGCATGCGATACAAGGAATATATCAACTCATTAAAATTTTCACACAAATCGGCCTATCATCATTATAGACGTTTTTGGGCTAACTGTCATAGGAGTGAACTCGTCCCAGTTTAAATGGCCCAACAAGTTCACATCTCATGGCAGGAAGTCCAACCGTATCCAAATGATAATGTTCCTAAACATAAACATATAATGGCCCATTGGCGTTTTAGAAGCTTTTGGCCCAATCATCATAAGATACGTTCTTGTCAAAGTTTAAATGGCCCAACAAGCCCATACCTCATGACAAAAGGTCCGAATGGATCCAAACGACAATGTTCCCAAACGCAAGCATACAAAAATAATTTCTACAGAGTGGCCCATCAGCATTTCAG
The DNA here is from genome assembly GCA_019454045.1 of Zanthoxylum bungeanum. Classification (NCBI taxonomy): domain Eukaryota; kingdom Viridiplantae; phylum Streptophyta; class Magnoliopsida; order Sapindales; family Rutaceae; genus Zanthoxylum; species Zanthoxylum bungeanum. The sequence continues at coordinate 152,918 of SKCR01022755.1, forward strand.
AAGCTTTTGGCCCAATTGTCATAGGATACGAATTCGTCCCAGTTTAAATGGCCCAACAAGTTCGCATTTCTGACAAGAAGTCCAACTGCATCCAAATGAGGATGGTCCACAAGCACAAAGAAATAGTTGCTATAGGCCTTACAACTCCGGTCTACGTGTGGGTTTGCGGGAATGTAGACAAAGACTCTCACTGGCGAAGGATTGCCCACAACCAGGTCTCCCCGCTCAAGGGTTCGAGCGACCAAGTGAGCGCATATTTTTTATACCTTACAGTACGTGCCAACGAGTTATGGTGTGTGACTGACTGTCATATGGATTTCCTGTTGTAGATTCCCCAGAGGGAGGGTGGAGCGAGGCTCTCTTAAGTACCCAAGCCTCTTAGGCTCTTATCGCTTGGTGACAGGAATAAACAACGAGTCCTCCAAATTAGTCCATCACAATAGGCTACAAGTAAATGATTATCTAGGTGCCTTTACAACTTTTCCTTATAGAAAGGTAGTGAATGAAGGGAGACACCAAACCATTACCCAGCCTTAAAAAGTGCATTTGATTAAACCCATTTTAACCCACAGTAGACACGGTTAATTAAAGCACAAATCATAATATTACAAGACATTATTTCGGGGTCGATTCTCTATCCCCAGTGGAGTCGCCAGACTGTGGGACACAGGAACTGGGCGACGCATGCTATTCCGGGTTCGCGGCCCGATTGGGAGTACGGAGTAGCCTGCGGGGGACTAAACCGGAGAATAATGGAGTCACCACCCGGTGTGAACCGGGACAAAGATTTAAGGCCGCACTCACCCCTCGCAAGGGAAGACCTCAAACCGTTGGGTTCGGAATGGTCCATTACTTATGCCACTTGTAATGAAATGATTTGGGCAATAATTTAACCAAGCCTAAGCAACATATTTCCCAGAGTATTCTACTTTTAAGTTCACATGCATGAAAGTAATCATCATAACGACGAACATGCAATAGCACACGGCAATCTCATGAACATACTTCGATCATATAATGCGGAAAACAAAGAACAACATAAACATAATGCAAATTCCAAACGCAAAATAAATGACTAGTCATGCTTGAAAATGAACAACTAAATAGGCTAAATCATGCTTAAGAACCAATTAACATACTAACGGCCTAATCATGCTTGAATACCATCTCATGAACACATCAAATAGATAAACGCAGGGATACAAATAGTATGATTGATTACATGATACAAGAGAAATCACTTAAGAAACAATTCTGCATGACATGTGATTAAAATGACTCAGTTCAGTGTATGCGCGTTCGTGTAGCGTTTGAAAACGCGTTCGAACGGTAAACAGAAGGTTCGCGTTCGTATAGCGTTTGAGAACACAATCGAACGGGACAGGACCTGATGAAATAAAATACATTCGCGTTCGAGTAGCGTTCGTAAACGCGTTCGAATGGTAAACAGAAGGTTCGCGTTTGTATAGTGTTTGAGAACACGTTCGAACGGGACCAGACCTGATGCATGACAAAACAAAGGAAATATGTGCGCGTTCGTGTAGCGTTTGAAAATGCGTTCGAACGGTAAACAGAAGGTTCGCGTTCGTATAGCGTTTGAGAACACGTTCGAATGGGACTGGACCTGATGAAACAAAATGCATTCACGTTCGAGTAGCATTCGTAAACGCGTTCGAACGGTAAATAGAAGGTTCGCGTTCGTATAGCGTTTGAGAACGCGTTCGAACGGGACCAGACCTGATGCATGAGAGACGACACAACACATACATAGATAAGCAAATCCACAATGTAGGACCCCGTGTGCCCGATTGAACTCGTTCCCATTCAATCGAGTGTACCTTGTCCGGCGCGGCAAAACATCGTGGTAAAGGTAGCCTTCAGGCATTTTCCCTCGAATAGAGGACCTTTAATCCACTCTAGTTAGCCCATTCGCATTAGAATGCAATACATGCATAAATATAACAATGATATGCATAAAGTTAATGACATAACAAAAAGCGCGGCAAAACATCGTGGTAAGGTAGCCTTCAGACATTTTCCCTCGAATAGAGGACATTTAATCCACCCTAGTTAGCCCATGCGCGTTACATCACAATGCATAGAAAGTAAAGACAACGATATAGGACTTCGTATGCTCGGTTGAACATATCTCACATCCAACCAAACATACTTTGTCCGGCGCGACAAAGTATTGGTGTAAAGGTAGCCTTTTGGAATTTTCTTCCCTCAAATGGAAAACCTTTAGACCAATATACTAAGCTCATGCGCATCACATCATCAACACACAAACAAACAACATACATAAAGTAAAATGGCGAAATATAATATGCGGATAATAAACAATCAAGATAAAATAAAGTGAGATATGTGTCGTTTACTCAAGTGGTACGTGGAGTTGTATCCCAAGTACAGACCGCACTACCGTCCATTCGGATTCGGCTACAGAATTTACGTCTGGGTTTCCATCCTATATACCACAATAGACGACACATTTTCTCTTTCATTCAAAGGCCACAACATGCATCCACAAATGACTCTCATGCGAGTAAAACAATCAAAAGACGAATGACAATAAATAGGAAAAGTGCCCTCAGGTCTAACATTTTAAATCACCTCTCGGACGTACGGTACACTATCGTCGGAAGGGTTAACGCTCCGCAACTCTTCCGGTTCACTGGTTCACTTCTCTCGTTCGTTGTCTCACTGTTTTGAGTCATCGTTCTCCCTGTTTTGCTGCTATTTTTACTGTATTTCGCTGCTCTTTCGGTGACGTTTTCTGGTCATCGTTTCAGGTATTTTAGGCCATTATTTTGGGGTATTTGGGCAGCTGTTTTGGTGATGTTAAGGGCTGTATAGGGTTACTATTTTCGGTGGTTTAGGAGGGATGTATGTGGCTCTTGTTTTCGATGGTTTAGGGGGATTTCTTGTGTGAATGAGCTAGGGTGTCAATGCCTTGCAGAATTTTTATGGTTTTTTATGAATGTGCTAGCCGAGGTGAGGGCTCGATTTTGGTTTCTTTTATAGGCAAAGGGCTAGGATTTTCTCTTGCTTGGAAAGGAAAGGGACCAATTAGTGTGTTACAAGGAAATCATATATTTAATTGGGGACATGATTTGTTTTATTTAGGTATGGATATATTTTATATTTTGTTTGGTTTATTTTAATTTGGTATGTGATTTTTTAGATTTTTTTAATTTCACCATGTGTTAAATATGTGTTTTATTAATTTGGATATGTTTTATGGGCTTTGGTGGGCTAATTGGGCTTGGGTGTGAGGCTAGCAGCAAAATCAGAAATACCGACACCGTTCGAACGCCGATTCGAACGCTACACGAACGCCCGCAATCTGTTTGACGTTTGAACGTGGTTGCGAACGCATCAAGAACGAAAATAGTGAATCTTGTGAAATGAATCTGATGACATACTTATTCTGAATTTCCCCTTCCGACGTCCGTTTCCCGCGACTTCCGTGACTTAAAAGGTAGTGTCTCCAAATGAGACTCATCATAGGGACTTACATGCAAAAATGTAATGCCTACATTTGCATAAAGAGAGTGGAGGAAGAAGAGAGAAAAAAATTATTATGTTCTAATATTATAAGGATATTTGGGACTTTATGGTGTTATTGGCGATAATAGATAAGGGGAAAAGACCCTAAAATTTGCACACTTTATATAATTTCCCATTTTTTCTTATATTTTAGTTACGTCATTACTTAATATATATGTGTATATATATGTGTATATACACACCCTAACAACTAGGCAAATTCATACACAAACCTATAACGGATCGCAAAAGATAATATAGAAAAAGTTTTAACTCTCTTTCTCCTCATTATTACCTACAACATTAAAGTGAATCATTATGAGTTGAGCATTAGAGGGGATCGCCAAAGTTCTGACGTCAGCATCCGATTTACCGATAATAATAGGATGATAACGGGCCCATTATGATACATGAATGTCAATATTCGTATTCATCTCAGTCTAATTAACAAGTATGAAAATTACCCTCTTATCGGCTTCTAATTTACCTGGTCGTCATACAAGTCTATGTTACACGGAGATTTTACCTCTATTTTAATGAGAAATCAATATTCGTATCTCACCCATCCAAATCGATAGATATAAAAAATCATCTTATTTGCACCTAACGTACCGAACCCCATCCCTATAGGGATTTTTACCATCTCTAAATAACAACTCGACGAGCCTTTAACAGAACTGCAAACTGAACCGAGTAAGGACCAAAACCGAACCGATCAATAGTTTGGCAGTTCCGAACCGAATTGAAACCGTCGAAGAACCAGTTCGGTTTCGGTTCTTGAAAATTGACAAACTGAACCGAAACTGATGGTTGAACGGAACCCGACCCGAACCGCAAGAACTGAACCGCGTAACTGAACCACCAGACCAAACCGCGGTTCAGAACCTGCTTGCAACGGTCAAACTTTGAGCAACATTCAATAGTAATGATTATTTATTCGACTTAACCGAGAGAACTCAAGTAACGAAAACTAAAACGACCGACACTGAATAGCAAATTAGGAATTAAATTCAATTTTAATTGTAATTTTTATATAATGAGTTGTAATTTTGTATTATAGATATAATAAAATAAATTTTGTCAAATCTTTAAACTTAGAAATAAGAACATGTTCCCCAAACCAGTTTGGAAACCAGATCTGAACCAAATGAAAAATCATAATTGAACCGTACAGTGTACGGTTCGGTTCCGATTCATCCTTGGAAGAAATCGGGAACCGATTCTGAACCAAAACCGACGGTTCATTTTCGGAACCAAACCGTTGTTAGAGCTACTAATCATGTTCTACTCAAAATTATAAATTTAGCACGTGGGCAGTGAATTTAAGATCACAAAATCTAACTTTGAATGAGAATTTGATGTCTCACACATATATTTGTTTGTTTGTTTGTTTTTATATATAACTTTCTTTTTTGGCCATGCAAATGAAAAAAATTAAACCCAATAATCTCTTAATCTTTCACAACCCACGATAAATTTATTTAAAAAAAAAAAAAGGTTTTCTTATACTTTTTTTTGGAAATTTTCGCAAATTGTTAATTTCTAATCAACACAATTTGTACAGTTGATGATGTTTGTCAACGACAATTGCCATCCTTCAGCATATATCAATGGCTTATTTCACTCTTTGTTTAGTACAAGGCATGTGCTAATCTGATAAGTAGATAAAAAGCTCTGGGGTAAGCTCAGAGCCAAACGCAAGTTCATTTTTTATTTCAATATGATTATTAAGAAGCTGTGCTGGGTGGTCCTTAACTTGCATCACTCAGTAAGATTTGGATTCTCAGTCTTGTAAACATGTTCCAGAAGAAACCCTCGATAATATTTAAAAAGAAATAACAGTACAATTTAGAATCACATAAACAAGATTACACAATCATCTCACAAGTCATAAACTTGCTTCCCAGTGAATTTAACCTCAATGGGACTAACATTTTTCCCAATTGATCTGTAATTCTGACCCACTCCCTGTCGACCAGGGTTGACTTTCTCTGGATAAACTCCATCCTTAGGGTGAAGATATTGAACCTCACCATTGGGAAAGACCCTGTAAAATTGGTACTTGATCTTGTACTTTGATCTCAATCTAGTACCAAGAGCCAAGCACTGTTCTTTTCTAGCCAACTTAAGCAAGTTAGGGCCTTGTCTCATTATGGCAGCTCCACCAGTGGGCATCTCAAAGATTTGCTCCTTTGGAGACTCCCATGTGATGACATAGAATTCTTCAACTTGGGCTTTTCTAAGCAATCCTCCTGTGCTTCCTCCGAATATTGGTGATGGGGTATTTGGGTCTAGCTCCGGCGGGGTGAAGCCAACTGGAGCTTCCTTTGTGGGTGCCTCAGTTTTTCCTTCAGCGGCTGCGGCTCTGATGACGGTTCTTTGAGTCCTGGTGGAGAAGGTGAGAGGTTTGGGACTGGTGAATGAAAAGGATGAGGTTGGTTTCCATGGGACCAAAGGAAGCTTGCTTGTTTTTGTGTTGGTGATAGTGGGGGTGAAGAGTCCTGCTTGTGTTGCCATGGAATTGTATGTAGATTTTGGAGGTTGGAGGAGAAGATGTGTTGTTGTTCTGTTTATCAAAGTAAAGCTGTTTTGATTATAGAGAAGAGTTGTGTGAAGAAATTGAGTGATTTTAGATGGGTGGTGGTGTTTGCGTAAACGGATATTTCGGATAAGACGATATTGCTTCGACCAATAGGATGCTTGTTTTTTATTCTTGCTCTTACCCATGCCTTACGTGTCGTTTTTTCTTATGTTAGCATTAAAAAAAAAAAAATAATAAGAGTAATTGGTTGCAATAACTGGTTTTGCACCCGTTACAAAAAAAAAATAAAAAAAAATATTTTTTATTAAATAATTATAAAACCAAAATATTATAAAAATTATAAAAAAATATATTGTAAGTTTTTAAATTTTTTTTATAAAATATTGATAAAAATAAATAATATAAAAAATTTATTTTTAAAATATTGATAAAAGATATTATAATTTTTTTTTTTCATATTTATTGGTGAAAGTTGCAAGTTTAATGGTAGAAGTTGCATATTCAACGGTCATAGTTGCAGGTGCGATTTTCGAGGAAGATGCAATTGCATGTTATTGCTAAAATTTCAAGTCCAATGGTTTCATTTGGCATGTTTATTGCTAATTTTCATCTTCGAAATATTTATTTATTGGTGAAAGTTGCAAGTTAATGGTAGAAGTTGCATATTCAACGGTCATAGTTGCAGGTGCGATTTTCGAGGAAGATGCAATTGCATGTTATTGCTAAAATTTCAAGTCCAAAGGTTTCATTTTGCATGTTTATTGCTAAAAATTTCATCTTCGAAATATTGCAAATTTATTGGTGAAAGTTGCATGTTTAATGGTAGAAGTTGCATATTCAACGGTCATAGTTGCAGGTGCGATTTTCGAGGCAGATGCAATTGCATGTTATTGCTAAAATTTCAAGTCCAATGGTTTCATTTTGCATGTTTATTGCTAAATGTTTCATCTTCTAAATATTGCATATTTATTGGTGAAAGTTGCAAGTTTAATAGTAGAAGTTGCATATTCAACGGTCATAGTTGCAGGTGTGATTTTCGAGGCAGATGTAATTGCATGTTATTGCTAAAATTTCAAGTCCAATGGTTTCATTTTACATGTTTATTGCTAAAAGTTTCATCTTCGAAATATTGCATATTTATTGGTGAAAGTTGCATGTTTGATGGTAGAAATTACATATTCAACGGTCATAGTTGCAGGTGCGATTTTCGAGGCAGATGCAATTGCATGTTATTGCTAAAATTTCAAGTCCAGTGATTTCATTTTGCATGTTTATTGCTAAAAGTTTCATCTTCGAAATATTGCATATTTATTGGTGAAAATTGCATGTTTAATGGTAGAATTTGCATATTCAACGGTCATAGTTGCATGTGCGATTTTCGAGGCAGATGCAATTGCATGTTATTGCTAAAATTTCAAGTCCAATGGTTTCATTTTGCATGTTTATTGCTAAAAATTTCATCTTCGAAATATTGCATATTTATTGGTGAAAGTTGCATGTTTGATGGTAGAAGTTGCATATTTAACGGTCATAGTTGCAGGTGTGATTTTCGAGGCAGATGCAATTGCATGTTATTGCTAAAATTTCAAGTCCAATGGTTTCATTTTGCATGTTTATTGCTAAAGGTTTTATCTTCTAAATATTGCATATTTATTGGTGAAAGTTGCATTTTTAATGGTAGAAGTTGCATATTCAACGGTCATAGTTGCATGTGTGATTTTCAAGGCAGATGCAATTGCATGTTATTGCTAAAATTTCAAGTCCAATGGTTTCATTTTGCATGTTTATTGCTAAATGTTTCATCTTCGAAATATTGCATATTTATTGGTGAAAGTTGCATTTTTAATGGTAGAAGTTGCATATTCAACGGTCATAGTTGCATGTGCGATTTTCGAGGCAGATGCAATTGCATGTTATTGCTAAAATTTCAAGTCAATGGTTTCAATTTGCATGTTTATTGTAAATTTTTTTCTTCGAAATATTGCAAATTTATCTTCGAAAGTTGCATTTTTGGTGAAAATTGCATTTTTAATGGTAGAATTTGCATATTCAACGTCATAGTTGCAGGTGTGATTTTCAAGGCAGATGCAATTGCATGTTATTGCTAAAATTTCAAGTCCAATGGTTTCATTTTGCATGTTTATTGCTAAAAGTTTCATCTTCTTCGAAATATTGCATATTTTTTTGGTGAAAGTTGCATGTTTAATGATAGAGGTTGCATATTCAATAGTCATAGTTATGCGCCCTAACATAAATATTGAGTGGTTTTTTCTTAAAATTTATTTAATTTTTTGTTTTTCAAGCATAAAATATTTGTTGCTTCTTTTAAGGTTGAAAGTTGCATCTTAATGGTTAAATTACATATTGATGGTGTGAAGTTGCATGTATTAGTTATATCTAACAGTTACAAATTATTCAATATCATGTTTATTACTTCGATTTGATCTCGATTTCGTGTTTAATGATTATAAATTAATACAAAAAGATGAAACATCACAAATAATGAGCACAAATTATTAATATTGATATCTATTTATATTTTTCGTTAATTACATATGTTAATTTAGCATGTATACGAGTTTTTTACTTATTGTTTTCGCTTACAATTTTTATTCATTACGACTAGGGGTGGCAATTTTTGGTAAGGATTTCGTTTATTTATTTGATTCAATTCGCTTTAAAGCGAATGTGAGTTTCAAACAATGTATTCGTTTAATCAATGAGTCGATTCGGTTGAAAGTGTTTATTACAGTTATGGAATACGAATTTAACATCATGAATACGTTTATTCGTTACTGAATCGTTTTATTATTTTCTTTGACCAATTATTTTTCAGTTACATTCGAGTCATTATGGCTAATGTTCGTATAAAAAATAATATTTTCGATATTTTGGTGAGGTATTTTTTATAAATATATTAATTACATGTGTTATGGTTTAATTTTAATTAATTATATATGTTATGAGCATGCATATGAGTTGGAAAAAATCGATTCCATATTAAATTAATCAATTTTCTACTTATTTATTTATGTAAATATTAAATTCGGTTATAATTAATAGTATTTCGGATATTGACTAAAGTTAATGAGCATGGAGGAGAATTTTTTATAATTTTTTTCTACAATAATTTTTATTTCATATCCCTCATATGAAAGGTATTTATTATGAAAATTAATTTTTATTAGTTATTCGTGTATGATTCGTTTTATTATTTCTTTTATCAGTTATTGGTATTTTTCAATTAAGATTCCAGTAATTATGGCTAATTACCTTTGAAAAAAATAATATTTCGGATATTAACTAAAGTTAATGAGCATGGAGGAAAATTTTTAATTTTTAATTTTATAAATAACTATTATTTCAAATGAAAGGTAATTAGTATGAAAATGAATTTTTATTAATTACAGAAGATGAGAATTTTTTTAAATTATATTTGTTGTCTTCAATTTTTTAATTTACTTAATTTAATGATCATTTACTTAATTTAAGATGGGCTGCAAAAAAAGGAAATTAGGCCCAAATCCATAGCATGGGCCTCCTATTATTTTCAACTTACTTCATTACTGGAAACTCAAATTTGCAGTGAAATATGTAATTGAAGTCCACGTTCGTGGCTGTGCTTCATGAAGGATTTAATTTTCACCAACCACCCCATTGTTTCTATTTTCACCTGGATGTTCGGTGGTTCTGGTTTCATCATGAGACACAATCCAGCAGCACATTTCATATAGTTTGAGTAAGTTTGTTCATCAGCTTTCATCATTGTTTCTATTTTCAACTGGATGTTCGGTGGTTCTGGTTTCATCAGTAAGTACCATCCAGCAGCACATATCATCAACTTTGAGTAAGTTTGTTTATCAGCTTTCATCAGCTTTCATCAACTTGTTCATTGTTTCAGCTTTTATCAATTTGTTCATTGTTTCAGCTTTCATCAGCTTTCATTAACCGTAACAACTTGTTCATTGTTTCAGCTGTACTGATGAATTCAACATCAGCTACTGGAACTATTGAAGCTCGGGGGTTCGACCTCAATGAAGAAGATTCCAGCCAATATTTCAGGGATATATCAGCCACTCCAACTAATGCTACAGACATTAGTTCGCTTCGACCTTTAAAAAACACATGTACAGATGACATAACTGGATCAATAAATATTGGTTCAGAATTTGATTCAGTCAAAGATGCCGAGGCATGGTATAAAAAACATTCTAAGTCTGTTGGATTCTCCACTATGAGAGATGAGATTCGTAGAGATAATAAAAGTGGCAAAATAGTATTTCGTTCTTGGGTTTGCTCTTGCCAGGGTTATAGGTCAAAAAAATATTTGGAGCAAACTGATCGACTGAGGGAACCGAAGGGCATTACTCGTAGCTGTTGTCCAGCGAAACTCCATATCAAATTTAATCATTCGAGAGAGAAATACGTGGTTGTAAAATTTATTGATGACCACAGTCACATGTTGGCAACCCCATATGAGACACAATTTCTTCGTTCCTACAGACATGTAAGTAATGCTGATTTAGCACATGCTCAGGCATTGCAAAATGTAGGGGTTAAAGTCTGTCAATTCATGGATTTGAAATCTGACCAGGTAGGAGGTTTTCATAATGTTGGGTTCGCGGGTAAAGATATGCAGAATAAACTCGATGCTAGTCGACGTGCAGATTTGTCAAAGACTGATTCTGAAGCCGCAATTGCTTATTTATCTGCAAAAGCTGATTCTGATCTTGGTGTGTATTTCGAATATACGTTGAATGAGGATAATCTATTACGTAACTTGTTCTGGACTGACACTATTGCACGACATGATTATGAATGTTTTGGTGATGTTTTGGCATTTGATGCGACATACAAGAAAAATGCATACAACCTACCTTTAGTTGTGTTCGTTGGGGTTAATCACCATCGAAGAACAACAATTTTCGGTTTTGCCTTACTCAGTGATGAAACAATGGACTCATATATTTGGCTGCTACAGACATTTCTCACGGCAATGCATAATAAACAACCTAAGTCAGTCATAACTGATGGTGACAAGGCAATGTCAAAGGCAATTAAAACAGTTATGGGAGGCTGTTCACATCATTTGTGCTGTTGGCATCTTCAAATAAATGCTCAAGCAAATATCAAGAAAGATGAATTCACTAAAAAATTTAGCTCATTCATGTTGAAGCCGTTATCCATAGCTGAATTTGAAAGACAATGGGCTGATTTATTTTCTGAGATGGGGTTGGAGAAAAATGCATGGGTTCAAAAGATGTTCCAGAAACGTGGAAATGGGCTGAGGCTTATCTCAAAGGGATTTTTTTTGGTGGAATGCGATCGACGCAAATGTGTGAGAGTTTAAATTCATACTTGTCTCGTTTCCTGAAGGTGAAGATGAAATTGTATCATTTTATTCGACAAATATATCGTGCATTGTACTGCATACGACATAAAGAAACAAAAGATGAGTTTGATTCGACCCATAGTAGTCCAGTTTTAACGACACATCTACATAGCATCGAAAAACATTCTTCTGAGGTTTATACGAAGAATGTATTTCAATGGGTTCGGGAAGAGATAACTTGTGAGGCATCGTTAATTATGGTAAATTGTGACAAGTCCATTGGTTCGAATATCTATACAATTACTAAGTTTCAGCACCCGGGCCTAAGATGGACTGTTGTTTTTGAAATTGAAAGAGTGCAGATGGCGTGTTCATGTAAGCTGCTAGAGTCATCAGGTATTCCATGTTCTCATATTTTTCATGTTATGAAATTGGAGCAAATGGTTCGTGTACAACCTACGTTGATTATAGAAAGGTGGACCAAATCCACGAAGAAGTCTGCCAAATATATTATGGATATTGCACCTCCTCACATGGACAAGCACGTTATGGAGGTTGCCAAATTTGGTTCATTGGCAGCAACATGTAATAATTTATGTTTTGTAGCATCAAAAAATGACCATGCTTACACAGAATCTTTATGAGATTCAACGGCTGACAAGAAATTTCAGGAAGATATTGTGATTGAAGAAGATTTCAATCTTGGTAATGTTATGGGTTGTGATATGAGATAAGGTGAAAAAATCTTCCTGTAAATACAAAAGAGGAATGTTAAAAATACAAAGAATGCGTAGTGAAAGTAGAAAATGGGCACAAAAGTCAGGAATAAATTAGTAACAAACAACAATGTGTATCTATAAAATTGATAGTACTTGAGTGTGGTAGTACTTCAGTGGGACTAAACATACCTTCAGCCATCCAAAATGGTCATCAGGTATTAAGAATTAAGAAATTTCAATGGGGAATAATTGACCATATTTGATTATTTATATTGTGTAGTTTTCTGTTTGTTAGAAAATCCGGTTCGTTCTCATATAATTGGTAGGTTAATATTTGTAGGTTTTGCAAGTGATGGTCTAACGTCATCGACGTATGCAACGCCATCGACTTCAGAAGCATTTGCAGGTATTAATATGTGAATGATTTTGCAGGTATTAATATGTGAATGATTTTGCAGGTATTAATACAAGTTTATATTTATGATTACCGAAATGAATTAACATGGAGACATTTATAGGTTTCGGTCGAGAAAGCAATATTTTTGGAACATCTTCATAGTCATGTTACGAAAATGAAACTTGGTGGCCTTATTCCATATAGTCTTTTATTCAATATTTGTATGACATTTTGGATGCTGTAAGAAGAACGAATTAAGCATAATGGATGTTGTAATGGCAGGTTTGGACCTCAAACATTATGTTCAATTTTCTTTATGGTTATATTTGGTTAATGACTTGTTTAATAGCTAATACATAATACTAACAATACAACATAATTGTTATATTCTTTATCCACTTATGCAGTTGCAGCCACATTTCACAATTCTTATTTACACAAAATCCAATCAATACCTAATTCAGTAGTTGCAGCCACATTTCTCAATTTCTATTTACACAAAATCCAGTCAATACCTAATTCACTAGTTGCAGCCACATTTCAGAATTTCCATCGAAGAACAACAAAATCCAGTCACTACCTAATTCACTAGTTGCAGCCACATTTCAGAATTTCTATTTACAGAAAATCCAGTCACTACCTAATTCACTAGTTGTAGCCACATATCAAATTTTCTATTTACACAAAATCCATTCAATACCTAATTGAGTAGTTTCAGTATATGCAGTGAAAAGTATCAGTTACATTTTCAGTAAAACAAATGTCAAGTCTTTCTCCTTAAACGGCCTTTATTTTGACTGTTCTTTGGCATTCTAACTGACAATTTCGTAGGTTTTGATCTGGGTGTTTGCAGTGAAATCAGCTGATGTTGATTATTATATTCTCCCATTGCTAACTTTAAGACCTCGTCACGGTTGTCATTGAATGGAGAGTCAATAAGTTGCAGTGCTATTGTCACTCTAGCTTCCTGGGAGTCATGCTGGTCCAATTGATATAAAATAAGTTAAGGAAACAAGTCAGTATATGTACCATCTAAAAAAAGTTAATATGTGTCTTCACATAGAAATAATTGTGCAGCAAAAGAAATGAAATGCTATTGATACATTTACAAAATCAAATGCTGATTATACATAAAGAGCCCAAAAGATGTTAGGTGAGGTGAGGAAATTTGTCTCCCCAAATTTTACACTAACTGCTAAAGTTTGGATTCGTTTTTTCCACATTATAGACGAAATATCCCAACTGTGTAAGAGCAAGTAACAAGAATATATAATGTGAACTTATAACTATATCTAGCACCCAAGAATAGTTAGTTGAACGTAATAGTCCCATCACGTACCAGATAAGTTGTGCTGGTGGCGAATCCCGGAGTGTCCATAAATTTAATAACATAAATCCTGCAATTATACCCGTTGGGTTGGGTTGGGTTGGAACTCCTATACCATTGCACACTTGGAAAGACAGAAAGCTCCAAGGTTATGGGAATGTGTTCAGTATATAACTGCGGTGGATAACATCCAGAGCTTGCAACTAAATGAGAAAATAAACTGGTTATAATAAAAAATTCTGCATAATAGATATACAACAAAATAATGAAATAAATAATAAAAAAAAGTGAGATGGAATACAATAATAAAAAAGTCCTCGTGGGATCGATATTTTTATACTACTTGAACGTTACGTGCGCTTGCGTTATACGCGTGTGTAAGCACCGGTCAATTTTTTGGCGCCGTTGCCGGGGACTTATTTATCTTTCACTATTAATTTTGGGGTTAGATACGTTACTTGTATCTAATTTCTTTTTACTTATTGTTTTTGTTTTCTTGTGTTTCAGGTTCTCAAAAACTACATGAGATGAACCAGAAGCTTTGAACTCCGATCGCTTGACCCAGAAATTGAAAGAACCATAAGACAGTTGAGAAGAGAAATACGAGAAGGCCAAGAAGCTTTAGTCAACATGGAACCTGAACCGTTGGAGGTTGCACCACCAATTCCTATTCGAGACAGAACCATTCCGGTGGTTGACAGACTCATTTCCTATATTGTACTTCCTCCCTTACCAGCAAATGCGTGTGACATCAAAACATGCATTCAGATGATTCAGCAGTCAGTTCAGTTCGGGGGGAATGCAACTGAAGATCCTAATGCCCACATCAGTAACTTCCTGGAAGTTTGCGGTACTTTCAACTACAACAGAGCATTAGAAGAAGCAATGAGACTGCGAGTTTTTCCATATTCCTTGAAGGACAGAGCTAAAGCTTGGTTATATTCACTACCAGCAAGTTCTATCACAACTTGGAACACTTTAGCCACCAAATTTCTTGCAAAGTACTTTCCACCAGCCAGAACTGGAAAACTAAGGAATGACATCACATCCTTTGTGCAACAAGACTCAGAAACTCTCTACGAAGCTTGGGAAATGTACAAAGATTTGCTTCGGAAATGTCATCACCATGAAATTCCAAAATAGCTTCAAGTCCAAACATTCTATAATGGACTTTCTAGAATAATGAGAACCGCAATCGATGCTGCTGCTGGAGGAGCTTTAATGGCAAAAGGATAAGATGAAGCCTGAGACCTAATCGAAGAAATGGCCAACAACAATTCTTTATGGCCAACAGAAAGGAGCATGATCCAAAGAATTGCAGGAATTTATGAAGTTGGAGCCAACACAGCACTGAATTCCAAGCTGGATGTGATTTGCAAAAATCTGGAAACTCTTAACATAAAAGTTAATGGTGGATCCACAAGTTCACCATTTGGAGGAGCACCTGAGTCAGAATCTTTCAACCAACATAAAGAAACGGTGAATTATGTCAATAATTTCAACAGACATGGGAACAATCCATATTCCAACACCTACAACTCATGGTGGAGAAATCATCCCAATTTCGCATGGAGCAACAATTCAGGGAAAATGAACAATCCACCACTCGGATTCCAACAACAGAACAAAGATAGAAGTGTTGACCCACTTGAAAAAGATAGAAGCAAAACACGACTCTCAAGCAGCAAGATATGATGCTATGTTTCAATCTCAAGCAGCAAAATATGATGCTATGTTTCAATCCCAAGCAGCATTAATTCAAAGTCAATCAGCTTCTATTAAAGCACTGGAGAATCAAATTGGACAACTGGCCAATGCTCAGAGTTACAGACCACCAGGTACCCTTCCTAGCAACACAAAGCCAAATCCAAGGAACATGGGGAAGGAGCAATGTCATGCCATCATGTTAAAAAGCGGTACTGAAATCAATAAAGATGTTGGAATCAAGGCAACAACAATTGAAGATTTTCCAAAAGAAACAAAGCAACAGATGGAGGAAAAGAAGTAAAGGAAAAAGAACATATCACTCCACCTCCACATTTTCCTCAGCGTCTTCAGAAGAATAAACTAGACAAGCAGTTTGCTCGATTCTTGGAGGTGTTCAAAAAGCTGTATATCAACATTCCATTTGCAGAAGCGTTGGAACAAATGCCCAGCTATGCCAAATTCATGAAAGACATTCTTTCACGAAAGCGGAGATTGGGAGATTATGAGACAGTAGCATTATCAGAAGAATGCAGCGCCATCATTCAGAGAAAACTTCCTCCAAAGTTGAAAGATCTTGGCAGTTTCAATGTTCCTTGCACCATATGAGAACATGACTTCGGTAAGGCTTTGTGTGATTTAGGTGCTAGTGTTAACTTGATGCATTTTTCTATTTTCAGGAAACTGCAGATTGGAGAAACAATGCCCACTTCAGTCTCACTACAACTTGCTGATAGAACGCTCGTATTTCCAAGAGGCGTAGTTGAGGATGTGCTGGTCAAGGTTGACAAATTCATTTTCCCAGCAGATTTTATTGTCCTTGATATATAGGAAGACGCAGACGTGCCAATCATCCTCGGGAGACCATTCTTGGCTACAGGTCGAACCATTATTGATGTACAAAAAAGAGAACTAACCATGAGGGTACAAGACCAAGAAGTAACATTCAATGTTTTCAAAGCCATGAATTTCCCAGATGATGAAAATAAGGAGGAATGTTTCAGACTTGATGTGATACATAGTACTGTTCAGAACTCTGATGAAAGACAAAGTTCTACTAAAAAACTTAAAGCATGTCAATTACCTGTGGAGCCTGAAGATAAAGCGCACTGCGTACTGAAGAAGCCTATTCTTGCACTACAAGCAACAGAAGAGAAAAAGTTCCATCAGCTCAACAAATTGGAGGAATTTCACATACAGCCTTTTGAGGATGCCAAATTGTACAAGGAAAAGGCAAGGAAAAGACATGATGAGAAGATAGTGAGCATACAACTGGAACCAGGGCAGAAGGTACTGTTAAACAAATCAAGGGGGAAATTCTTCCCATGGAAGCCAAAATCACGGTGGTCGGGTCCATTTGTGATCACCAAGGTTTTACCAGACAGAGCCGTTGAGATACATGATCCTGACTCCAACAAAACTTTCAAGGTTAAAAACAAGCGTGTTAAGCACTACTGGGGAGAATCATTTGAGCGACAAAAAGAAAGTGTCACACTTTCAGATATAGCCTAACGTTCGAGAAGTCACGTCTAGCTGACGACTTTAAACTTAGCGCTCGCAGGGAGGCAACCCATGCAATTTTTGTATATATTGTGATCTGGTGTGTTTTATTTTTGTGTGTTTAATTTTTGCAAGTTTAGTCATTTCACGATGGAAGAAGCTCTCGCAAATCTTCACAAGCAATTTCCTTCTCTCCCTCAAAAATCTATGATGAAAGTCTACAAAGCTCGCTTGGAACGGATGAGACTACTGATGATCAAAGGTATTCCTAATGACATTCATTGGGTAATTGAAGCACGAGTCCGATTGGCAGGTGAGTCTTCTGACTCTTTTATTTCACATCTGTCTGGTTTTGGAAGAAGCAATTATGCAAAGAAACGTAGAGCTAAACAAATGGGTGTTTGTTACAAATGTGCACGCTGGAATTGCAATACTCGTTGTCGTTCTTTAGGAATGGTGTCTGATAATCGCGAAGACAAAATTAAATTCATTAGGGATGGCTTGAGTAAAGAGTCTTTAGATGATATATCTTTAACTATTGAGACGCATCCCAGTGGATATGTTCACATAGCCATTCGTAAATTACATACACAATTCCAAAAAGAAAGACAACAATTAAGTCTTGGGAATCTGACTCAAAAAGACCCTGTTTGCCAGTTTATAAGAAAATTGGATGGGAAGCTTGTCCCTGACGCATAGACGTCAATCAAGCCGTTACTTTTCTTGTAATATTATATCTCTTTGTCTTTTCTTAATAATTGTGATTTATTTTGTTGTTTTCTTTTATTTTCTCCGACAGGATCTAGACCTTTTTGACTATCACGATATTATTTCGCTACTAATCGTCCTCTGGAAGATACTTGTGCTATTTTTACTCACCCTTTTCAGGTATTATAAATTCAGCCCGTCATTGCACTTTTGAAGACATCCAGAGTTGAGAAAGAAATACATATAAAAAATGGAAGCCACTTCAAGAAGACGAGTTGAAAACATCTGTGTGTTTTGTGGTAGTAGTGTTGGTGTTAAGCCACAATACGTAGAAGCAGCACAAGAATTGGGTCGAGTCTTAGCTGCAAGAAATATGCACTTAATATATGGCGGAGGCAATCTTGGACTTATGGGGATCGTTTCAAAAGCTGTACAGGAAGGAGGCAGTCACGTTTTGGGAATCATCCCAAAACCCTTGGCAGAAGCAAATCTTATTGAACCATCAAACGGAGAGGAACTGATCGTGCCAGGTATGTCTGAACGTTTGGTAGAAATGATTAACCGTACTGATGCTTTTGTTGCTTTGCCAGGTGGCTTGGGTACATTGGAGGAAATTTTTATTGTGCTATCTTGGGCGAACCTGAACATACACCAGAAACCAATTGGGTGTACAATGTTGATGGATTTTATGATTTTCTTTGTGTGTTTCTTGATGATGCCCGGAGAAATGGGTTTGTGTCAAAACCTTGAAAGAATTCCTCTTTACTGCTAGAACTGCTCTGGATCTAATAGACCAACTCATAGCCTAT
>SKCR01022756.1:0-158210 GCA_019454045.1 Zanthoxylum bungeanum
ATTTCTAAATAAGTAGTAGTAAAAGTAATTCCTTTTACCTTAGCATTTATTTTACTTTTTACTTTATATCTTTTACTTTTCAGTATTTTAACTTTATGTTTTTATTTTTCAGTTATTAGTCATAGTTATGTGTTGTAACTAAATAGTTATCTGGGGTTGTGATGAATTTCAATATCACCGTTTATAAGGGTTAGATTATAGTTTGGGTATTATAAAGATTTATTTATTGAGTCTTAATCTTAATGCTTTTTATTAATTGGCCATTAATAAAATTGATTAGGTAAACTTAAAATGAACTAGACATAGAGATTTTAAGTTTAAGACCTTAGACTCAATAGCCCACGATCTTCCTTGAGGATAGATAACCCTTTAATAGATTTCCTTACAGGATAGGAATATACCTGTCGGGCGAGGGTAGCCATAATTGGAACTCAATCTTAATGAATCCAGATAATGTGGTTGACATAGGAATATGGTTCAATGGGTTACACTGGGTATTTGTGTCTGACCATCGACAGATGCTTTCGCATAATTTCGTGTTCCAGGTTAATAAATCAATGTTTTACCCATCTATATAATAATCACTTCATCTTTAAAATGGTATTGGAAGAAATCACAACCCTAGATCTTTGTGTCTTTTGTATTTTCTTTAGTATTTTCTTTTGTCTTTTTATTTATTTATTTATTTAGTAAAGCCATTCAACCAATCAAACAAACAATATCTCTCTTATCCATTTAATTAGATATTTGTAAATAAATAGATTCAACAATTAATAACAACAGTAGGAATTAAGTCCTCGTGGGATCGATATTTTTATACTACTTGAACGATACGTGCGCTTGCGTTATACGTGTGTGTTTACGCCGGTCACTCATGTGATGCTACACTAACAAAAAATGCATGAATAACTCTCCCTCAGTGCCTATTCAAGTTAAACCAGTCCATAACAGCTCCCTAGCTTCATGGATTTGAATGGGGATGATGAAGAATGCATGAGAAATTTTGAAATAGAGAAGGGAAAAAGTGAGGGGAAAACTTACTTCACCTGGGAGTAGCTTGAGCAAATCACAAAAGCCCATCCTTTGAGCACAACTTGCTCCAAGCTTTCATCAGGAGTTCGAAACTCTAATTTTATGTTCATGTCCAACATGAAAATTTTTGACCCAATTACAAGCATATTGTGTTTATGCTTCCATAGCATCCACACATACATTTATTAGCCTAATTTCAACTTCAACATATATTATTATGTATCAAATACAAAACATAGCTTATTAGAGAAGAACAAACTTACCTAATAAGTTTGAATTAAAGATCTAATCTTCTCCTCCTTGTTGAAATGTTGTAGAAAACTTCCAAAGCTAGCAAGCTTGATTCGAAGATCCAATCTTCTCCTCCTTGTTGTTGTAAAAAACTTCCAAAGCAAGCAAGTTTGATATGAAGATCCAATCTTCTTCTCCTTGTTGTTGTAGAGAACGTCCAAAACTATCTCACAAAAACATTATTGAGGCTAATATTTCTTTCTTTTACTTAATGCTTGTTTTAGCTTGTTTTGTCTTGATTAAAAACTTGCTTGAGCTTGCCTTTCATAGCAAAACATATGTAATTTTTAATTAATAAAAGTTATAATCAATTTTTAAATGGGATTAATCCAATTTATCCAAAATGTATAATTAGTTGTGACTAATCACCTTTGTCTATCACTTTCATTTAATTCAATTAAATCAAGATAAAGTTTAATAAATGGATTAGTTCAATGTCTACAACTTTGATTTAATCCAATTAAATCACGTCAAACACACATATTATTACATATTTGTAATTACCAAAATATCCTCCAATGATTGAGATATTTATTAAATTACAACAACGCCCTTGTGTGATTTTGGATTAATCCAATTAATCCATTTGGATCAAAGTAAATAATTAATGTTATCCAATAACACTTAATATTTTAGTTGATAATTATAATATCAAATATTATTTATTATCAAAATTTATTGGCTACCCAAGTTATCAACGAGTACACTTCATATTGATGGACTCTCTTAGTCCAGACACATTTTTCATGTAAATTTAGCTTATATGTACGCAATTCGGCCACCTCCGAAATTACGAAGAACACAAATGACCTTTATGAACTATACAAGTCGAGGTGATCACATATGTTTAACAATCCCTCCGTCATAGGCTATCCGAGTTGTGTTTAGGAAACATAGATTACACCATCAAGTTTCATAGGCACATATTTCATGTCGACATGTCCACGATTCTTTACAATTAATCAGAACACCATTTCTGATATATGCGATCTACCATAATTGATCGGCTTTGGCCAAAGTCTTAAGAATCGTGACTTACTTTCATGGATACTAAACTCTTTATGGTTCACATACGGGCCGACGGATCCTATCTTGATACGCACTTGATTAACGAGTGCATCGGTCCACACCCAACGAACATCTAGCGGTCAGACCATGAAAGGTCTCTGACATATATAGCATCAAAGTGTGGAGGATCACACAAAAAATCAATGTTATATTATAGTCAAAGGATCATATATGCTACTCGACTCGAGGAGATTCCTATTAACGATGGTGTGTTCTTCTAACTATTAGGAATCACATGTGAGTCATTCAGTATTCGCACCAACGAATATCCACATGTCTATTTTAGCCTCCTTTTCTCATAGTTGATCGGTAAAATCACACACGTAACACAAGCGTACGTATCGCTCAAGTAGTATAAAAATATCGATCCCACGAGGACTTAATTTCTACTATTGTTATTAATTATTGATGCTAAATTTTTACATGTATCTAATTGAGGTGAGAAGGAAATGATTGCGGATTGGTTGGTTGAATATGGATTTGCTAAATAAATAAATAAATACTCAAAAGAAAATACTAAGGAAAATAAACAAAAGACAAAAATATCTAGGGTTGTGATTCCACACAATATTATTCTAATGATGAATTGATTCTCTTATACATGTGTAATAACTTAGTTTGTTAACCTGGAAAACGAAGATATGAAAAAACCTCTTCCGATGGTCAGATGCAAACACCCATAATAACCCAATTAATCATATGTCTATGTTAACCAAGTTATCTGAATTTATTAAGTTCAAGTTCCAATTCTGTCTACTCCCGCCCAACAGGTATATGTCTATCCTGGAAGGAAATCTAACTAAGGGTCACCATGCCCTAAGGTGAGATCGTAAGATATTGAATATAAGGCTGAAACCTAAAATCTCTTTTCCAATTTCATTTTAAGTTTACCCCATCAATCTTATTAATGGCCAGTTAACAATAAGCATTAAACTTAAGATTCGATAAATAAACCAAAGCATTAAACATAATATAATTAAATCAATTATTATGCTTAAGAATATTATGTTTCATCACTTCCCTAGAATAAAAATAAAATGTTGGGGTTAGGGAATCCGCCTTTAATATTTCAAATATAGAAAACTCACTTATTATAATATAGAAAT
Organism: Zanthoxylum bungeanum; assembly: GCA_019454045.1. Taxonomy (NCBI): domain Eukaryota; kingdom Viridiplantae; phylum Streptophyta; class Magnoliopsida; order Sapindales; family Rutaceae; genus Zanthoxylum; species Zanthoxylum bungeanum. Next base: position 3,498 of record SKCR01022756.1, read on the forward strand.
TATCAATGTTACCCAATTAAGTCAAACCAGCCATAAAGGCGGTGTTATTATTTGTCCATAAACCAGCAATATAGGCGGTAATCATCTGTCACCTAAAGACTGATCATATAGGCGGTGTCACATTATGTCAAATAAATAAAACCATCCATTAAGGCGGTATTAACATTAATCCATATTACTAAATTACAATTTCCATATTATAAATTAAGTGAGATTAATCTACCTTATCATATTAAAGGTTTTACCATTTACTCAGCAGAAATTAATTACTAAACATAAAAGAAAATAAAACACACAAACTATTATTACTACTAAAAATAAAAATAAAAATACATTACAAAACTACAAAATAAAACACACAAGATACAATCCTTAATTCTTATTCAATAAATCAAGCATGAAATTTACAAATGAAATGGTTTGGTATTTATAGGTAAAATTTTGCCTCCACCAAACATGGCACCAAAATGTTTGGTGGAAGTTTGACAATTTTCATTATTTTATTTTATTTTATTTTATTTCGTTTTGAAAATGACTTTAATAATTACACATAAAATACTTCCGGATGTTTTATCAATTTCTGTCATGACAACTTCAGAATTCGAAATTATTATGAACGTCAAAGTTGTATATCTTTGAGTCTTCTTTAATTTGGAACGTGAATCACCTCAATCCAATATCGGAGTAGAAAGTTATGGCCAAAATTTGAAAATTACGCAAAGTTGAAATTTCCTAAATCGTACTTCATTAGAACGCCATTTCAAGTTTCCAACCTCTAAAATCCAAATGTCAAGTCCAGGTTTTGCCCTTATTTGTTCTATATTTCATCCTGATTGATTTTATTGAGTCCCGATTTTATTTTATCTGCAAAATAAACTAAAACACATCAAAACATTCATAAAACCCGAAAAACCATATAAAATATTAGGTCAAAATGCGATAAATAATGATATTTTCCGCTCATCATACCCCTAAACCTAACATTTTGCTAGTCCTCGAGCAAAACAAAAAAATAAAATAAAATAAACAACTAAAACTAAATTAAACTAAGCCACTTTCGTAGGGATCACGGTTGCATTTAGCGTATGCAACAAGCCTTTAAACCCCTAGGTATCCCGAGTGGATGAGTAGTAGTCTCGTGAGGGTTTACAATGACGATACCCACAAACGTCAAATGCACACAAAAGCAAAAAAATCAAACACACAAAACAAGTTAGTGACTAAACAAGTGAAATTCTTATCCAAGTTAATAGCTGTTTTCTTTCTTTATAAATTACCAAATAAGTAAATTCTCCGATTTTTTTTCCATTCTCCATATACACAACCAACAAAGTATTAATCAAATCATTGTGCCCACAATATTCATAAGTGTAGTTGAAAAGAGAGTAATATTTTTTTCCTAAAGTTATATCAGAATTCACACCTTTTTAGTAATGGATTTTTTTTTAGAACATCTTCAATCCATGTAGCGAGCTTTGGGCCAGTGACTCCCAAACCAGTTGGCTTTAGGGCACTAGGTGTTAAAACACCCCCAATGGACTTAATTACTCGGATCTCAGATATCTTTTTTTTTCTATTTTTTATTTTTTTATTTTATTCCATCGTTTTTTAGATGTTTCCTCCAATTAAACTAGAGCACTGAATATTACAAACTTTTCACTTACAACTCATGGCCGTATGTTACCATGCATGTTGATAATACCTGTCAACTGAGCATATGAAGATCCAATTTAGTCAGTATTATGGAGAGTTCACAAATTAAATAATTTTAAAGGAAATAAATAAAAATTAACTTGTTACGTAATAGGTTGAGCTACGTCTCAGGAGTGGAAATTCTTTACTCAACTATCTCACACCAATTTCATCTGATTAGTCAAGTTAAAAACATAAAAACACAAAATATATATTTATATATATTTTTTACTTTTTTAAATATATTTTTTTGGTTTTTTTTTTGAAATGTTTTTGACTAAAAACCAAGCAAAAACAACACAACGAAAAAATAAAAATAAGATAATAATCAACTATTCCCCTCCCCCAAACCTAATTGAGACATTGTCCCCAATGTCTAAAAAGTAGAAGAAAAGTTTAGAAGATAGTACCTGGTTAGCTAGCATTCTACATCTAGAAAGAAAATTAAAGGTTAAGATCCAGATTTATTCGACGTTTCTTACCACGATCATTATCGGACCAGTTTATCTTGGAAATGATATGGTCCATTTATGGTTTAAAGACTAAGATTTGGTCAATTAAATCATTGGTAGTTTTGGCAGTGAAGAATGTATCTTTTACAGGTTTTGACATGAACCCATTTCTCTGGGCATCATCAAGAAACACGCAAAGAAAGTCATAAAATCCATCAGCGTTAAACAGTCCAATTGGTTTCTGGTGTATATTCAAGTTCACCCAAGATAGCACTGAAAAAATTTCCTCCATCATGCCCAAGCCACATGGTAACGCAATAAAAGCATTGTCACAGTTAATCATTTCCACAAGTCGTTCAGACATATCTGGCACAATACATTCATCTATGTTTGATGGTCCTATAAGATTTACCTCTGCCAAAGGTTTTGGGGTGATACCCAAAACTTGACTACCTCCTTCCTATACTGCCCTTGAAACATACCCCATTAGTCCAAGATTGCCACAGCCATATACTAAGTGCATATTCCTTTCAGCTATAACTCTACCCAATTCATGTGCTGCCGCAACGAATTCTGGTTTAGAACCAACACTAGTACCGCAAAACACACACACGTTTACAACTATTCTTCTTAAAATTGCTTCCATTTTTTTTTATGTATTTCTTTCTCAAATCTGGATGTCTTCAAGAGTGTAATAACGAGCTTAGAACCTGAAAAAGAATGAGTAATAATAGCATTAGTAATTGCCAAATGATAATTATTACCTAAACAGAAAAATAAATTATGAAAGTCAAAAAGTCTGGATCCTGTCTGTGAAATTTTAGGAAATTATAATAGAAAAGCAAATCAAAGCATTTATTTAAGGCAACGGAATTATGTACACAATACGCCACTCGCTTGGTATATAAATCTATTAGGATGCGTCTGAAGAATCCATTCCTTATTAAGCCATCCCTAATGAATTAAATCTCATCTTTGTGATTGTCAAACACCATTCCTCCAGTCTTGCTCTGCCTTAAATGCTCCGTTTGTGCTTTTCCCTAAAAATATCACACAAAATTAAAAACTCTACAACATGTATACATAAAATATAACAAATAAATTTACAACAATAATAAAAATTGCATGGGTTGCCTCCCTGCTAGCGCTAAATTTTTCATCTTTAGCTAGACGTGTCTCAAGTCCATTTGTCAAGGAGGTTTTAGTGTAGTTTTGGACGTCCAATTAAAGACAATCCCATGTGCGTTGCTTTTGAAGGGTTTTTTCCAGCGGTAAAGTGTCAAAAAGAATTTTGTCTCATTCAGTGCTTGTGCCACCTTCTTAAACTTTGTCGCTCCAGTGGTTCCTGAAAAGAAAGAAAGAAAATCAGGAGGTCTTGTATGGTGCTTGACTTTGAATGGGAGTTCCATTCTACCAAGCTTATGGGTGGTGTCTTTGATTTGTACTCCCCAAAATAGTGATATTTCTCCTGAATGCATGAGATCTTCAATATGGTCAGACATTTGCTATTTCATTTGTTCTCCATCTTGCTCCACCTTTTCTTCACAATGTACTTCAGAATTTCATTGTTTAGTTCTTCATCTGTCATCTGTGAAATGCATGCTCCATAAGTGTCAACCAGAGGATGTAAATATGTGTCTGATTGTAGGTCTTTATCCTTTGTGGTTGGCTCGGGTAGCTCTTCTTCAAACATATGTGCAATGCATGCTCCAAAATCTTCATTTTGAGGATGCAGAGTTTCATCCCCACTTGTAGTTGGTTCAGACATCTCTGCTACTTGTTCCTCTTCAGAGTCTGATGAATAATCAAGATAAAATTGAGATTCTGCTTGTACGGGATACTGATCTGACACCTCTGATTCTTGATACTGTTCAGCCTCTTCCTCTCTTAAAGTGTCATCGTGAAATACTTGGTACTCGAAGACTTCGTCTGTTTCATCTGAAAAATTTTCATGAGGTGTGTAGCTCCGGTTGTTGATTATTTGTCTCAATTCATTTACCAGCCTATGTAAGGTTTTTATTTGATTCAGAAATGTTGCATCATGTTCAGCTTCCCGTTTCTCGAGCCTCTTCATCAACTATCTTTCCACTGATGGTTCTAGTCATCGAAGATCGTAAGTGGATGGTGGATAAGATGGAGAATAAAGTTCAATGAGATATGCTGGTTCTTCATACCATGAAAGATTCTGATAATTCATCCACCCTGAATTGTAGAGGTATATGCATTGATCGCTCGGGTGGTTACCATCAAATATCTCACATCTCCCAATTGCGTTCTGAAATGGTTAGTGTAGACACTGCATTTTTGTATAAGCCCGATGATGAGCCTCATATGGAGGCACTTCCTGAAAATTGGGAAAGTTGCGAAAAATGAATGCCGGAAGGAAGGAAACCCTCCAAAATTAGTACCTCATTGGATTCTGACTCACTAGCCAGCCCCAGATTTGCTCAATCAGTTTCTTCTTCAAACCTTAGCCTCGGACCTACCACGCTGCCCATCCACGTGGCCCATGAACCACCATGCACGCCCAAAGCCCATGCAATCCATGCAAATCCTCTCATAAAATAACTTTCCAATTCAATGAGATTTTGGGATCCCATCCTTACCAATTTAACAAGATTTGAGATATCCTCATCACCAAATTTATGAGATTATATTCTCAAAATAAATTGAGAATGTATCCCCCAAATTTCCATGATTTGTTTCCCTATTTGGAGATCCCTCAAAGCATTATTAAAAGGAGACTATTTTCTTCTTTTTGAGAGAGGTCTTGGATGGCAACCATCAAAGAAGAAAACCATAGGCTTGATCAAACCTTAGACAAAAAATCACCAACAAATAACAAGATCACTGAAACCACAACCAGAGAAATCACCAAAAATAACCAGGCTTCACCAAAACAACCAACCAGCCAATCACTGAAACAACCAACCAGCCAATCACCGAAAACAACCAACCAGCCACCAAAAAAACCAATCGAAAACAACGAGCAAACCAGAAGCAAAACAGCTAAGCAAAAACCGAGAGAAAAATAGAGGAAATCGAGAGAAAAACAGAAGAAAATTGAGAGAAAAATAGAAGAAAAGCCGAGATAAAAACAGAAGAAAAATTGTGCAAATAAAAAAGCAGAAGCAGTAAAAAAATAACCAGAAATAGCAACTAGAAAACAGCAAAACAGCAACCAGAAAACAGTAACCAGAAACAGCGAACTAGCGATCCTTCCAGTGAGGCCTAACGCATTTCCGAGAAAGCAACTTAAAAGGTAAGACCTGAGGGCACCCTACCATATTTATTTTTATAGTTCTGGACGCTGCATGCCTGGCTGGACGTGAAATACGTCCAGCCAGGTATGCGAAGTCCTACATCAAAGACGGCCAAATTTCTGGTCATATTTTTTCTTTGGCATTTCGTTAATTATCCATTCTTTTATATATATTTATTCACTTTTATTGTTGTTTTTTTATTTCGCCTTTATTTTGTTTACTTTTTGTTCATGTTGATGATTATACATATATGTATTGTTATACGTTTTCATGTCTATTTTTTATGTCCGTTTACATTGCATTGATGATTATGTATGTTATTATCCATTGTGGTATATCGGATGGAAACCCAGAAGTAAATTCCATAGCCGGATTTGAATGGACGGTAGTACAGTTTGTACTTGGGATACAACTCCACGTGCCACTCGGGAAATACTCATATATGTGTGATTCACCCCCCTCTTTTTTTGCCATTTAGTCATTGACGGTTTTCCTGATTTTGATTGTTTATTATAATTTTCGTTATCGCATCACGTATTTCTTAATTTAAAGTTCTTTTGGAACTACGTTATTGTGATTATTATTTTGGTTGGGTATGTTATTACATTTTTATTCGCTTTTATACATGAATTGCATTAAGACTTGGCTATACTATTGTGTGAACCCGTCCATTATACTGGCATAAGTAAGGGCCATTTCGAACCCAACAGTTTGAGGTCTTCCCTTGCGAGGGGTGAGTGCGGCCTTAAATCTTTCCCAGTTCACACTAGCTGGCGACTCATTTATTCTCCAATTTAGTCCCCCGCGGGCTAATCCGTACTCTCTACAGGCTGCGAGCCCAATAGTGTCATGGTCGCTGAACATCATAGGCATAGTGGTAAACCCCGATTCTCTCCTACAAATGGCAACTCCACTGGGGATAGAGAATCAGCCCCAAAAAAATGCCTTGTAGTGTCCGTGGATTTGGCTTTATTTAACCAAGTCTCATATATTTTGTTGGGAAATAATAACCAAGCCCCAAGATCAACAAGAACAAGCAAAATATATAAATACATGAATGAATAAATTGAAGTTTGGCGGAATCATACTCACAATACTTGAAAATGGATGCTTAGATGATGCAAAAACTCCTCCCTTGTGCAGTGAAGCTCTCGGCCAAGAAGAAAAGAGGGACTCCAAGTCGAGTTTGATCCTTCCAAGCTCAAGGATTAGCTTCCCATATCACGTATGTATGATCCCTTGAAGGTGCTAGCCTTTGTTGTGATTTTGAATGCACAACTTCTTCAAATCTTGCCACAAAAATTGAAGAAAGGAGAGCCAAAAACTGCTTGCAAGTTTCGGCAATGTGAGAGAGAAAATTGAATGATTTTTGTTACAAAAAATCAATTTATATTTATGCCATAATATCTATTAAATTATAATAAACTTATGACACAAATCATGCAATGGCTTAGAGAGTGTCAAACACTCAATTTCCATGCAAAACCATTGAGTGCATTGTACACTATCTCCATGCAATGCATTAGAGTTAAATAATGCATAATATGACATGTGTCATGTGGGCCCCACACGTTTCCAAATGAAAGTGGGCCCACGTGCACTCACGCGTTCGGGTTCGATATTTCTGAAATACCGAACTTACGTTGCGACGTTCATTAAATCGAATTTAAATAAATAATTGCGCCTAGCGAAATTATTATTTACGTCGCTAACGAATTAATTCTAAATTAACTCGTTTGCCCGAATTAAAATCTAATTTTAATTTCGCGTCGAAATTGAATTTCGATTATTATATCGAATATAATAATTTTACGATTAATTCCAAATTAATCGTTCTCTCTCTATGTATAGTACTTTATCCAAGATAAAGTCTCTCCGTAATTAATCCAAGATTAATCGAGTTTGAATCATACGTCATTGGTGAATCTTCGGGAAGCGACCCAAGAGATCTCTGGATATGTTGGCAGTAAATACGGCCGTCAGATTATCTGAATACGTACGTACCAAGTACTACGTTTTTACCGATTTACAAGACAAGGTTAGCCTCTAGCAAAATGCCATGCCTACCCAATTCTCCAGAAATATTCTTATTGGAATATAAGATCTATAACAGGCATAGTATACCGTAGTATAGTGTATATTAAACCAGTATCTGATGATCACATGTAAGGCCTGGGGCTGGAGATGTGTCTGCCCCGTACGATACACATATCGGACATCAAGCAACCAGTCTCTTTGAATCGGATAATCCTGACCTAGTCATATTATCCCGATGGTTGCAACCATTATAGAGTACTAGTTCTGTATCCCTCGCGATCATCATCTCCATATGTCTGAAGTGATACTTCCATCTTGACATCACACCCAATACACTACGATTCTCGATAAATCCAGAAGAGGTGTACACAGAACCCGTTAAAGCCCTGGACCACCAAAACTAAAGTTTACCGATTGTCGTAAGTACTAGCGATGCAAGTCTCAGGTTAAGATCATATGCACCTACCCTGAAGCGGACTCCCGTAGACACGCAGACATACTACCAATGGGATTCCGCGGGGTCTATCCAGAGCGAAGCTGTTTTCCGTACCATCGGTAAAACACAACCTCCTACCGCACTTGCATAAGTATCCTATACTTAAATATATGAGAACTATGCCGTTGTGCCCTCACAACATGCACAAGTGCAGTACTAGTCTATTCCGCATTATCGATGTCCAATCTCGATAATACTACGACTAGGGATATTTAATGATTAAACCTTTATGGATTGATACCGTCGCATATCATCACAATCCGGAACTAATCATAGGGACTCTTACCATTTATATCAAAGTAAATAAATTATAAAACGGTAAAAGGCAATTTCATTACTACATAGTTAATTTTGTACAATAATACAATATCATTTACAAAATAGTGACGCTATGGGTCATAACTGTCTAACATATTTTTCATACCCTTCTTACCCCGATGGCGTCATGTATCGTGAAGTCACTTTCACTCAAGGCGGTGGATCGTTATGTTATGATAACCATCACTCATTGGCACGTACCCTAGGGTATAAAAAAGGCATGCTCACTTAGTCACTAGAACTCTTGAGTGGGGAGACCTAGTTATGTGCAACCCTTCACCGATGAGAGCCTTATTCGTACCCTTATAAGCCCACATGCGAACCATAGTTATATGTCCTATAGAAGCTACCCCCATGCTTGTGTTTGGGCCCATTATCATTGGGATCCATTTGGGCCTTTCGTCATAGGATTTGAACTTGTTGGGCCACTTAAATTGGGATGAGTTTGTATCTTATGATGATTGGGCCAAAAGTTTTTGAAATGATGATGGACCACATTGTGTTTGGGCCACCTATCATTTGAATTTAGTTAGCCACCTTATCACAAAAGTATAAACATATTGGGCCTTTTCAACTGGGACAAGTTTACACCTCGCGATAATCTGATTGAACACTTTAAAATGATAACATGCCAACTTGTATGAAATCCTTGATAGGCTTAGAAGGTCCAAACATGATCCGAATATGCCAGATGCATGAATCTGATACGGACTGGTTTTCATCCAGGAAGCGTACGCCTTGTTATGGCATATTTCTATACTTTTGGATATCTCCAAGCCCGTCTCTGCCATAACCGTGATTACCGAGGGCCCAATTCATCATTTCTAGATAATTGCACGATCCCCAGAATAGGCTTAGTCAATCTTGTAAATGGACGGTCTTTGTCTTTTATTGATGAAAATGGACTGAGGTAGCCAAGGTTCACCCATGTAGCGTAGGAGAGAATGATTTTGTGTACTCCACATTGGTGCATAAAATGAGCTATACCTATAGCAGAAATAGACTTACCACGAGTGTGGGAGGAATAAGGTCGGAATGGTATATGCCGCTTTGATAAACACATGTATCTCATACATCGCATGCATACATGCATCATGCTGACCCATTGTCCTAAAAGCCATAATAGATATTTGTTAGGTTAGAGAATAAGGACGACTTGTCAAAAAGAGGCTAGCAAGCATGGATGTGTCAGCCAGTGAAGGTTCCCACATGGATCAATTGGAGACCAACATCACCAAAATTACCGAGCAACTACAAGCTTTGACCAAGACTTTGGCCAATCTGACAGTACCTCACACAGTGGAAACAGAAAATAACAAGAATGGAAGGCGTGAGGAGCCCCCAAATAGGGTGAGCGAAGAAATCCATGTTTTTGATGATGACATGGCTGAGTATGCCGCGGGAAGGATAGTCGGGCCTCAGGCAGAGTTACAGAAACTCAGAGAACAAGTAGAGTCCGTTACCCACAAGATAAAAGGAAAACATGAGGATCTATTAGACTATAATGCGATGACTTTCGAAGAACAACTGCCTCCCCAGTTTAAGATACCTCACATGGCCAAGTTCAACGGAAACGGAGATCCAAGGGTTCATCTCCGAAAATATATTTCAGTTATGAGTTCAGTGGGTTTTTCAAAGCATCAGGTGCATAGATGTTCGGGATGTCAGTGGAAGGGGCGCCAGTAGTATGGTATCATAGCCTGGAGAAAAAAGGTAAGGGATGACTGGAGGGCAACAGCGGAGGCCTTTTTGAACCAGTATGTCACGGACATGGAGATATACTTGTCGCTCCGTGACATAGAAAACACCAAGCAGAAGTTATAAGAGAGCTTCAAAGATTATGTGGATTGCTGGAGAAGCCAACTCTTGAAGATGCAGACATGACCCTCAGAGAAAGATCAGATTAAGATGACCATTAGGGCACCAAGCCTTCCATTTATAAAAAGCTTAGAAGGATGACCTCCATGATTAGAGACTTTCGACAGTTAAGAGAAATTGTCATGGATATCGAGGAAGAGGAAGCTGAGAACAGAAAGTTTTACAGCCATAATAGAAAGACCATTGGAGGGCCTTCAGGGACCAAGCTCGCTCCTGCTGAGGTCATTGCCATCAGAAATAGGCGATTCTCCAATTTTGGTAGACTGTTGTCAAAGATTTTTGAAAAGCTGAAGAGACAATGACTCCCAAAACCCTTAGAACCTAAACCACTTCCAAACCCTGTACCACACCACTTCGACCTAAACCTATACTGTCACTTCCATCAGCAAAAAGGCCACGAAACTGATAACTGCACCCGCCTTAGGCATGAGATCCAAGACCTCATTGACACCCATAAGATACCCAACCCGAAAAAAGAACAACCCAACAAACACAAAAACCCACTACCCAACTACCACTCCGTTCCACCACCCACCTACATGATCAACTCCGGCCTGCCCGAAAGGTTTGTCCTCCAAACTCTCAACCACCAAGCTTCCTGCATGGGGATATGAGATAGCAACAATGAAGATGAAACATAACAGGGGAGAGATTTCTGGGAAAACTTCCCGAGCAGTGATGAAGAGGAGGTAAATGGGATGACTCGCAATAGATGTTTTTACAGTGATGTAATGGAGAAAGGCAAAGAAGTGCTAAAAGAACGCCAAGAGGTGACAGAGAATACGGATAACACTGATGGCGATATTGTGTTGCATCAATTGAAAAATACACGGGCATAAGTGAGCATATGAGAGTTATTATACGCCTCTCAATAGCACATACGTGCCATGGTAGAAGCTCTAAGCAAGATAATGGTACCAGAAGATACAAACCCGATAATGTTCGTAGGGTCGGTACAGAAAGAGGGTAGGCAGATGATAACATTCTCTGAAGAAGAACTCTCGTTGGAGGGGAGGAATCACAACAAGCCGTTATTCATAAAAGCGGAAGTAAAAGGCAAGAAGACATCTTGTGTGATGGTGGATGATGGCTCATCTATCAATGTGTGCCCTTTGAAGATTTTATCAAGGTTGGGTATACGGACAACAGATTTAAGCCCATCCAGCATGACTATCAAAGCATATGACGATAGCAAACGGGGAGTCAAAGGTACTTTCATCACAGTAGTCAAAGTGGGCCCGATAGAAGGCGAGGTCAAGTTCACAGTGCTTGATATCCCAGCTGCATTTGGTATGTTATTGAGGAGGCCATGGTTTCATAGACTTGGGGGCATGCCATCTACTTTGTACCAGGTTATTAAGTTCCCGCATAGAGGAGAAGTCGTCACCATCAGGGCTGAAGTAGACAATGATGTGGCTGCTTTAGACATACAGCCTTTCACAAGGTTCCAAGTGGCGGCAAACTTCGAAGAATGGGTGGACCCTAAAGTGGCTAGAATCATGGAAAGAATGAAATATGAGCCGGGCACAGGTTTGAGTGCTAGAGGCCAGGGAATAAGAGCACTACCAGATTTCAAGGGACAGTCCACTAAAAGAGGATTGGGGTATGAATCTTATTGGAATGAGCTGAAGACCAAGAAAAAATGGTTAAAGCTGATGAAATACTTTGTGAAAGCCACAGGTTATCAAGGAGAGCCCGAACCCGTAGAAGTCAATGAGATCATAGTACCAGGATTTGAGATCTTCAAGGATGTGATGGGAAACGAACCACAGTCAGAGGAAGTTGAAAAAGAAGAAGATAAATGGGAAGAAGAACTACTACAGTTGAAGAATATGACGCTCGAAGAAAGTAAGAAGACGGAAGAAGACAAGACTGTAAATTACGAAGATGTTTATTTTCCTGACTTATTTGATTGTAATCTTGCATTTATTAATAATAAAGACATTGATTTTCCTTATTTATTCGAGTATTTTCCTGTTAGTCCGCATCATAACATGCATGACATGAGCATATTTGACATTGATTCAACAAAGATAAATGCATTTAGTCTTGGTACATGTGAAAACCCCAAGGAAATTTTAATTGCAAGTGAGGTTACCTCTGATGAGCAGAAAAAATTAGAGAGAATATTAATAAAATATTCAAAAGTATTCACCTAGTCTTATGAAGACATGTCAGGAGTGGACATGAGTATTGCCCAGCACATGATACCAACTTATCCGAACATGAGAGTAGTAAAACAGAAGCTCCGAAGAATGAGGCCAGAATGGGCCGAAAAGGTTAGGGAAGAAGTCAAGAAGCAGATAGATGTGGGGTTCTTAGAGGTGGTGAAATACCCCGAGTGGTTAACCAACATTGTGGCGGTACCGAAGAAGGATGGAAAGGTCAGAATGTGCGTGGATTATAGGGACCTTAACAAAGCTTGCCCAAAGGATGATTTTCCCTTACCCCATATAGACATGTTGGTTGATAGCGCAGATTTATCTGCTATGTACTCGTTCACGGATGGATTCTCAGGACATAACCAGGTCTTTATAGCCGAAGAAGACAATCATAAGATTGCCTTCGTCACTGAGTGAGGTACATATTGTTACAAGGTGATGTTGTTTGGACTTAAGAATGCGGGAGCCACTTATCAACGAATGACCACTATATTATTCCACGACTTGATGCATAAGGAGATTGAAGTATACGTGGATGACATGATGGTTAAATCATAGACGAGGGCAGGACATATAGAAGCGCATGAGAAATTCCTTCAAATAGTCGATAAGTACAACCTCCGACTCAACCCCAAGAAGTGTGTGTTTAGGGTAACATCCAGAGAGTTGTTAGGGAATATGGTAGGAATGGGAGAGATAGAAGTGGACCTTGAAAAGATCAAGGCAATTGCTGAGATGCCCGCAGCGAAGACAGAAAAGGAAGTTAGAGCTTTTCTCGGGAAAATTTTATATATCAGTCAATTCATTGCCAAGCTAACATTAGTATGTGAGCCCATCTTCAAGATATTGCGGAAGGACCAGCTTGTGGGGTGGAATAGGCAATGTCAAGAAGCTTTTGACAAAATCAAAGAATACTTGGTTAAACCGCCCATCTTGAAATCCCCAAGGCCGGGCAAACCCTTGGTGTTGTATTTGGCCATAGAACCCGAAGCGCTGGGGGCGATGATGGTACATGTAGATGAGACAGGGGTGGAACATGTAGTCTACTACCTCAGTAAGAAGATGCTTCATTATGAAGCTCGCTATTAAGAGGTGGAAAAGATCTATTTGGCGGTGATATTGGCTTCCCAAAAGTTATGTCATTACTTGCAATCCTATAAGATACAAGTGGTAGCAAAGTAGAATCATTTAAAGTATTTGCAGTCAGTACCTTCACTGGTGGGGAAGTTGGGCTTATGGTTGGTGTTGTTGAAGGATTTTGATATAGAATACCCACCTCTAAGGTAATCAAAGGGCGAGCCGTAGTGGAATTCTCGGTATTACAACCCATTGAGGGAGATCAGTATAAGTTTGAATTCCCAAACGAGGAGGTCCAGGCCATAACGGTTCAGGGGTGGAAAATGTATTTCGACGGGGCGGCGAATTACAAAGGAGCTGGATAAGAATTATGATAGTAACCCCCGAAGGAGAAACCCTACCTATGGCCAAAAGATTGACGTTCGGAGTAACCAACAACATGGCTGAATATGAAGCATGTGTCTTTGGACTGAAAGCACTAATAGCCCTATGAGTTATGGACGTAGAAATTTATGGAGACTCGATGTTGGTAGTTCGACAGATGCGAGGGGAATGGGAATTGAAAGAAGACTGGTTGAGACCTTACCTACTCTATCTCAAGAAGTTGTCACAGACTATCCCCGACTGTAAATTCCAACACTTGCCACGAGAAGATAACCAAATGGCGGACGCACTAGCCACCCTAGCTGCAACTTGGGAAAACCCTGAAAAACTGCCAATGAGACCCCTTGTGCTGACAACAACTAGCAGATCCAGTTATGAGATAGAGAGAATCTTGAAAGTAGAAGTCGATGATGGGAATCCATCGTACTATGACATTCTGCAGTATCTAGAATGTGGAGAATTCTCAGAAGGAGCCGGCAAGAAAGACAGAATATCCATTCAGAAATTGGCTTCCCAATATGTGAGCTTGATGGGAGAGCTGTACAAGAGACAAACCAATGGCGTCCAACTGAAATGTTTAAGAAAAGAAGAGGCTCAGAAGGTGATGGAAGAGGTGCATGCTGGAGTATGTGGACCGCACATGAATGGATAGAATTTGTCTCGCAAGATAGTGAGACATGGATTTTACTGGTCGACCATGGAAGCTAACTATGCAAAACTGGTAAAGCACTGTCACGATTGTCAGGCACACGGTAACTTGAACCATCTACCACCTACGGAATTGCATGGACTATCGGAACCATGGCCTTTCTCAACGTGGGGTATTGACATGATTGGAGAAATCAGGCCACATGCATCAAATGGACACCGCTTCATAGTAGTGGTGGTAGACTATTTTTCGAAGTGGGTGGAAGCTGAGTCATTCCGTAATGTTACGACGAAGCAGATGGCCATGTTCATAGCCCGTAACATAGTATATCGATACAGAATGCCACATTATATAGTGACGGACAATGGAGTCCAATTTCAGGGAGAAATAAATGAGATATTGCAGAAGTACTTAATAGGGCATCACAAATCATCACCTTACAGGCCACAGGCTAATGGGGCGGTGGAGGCGACCAACGAAACCATAAAGAAAATACTAGCTAAGATGACAGAAAGTTATAAATATTGGGCTGACAAACTATCGTACGTCTTGTGGGGGTATAGAACTCCGGTGAGAACAGCAACATGAGCACACCATATGCTTTGGTTTACGGGATGGAGGCAGTGTTACCAGTGGAAATAGAGATACAGTCAAAGCGGGTACTAGCAGAGGCAGGATTGCCTGAGCAGGAATGGGCCTTGTAGAGGTTCGAATAGCTAGTATTACTGGATGAGAAAAGGATAAAGGCCTTATACCACATACAGCTATACCGAAAAAAGGTTGGCCAGGGCGTTCAACAAGAAGGTGTGTCCCACCAAGATCAGAGAAGGTGATCTAGTGCTCAAGCAGTCGAAGCCACTGATGATGGACCCAATGGGAAAGTTCAAGCCCAATTGGGAAGGGCCCTACATAGTCAAGAAGGTGATGGGGAATGGGGCAGTGAGACTGTCAAATTTGGAAGGGAACGAGTTCACCATGCTCATCAACGTGGACAAGCTGAAACAATACTTTGCATAAAAAAGGAGAAAGGCTCGTTGGGTTGAAAATCCATAAAGGACAGCCCAAGCAAAATATAGAGCATGAGTGACCAAGAAAAATGGTTAATTGTAAAATTCATGAGGAATAGTTAGCGACAGAGGTATCCTTGCAATGCAGTTCATTATTTCCTACATATGTACTAAGAAGTAATGTAAACGCCTTTATTGAAACAAATGTTCAAGATGTTCATAGATTGCATAAATCCCAACTAACCGGGAAAGATTACAGTCATGTAATCATAAATCACGTCTTTTGTTTCTTTGATGTTGGACCAAGGTCAAAAGATCTAGGAGAAGAACTCTGAGAATGGAGAGGAGTAGAGCAGCCTCAGGAATGAGGACGAAGAACTCTAGGAATTGAGAAGAGTAGAAAAACCTCAAGAATGAGGACGAGCAAAGAGCCTCGAGAATGAGGACAGATCTGAAAAAAAAAACATTTTAGCTCTCTGGGTTGAAAACCTGAAAAGGCGACCCAGGGAAGATAAAGCAATCCGCTAAGTTGAAAATCCGAAAGGATAGCTTAGGCAAAAGATAGTCGCCTCTCGTACTATTACAACCCACTAAGAGGTATTGGGCCAAGATACAGAATAAGACTACACTTCTCCAGGGAATGGACCCTACCTCCACCCTGGAAGATACGTGTAAAAGGACTTGTAACTCAATGGACAAAGTACTAGGCAATATGTTTTCCGCATCCTCATGACAGCAAAGGAAAGCTTCGGGAATCGAAAGACATGATTTTCAGTATCCCAAAAGGATGAGGCCGCTTTCAAAAAGGCGTAATCCACTTTGACCCAGTGCAAGTAGCGGAGAGCAGAAAGCTGAGCCAGGTCTGGCGATGACTAGTCTACCACCCCGCGAATAAGGAACACAACGGGATCTTGAGCCATGGGACCAAAAAGAACTGAGCAATCACCAGAGAAGAATTGGCAGAAGGAAACTGTAAGCAGGCCAAGAGGGCGACCAAAGCTTTTTATAGGCAAAGGGCGCCAAAGGCCAAAAGGATTCCTAAAAGGGTGAAGAAAACCCTCTAGTGCAAGTACTGCCTAATCAAGGATTATATCAAGCCAATAGGCTAAACAAACCCTATCAAAGTAGGGAATGCATCCATACATACATGTATACATATCGCATACACACAATTTTGGTTTTATGTTCGCAGGCTTTGAAGAAAAAGAAAAAAAGCGGCAAAGACGAGCAACTGCAAGAATGGAGAGGAACCTTGGGAATGAGGACGAAGAACTACGGGAATGGAGAACAACCTCAGGAATGAGTACGAGCAAAGAGCCTCGATAATGAGGACGGATCAGGGGTCGAAGTGCCTCACCACCATCAGTTCAACAGTTTTGGAATGAATCCCAGGGTCGAGGCCTACATTATCAACAGCTTTGGGAATGAATCCTAGGGTCGAGGCCCATATTATCAACAATTTGGGAATGAATCCCAGGGGCCGAAACACCTCATAATCATGGAAAAAAATCCACAGTGGATCGAAAAGTCACGCAGGTGGACCAAAACGCCATCACCCAGCACAGTTTGGGAATGAAACCCAGGGGTCGAAGTGCCTCACCGTCAGTTCGGGAATGAATCCCATAGATCTAAGCATCTCACACCCAGCACGGTTCGGGAATCAAACCCATGGGTTAAAGCACCTCGCCATCAACTCAACTCAGTTCAGGAATAAATCCCAAAGATCAAAGCATCTCAAACCTAGCATGGTTCGGGAATAAATCCCAGGGGTCGAAGCACCTCGCCATCAACTCAACTCAGTTCGGGAATAAATCCCAGAGATCGAAGCATCTCACACCCAGCATGGTTCGGGAATGAATCCCAGGGGTCGAAGTACCTCGCCATCAACTCAACTCAGTTCGAGAATAGATCCTAGAGATCAAAACATCTCACACCCAGCATGGTTCGGGAATGAATCTCAGGGGTCGAAACACCTCGCCATCAACTCAACTCAGTTCGGGAATAAATCCTAGAGATCGAAGTATCTCACACCCAGCATGGTTCGGGAATGAATCCCAAGGGTCGAAGCACATCGCCATCAACTCAACTTAATTTGGGAATGAATCCCACAGATCGAAGCATCTCATAAAAATAGTGAAACAAGAGGTAAGTCCGGCAACGACCAACGAACCAGGTAAGTAAAAATGCATACATGAATTTGATAGAGTTGTCACTGTCACACACTGCACAAGCCCAATCAAAATTTACGAAAGTTGCGAAAAACGAATACCGGAAGGAAGGAAAACCTTCAAAATTAGCACCTCATCGGATTCAGACTCACTAGCCAGCCTCAGTTTTGCTCAGTCAGTTTCTGATTCATACCTTAGCCTTGGACCAACCATGCAGCCCATCCACGTGGCCCATGACCCACAATGCACGCCCAAAGCCCATGCAATCCATGCGAATCCTATCATCAAATCACTTTCCAATTCAATGAGATTTTGGGATGCCATCCTTACCAATTTAACAAGATTGGAGATATCCTCATCACTAAATTTATGAGATTGTATTCTCAAAATAAATTTAGAATATATCCCCCAAATTTCCATGATTTTTTTCCCTATTTGGAGATCCCTTCAAAGCATTATAAAAATGAGACTCTTTTCTTCTTTTTGAGAGAGGTCTTAGATGGCAACCATCAAATAAGAAAACCCTAGGCTTGACCGAACCCTAGAAAAAAAAGGCTTGGGCATGAATAACAGAAATAAACCGAGACCAAAAACAACCAGAAAAATCACCAACAAACAACAAGATCACCGAAACCACAACCAGAGAAATCACCAAAAATAACCAGACTTCACCGAAACAACCAACCAGGCAATCACTGAAAACAACCAACCAGCCACCACAATCAACCAACTGAAAACAACCAACCACCCACCAAAAACCACCAACTGAAAACAACGAGGAAACCAGAAGTAAAACAGTGAAGCAAAAACTGAGAGAACAACAGTAGAAATCGATAGAAAAATAGAAGAAATCGAGAGAAAAATAGAAGAAAACCGAGAGAAAAAAAGATGAAAAGCCGAGAGAAAAATAGAAGAAAAATAGCGTAAACAAAACAGAAGCGGTAAAAAAAAACAACCAGAAACAGCAACCAGAAAACAACAAAATAGCAACCAAAAAATAGCAAAACAGTAACCACAAACAGCGAACCAGCGATCCTTCCGGCGACGGCCTAACGCACTTCTGAGAAAGCAACTTAAAAGGTAAGACATTAGGGCACCCTTACCATATTTATTTTTATAGTTCTGGACACTGCATGTCTGGCTGGACATGAAATACGTATAGCCGGGTATGCAAAGTCCTACCTCAAAAACGACCAAATTTCTGGTCACATTTTTTCTTTGACATTTCGTTAATTATATTTTTTTTTAATCTATTTATTCACTTTTATTGTTGTTTTATTATTTCGCCTTTATTTTGTTTACTTTTTGTTCATGTTGATGATTATACGTATATACATTGTTTTATGTTTTCATGTCTATTTTTTATGTCCGTTTACATTGGATTGATCATTATGTATGTTATTATCCCTTGTGGTATATCAAATGGAAACAAAGACGTAAATTCCGTAGCTGGATCCGAATGGACGGTAGTGCGGTTTGTACTTGGGATATAATTCCACGTGCCACTCGGGAAATACTCATATATGCGTGATTAACCCCCTTTTTTTTTTCCATTTAGTCATTGACGTTTTTCCTGCTTTTGATTGTTTATTATAATTTTCATTATCGCATCTTGTATGTCTTAATTTAATGTGCTTTTAGAACTACGTTATTGAGATTATTATTTTGGTTGGGTGTGCTATTATATTTTTATTCACTTTTATGCATGAATTGCATTAAGACTTGGCTATACCATTATGTGAACCCATCCATTATACTGGCATAAGTAAGGGACCATTCCGAACCCAATGGTTTGAGGTCTTCCCTTGCGAGGGGTGAGTGCGGCCTTAAATCTTTCCCAGTTCACACTGGGTGGCGACTCATTTACTCTCTGGTTTAACCAATGATTGCTGATTGGTTGGTTGAATATGGATTTTCTAAATAAATAAATAAATACTCAAAATAAAATACTAAGGAAAATAAACAAAAGACAAAAATATCTAGGGTTGTGATTCCACATAATATTATTCTAATGATGAATTGATTCTCTTATACATGTGTAATAACTTAGTTTGTTAACTTGGAACACGAAGATATGCAAAAGCCTCTTCCGATGGTCAGATGCAAACACCCATAATAACCCATTTCATCATATGTCTATGTTAACCAAGTTATCTGAATTTATTAAGTTCAAGTTCTAATAGTGGCTACCCCCGCCCGACATGTATATGCATATCCTGGAAGGAAATCTACCTAAGGGTCACCATGCCCTAAGGTGAGATCGTGATCTATTGAATCTAAGGGTGAAACCTAAAATCTCTTTTCCAAATTCATTTTAAGTTTACCTCATCAATCTTATTAATGGCCAGTTAACAAGAATCATTAAGCTTAAGATTCAATAAACAAACTAAAGCATTAAGCATAATATAATTAAATCAATTATTAAGTTTAAGAATATTGTGTTTCATCACTTCCCTAGAATAAAAATAAAATGATGGGGTTAGGGGATCCATCTTTAATATTTCAAATATAGAAATCTCATTTATTATAATATAGAAATTATCAGTGTTACCCAATTAAATCAAACCAGCCATAAATGTGGTGTTATTATATGTCCATAAACCAGCCATATAGGTGGTAATCATCTGTCACTGAAAGACCAACGATATAGGCGGTGTCACATTGTGTCAAATAAATAAAACAAGCCATTAAGTGTTGGACAATTATGACCCATAGCGTCACTATTTGTAAAAGACATTGTGGTTTTTGTACAAATTAACTATGTGACAATGGAAATTGCTATTTTATCATTTTGTAATTAGATTACTTGAATATATAAATGATAAAAGTCCTTATGATTAGTTCCGGATTAATAAGATATGAGACGATATCAATCCACAAAGGTTTAATCATTAAATATCCCTAGTCGTAGTATTATCGAGACTGGACATCGATAATGCGGAATAGACTATTATTGCACTTGTGCGCGTTGTGGAAGCATAACGGCATAGGTCTCATATATTTAAGTATTTGATACTTATGAAAGTGTGTAGGACACAAGAACTGGAAGACGCATGCTGTCCCGGGCACGCTGCCCGGTCTGGAGTACGGAGTAGCCACAGGGGACTAAATCGAGAATAATGGAGTCGCCACCCGGTGTGAACCGGGAAAATGAGATTTAAGGTCGTACTCACCCCTCGCAAGGGAAGACCTCAAACCGTTGGGTTTGGAATGGTCCCTTACTTATGTCACTTGTAATGAAAGGATTTGTGTATTAATTTAATCAAGCTTAAGTAACACTTATTTCCAAGAGTATCATGCTTCTAAGTTCATATGCGCAAAAATAAAACTTACACCTAAATTTGCATATATCTTACATCTAAGATTGCATGCTTGAAAGTACGTCAAAGTAGCAACAAACATACAACTTCATTGGCATATTGTATTCATGGAAACACAAGCACACACTAACCACGCAAGCACACATAAAAGCGAATCAAATAATGGTGAACATGTGATTTCATAGACATATCATACTTATACGTGCGGAAGCATTAACAAATAGCCATTACATGTCCATGCGTAAAAGAGTTAACTAAGTACATAACGCAAAAAGACAATTAAGGATACAATTAGGCATTAAAGTAAGCATGTTATGACGTGGTGCAAAATAAGATAACTAATATGGACACAAACACACACATGTGAGCACTTTTCCAAGTGGTACGTGGAATTGTATCCCAAGTACAGACCGCACTACCGTCCATTCGGAATCGGCTACAGAATTTATGTTTGGGTTTCCATCCGATATACCACAAGAAATAATACTCAAATGCTATCATAACATGGATATATGGATTGTAATACGTTAAGCCAAGACTAAGGTAAATGATGCAACCAATGGAATAAATGTGCTTTTCATTACGATGCCTACAAAGATAAGGATGACTATATGGGATTTCATAATACATGCATGAACAGAGCAATGATGTGCTAAAAGATAAATGCCATGGCAATAAGCGTGGTAAAACATCGTGGTAAAGGCTTTTAACCCCTCGATATAAAGGACCTTTAATCCCACTTATTAAGCCCATGCGCACATAATACAATGCATATATAAAGTAAAGAAAATGATATCGGGCTTCGTGTATCCGATTGAACACATCTCACACTCAATCGAATACACCTTATTCGGCGTGGCAAAGCATCGTGGCAAATGATTTTAACCTCTTCTATTAGAGGACCTTTTCATCGCACTTACTAAGCCCATGCGCAATTAATACAATGCATATATATGAAACGAAAGTAAATACAAGGATATCCGGCGCGGCGAAGCATCGTGGTAAAGGATTTGAACCTCTTCAATTAGAGGACCTTTCATCGCACTTACTAAGCCCATGCGCAATTAACACAACGCATATATATGAAACAAAAGTCAATACAAAGATATCCAGCGCGGCGAAACATCGTGGTAAATGATTTTAACCTCTTCAATTAGAGGACCTTTCATCGCACTTACTAAGCCCATGCCAATTAACACAATGCATATAAAAAATAAAGACCATAATATCGGCTTCGTATACCCGATTGAACACATCTTACATTCAACCGAATATACATCAATCGGCGCGGTAAAGCATCGTGATAAATGATTTTAACCACTCAAAATAGGGGACCTTCAATCCAACTTACTAAGCCCATGCGCTCGATCACATCATGCATAAACAAATAACGTGCGGAATTTAAATGACAAATAACAAGTAAATCAAAGCAACATAAAACAAAAGAATGTGCAGTTTACTCAAGCGGTACGTGGAGTTGTATCCCGAGTATAGATAATACTACCATCCATTCGGAATCGTCTATGAAATTTATGTCCGGGTTTCCATCCGATATACCGCGAGAGTTGACACATCTTTCATTTTATTCCAAGGCCACAACATACAATATTTCGTAATACATGCATATTTATCTACTCAAGGGCCACAACATGCATTTTAACATAATAATCATGCGAACAATACTCAATAAATAATAAAAATAAAATAGAAAACGGATGTGAAAAATACCCTCAGGTCTAACCTTTTTTGTCGACTTTCGGACTCGCGTTTCACAGAGATCGGAAGGGTTAAAGCTCCTCAACTTTTTTGGTTCACTTGGTTTAGCGTCTTAGCTTACTGTTTTGCTGTTTGGCCTCCATTTTGCTGCTGTTTCCTCTGTATTTTATGCTCACTGTTTCAGGTCTATTAAGGCTATACTGTTTGGGGTGTTTCGGGGACTATTTTGGTGATTTTTTTGGGTTGTTTGCTCACTGTTTTAGGGTGGATTCTGGGGTCTGTTTCAGGGTAGTTTAGGGGCTATTCGAATATGGCTGGTTAATGGGCAGTGTGTACGTGATGGCTCGGTGGGACAGTTTAGTCGGTTGGTGGGTGGAGGGCTTATAGTGCGGCTGCTTTGATTGTGTGTGCTATGCGTGAGGGGGGGCTTACGTGGGGGGTTATGCGTGAAAGTGAGCTGGCATTTGTGAGGGATGAGTGCGTGAAGGTGAGGGGTGGTTTTGCTGTGCGGCTGAAGTGTATGAGGGCTCTCGGGACGTGGGGGCTAATGAGTGGGGCTTGTAGGCTATGAAGGTTATTGATGAGGGTTCATTTGTGAGGGTGCCGTGTGGTCAGTTTGTGTGAGGGGAGGTACTTTACGTGTGTGTGGTTTGTGAGTGCATGGAGAAAAGGCTGAGGTGTGTTAAGGGGCAGACTGGTTTGATGATTTTGAAGCGGTGGAGTGAAGACTGTGGGGGCTGCCGAGTGTGTTGTATGTGGAGAGAGTAGGGTTTCTATTTGTTTTAGTTGGCTTTTTGCCTTCTTAGAGAGTGTGAATGAGAGAGATCGAGAGGCATGGTTTGTCTTTGTTTATATAGAGAAAGGCTAGGGCTTCTCCTTGTCTCACAAGGAATGGATTTGATTTAGTGTTAAAGAAGGAAAGCAATGGATTTGATGGAGACAAGATTGGTTTAGATTAGGAAGTCAATATCTTTAAATTGGTTATGAGTGATTTAATTAGGCATGATATTTCTTTAATTTAGTATATGATTTTGTTTAGTTAGGAAGTTACAATATTTTAATTTGGTATAATTATATTTTATGTTTTATTTAATTTGGTAAATCAATTAATTGATATTTTATTTAGTTAATGTTTAATTTAATTAATATTTGATTTAATTTGGGTGTAATTTAAGGTGATATGGGCGTGTGGGCCTCTCTTGGTGGGCTAGGTGTTGTGTTGGTGAGTAAGTTAAGTGTGCATGGGCTAGATTAAAAGGGTTTTGGTTTTTTTTTTTTTTGGCCAAAGGTGATCTAAACGGAGGTCCAACAAGCGAGCTTGACGCTAAATAAGTGAACAAGGATCTAACGAAATACCGATTCCCTTCCGACGACCGTTTCCCGCAATATTCTTAACTTAAAAAGGTAGTGCCTCCAACTGAGACTCATCATCGAGTTTCACATGTAAAAATTCAATGCCTAGAGTCGCCCCCACTTTGATGGGACTTGTGTAGTGTGTGACTTTGAACCATCCTATCAAAGTTATGTAATGCATTTTCACTTACCTGGCTCATCTGCTGCGTCGAGCTGAGTTGAGTTGATTTTGTTGTGAGGTGGTCCATTCTCGAACCGGGTTGATGAGAGGTGGTCCATTCTTGAATCGTTATTGTGAGGCGGTCCATTCCCGAACCGTGCTCCATTCTCGGAGTGTCATTCTTGATTTGTTCATTCCCGAACCTTGCTCCATTCTCGAATTACCATTATTGAATTGTTCATTCTCGAACTTTATTCCATTCTCGGATT
The DNA here is from genome assembly GCA_019454045.1 of Zanthoxylum bungeanum. Classification (NCBI taxonomy): domain Eukaryota; kingdom Viridiplantae; phylum Streptophyta; class Magnoliopsida; order Sapindales; family Rutaceae; genus Zanthoxylum; species Zanthoxylum bungeanum. The sequence goes on from SKCR01022756.1 coordinate 27,899, forward strand.
ACCATTCTTGGCTTGTTCATTCTCGAACCTTACTCCATTCTTGGAATGCCATTCTCGGCTTGTTCATTCTCGAACCTTGTTCCATTCTCGGATTGCCATTCTCAGCTTGTTCATTCTCGAACCTTGTTCCATTCTTGGATTGCCATTCTCGGCTTGTTCATTCTCGAACCTTGTTCCATTCTCGGATTGCCATTCTCGGCTAGTTCATTCTCGAACCTTACTCTATTCTTGGATTGCCATTCTGGCTTGTTCATTCTCAAACCTTGCTCCATTCTTGGATTGCCATTCTCAGCTTTGTTCATTCTTGGATTGCCATTCTCGGCTTGTTCATTCTCGAACCTTGTTCCATTCTCGGATTGCCATTCTTGGCTTATTCATTCTCGACCCTGCTCCATTCTCGGAGTGCCATTCCAAAGTGCCATACGCGGCCAGACTGATTCTGATAAAGATATGGGCCTCGCCCCCAGAGTGTCATAACCGGCAAAACTGATGTTGATAATGATGTGGGCCTCACCCCAAACTGGTACTGATGTGGGCTTCGCCCCTAAACTGGTACTGATGTGGGCTTCGCCCCCAAATTGATGATGATGTGGCCATTGCCCTCAAACTGATGTGGGCCTCGCCCCAACACTGTTACTGATGTGGGCCTCGCCCCAAACTGGTACTGATATGGGCCTCAACCCTGGGACTCGTCCGTAAACTGCTGATGTTATGTTGATGCTTCTGATTGGCTTTCATTTGCCGCTTTTTCTTTTCTTCTTCAAAGCCTGGGAATACAAAAAAACAAACACAAAACATAAAAAGGAATGCAAAATATGTTACGTGTATGCATGCATTCGTGAATGAGTTTCCCATCCAGTTGGGTTAGGTCTTCTGCTAATTCTCTTGGCGACTGCTCAGTCTTCTTTTCCTTAGGTAAGCTACTGCTTCAATCTTTCTACGTTGATCGGCTCGGTGAACTAATTCCCTTCCAAGTCTGATATTTTCACTGCCTCTTTTTCCCAATTTCTGAATGTCTATCTTATCTTTTCTGCTTGCTTATTTCGAGGATTCCCCGTGTTCTAAACATCACTGTATTTCATAGTACCAGGTTGAATACTTTTCTCAAATATACTCATGTTGCAGAAGAGATTCAGAGAAATGAACATCTTTATTATTATTTAAGAAAATGGTTCAAACAAGTAGATAAACTCAATGTCTTTGAAAATGCAAGATCAAATAAACCAGGAGTAAACTTTATCATTCGCAGCATTGCCTTATTCCTTGGCCTATGTTCCCCCACTGCTGTCGTTCCCTATCCCCATGAAAGAAGCTGAGTGGTTGAGAGCTTGGAGGACAAAAGTTTTGGGCAATCCAGAGTTGATCATGTAGGTGGGTGGTGGAACGGAGTGGTAGTTTGGTATAGGGTTTCTGTGTATGTTGGGTTGTTTTTTTCCTGGGTCGGGTATTTTATGGGAATCTATGAGTTCTTGAATTTCATGCCTGAGGCGGGTGCAGTTGTTGGTGTCATGGCCATGTAGCTGGTGGAAGTGACAATAAAGGTTCACATTTATGTGTGGCGGTGGGGGGTGTGGAAGTGGCTTGCCTTCTAAGGGTTTCAAGATTCCTTGTCCCTGTAACTTTTCAAATACCTTCGACAAAGGTCTACAAAGGTTGGAGAATTGCCGGTTCCTGATGGCAGCAACCTCGGCAGTAGCGGGCTTAGTCTCAGAATGCCCCCCAAAAGTTCTTTTATTCTGGCCATAAAACTTTCTGTTTTCAGCCTCCTCTTCTTCAATATCCATAACAGTCTCTCTCAACTGCCGGAAATCAGTAATCATGGAGGTCATCCTCTTCAGCTTACCATAAATATAGGGCTTGGTGCCCTTGATAATCATATTAATTTGGTCTTTCTCTGAAGGCCGAGTCTGCATTTTCAAAAGCTGGCTTCTCCAGCGATCCACATACTCTTCGAAACTTTCCTCTGGCTTCTGTTTAGTGTTCTCCAAATCACGGAGTGACAAGTCAATCTCTAAGTCTGTAACATATTGCTTCAGAAAAACATCAGCTAGTTCTCTCCAATCTTCCTTAACCTTCTTCTCAAGGTTATGATACCAAACCACAGGTGCCCCATCAAGTGACATCCCAAACATCTTTTGGACCTGGCGCTGTGATAGGCCCACTGAACTCATGATGAGACATATTGCTGCAGATGGACTCTCGGGTCTCCATTCCCATTAAACTTGGCCATGTCGGGCATTTTAAACTGAGCTGGCAGATGTTCTCCGAAGGTCATTGCCTCATAATCTAACAATTCTTCATGTTTACCCCTCATTTTGCGGGTAACTGTTTCAACCTGATCCCGAAGCTTCTGAAATTCTGCCTGAGACCCAATCACTCTGCCTGTTGCATACTCTGCCATGTCATCATCAAAAGTAGGGATATCATCCCCCAACCCATTCAGAGGCTCTTCGCGCCTCACATTCTCAGAATTTCCCCCAGCACGAGGTACAGCCATATTTGCCATGGCGGTAGTCAAGGCTTGCAACTGTTCGGTAATCTTGCCGAAACCGTTCTCCAACTGATCCATACGGGATACCTCGTTACCGGATTCACTCATGCCTGTTACTGTTCTTTTAGTGAGTCTTGTCCCTTCTCTAACCCAACGGGGTATATTGATGTCTTTTTGAGACATAGAAGGTGTTAACATGATATATGTATGTATGAGGTGCATGAGATGCATGTAACATATATAACATACTAAATCAACTAAAATTTTCAAACAAATCGGCCCGTTATCATTTTAGAAGCTTTTGGGCTAACTGTCATAGGAGTGAACTCGTCCCAGTTTAAATGGCCCAACGAGTTCACATCTCATGGCAATGAGCCCAACTAATTCCAAATGGTAATGTTCCGAACACAAGCACAAAGTGGCCCATCAATCACTTAGAAGCCTTTGGCCCAATCGTCATAAAATACGTTCTTGTCCCAGTTTTAATGGCCCAACAAGCCCATATCCCATGACAAATGGTCCAAATGGATCCAAACGACGATGTTCCCAAACACAAGCATAAAAGAAAGATAATGCAAATATAAAACAATGATTTCTACAGGGACGAACTAATTGTCATAAGGTACGAACTCGCCCCAGTTTAGATGGCCCAGCAAGTTCGCATTTCTGACAATAGTCCAACTGCATCCAAATGAGGATGGTCCACAAGCACATACTCAAGGAAATAATTGTTACTTTAACTATACAACCCCGGTCTATGGGTGGGTTCTCAAGAGTGTAGACAAAGGCTCTCACCAGCGAAGGATAGCCCACAACTAGGTCTCCCCAATCAAGGGTTCGAGCGGGACCAAGTGAGAGCACACCATTTTTTACACACTAAGGTACGTGGAATGAGCTATGGTGTGTGACTGACTGTCAAATGGATTTCCCGTTGTAGATTCCCTAGAGGGAGGGTGGAGCGAGGCTCTCTTAAGTACCCTAGCCTCTTAGGCTCTTATCGCTTGGTGACAGATATAAACAACGAGTCCTCCAAATTAGTCCATCACAATAGGCTACGGGTAGATGGCTATATAGGTGCCTTCACAGCTTTTCCTTCTAGAAAGGTAGTGAATGAAGGAAGACACCAAACCATTACCTAGCCTCAAAATGCCTTTGATTAAACCCCCATTTTATCCACTATAGACACGGTCAATTAGAACATAAATCCAAACATTACAAGACAATATTTCGGGGCCGATTCTCTATCCCCAGTGGAGTCGCCAGACTGTGGGACACAGGAACTGGATGACGCATGCTGTCCCAGGCTCGCTGCCCGGTCGGGAGTACGGAGTAGCCACGGGGGACTAAACCGGAGAATAATGGAGTCGCCACTCGGTGTGAACCGGGAAAATGAGATTTAAGGCCGCACTCCCCATCGCAAGGGAAGACCTCAAACCGTTGGGTTCGGAATGGTCCCTTACTTATGTCACTTGTAATGAAAGGATTTGTGTAATAATTTAATCAAGCTTAAGTAACTCTTATTTCCAAGAGTATCATGCTTCTAAGTTCATATGCGCAAAAATAAAACTTACACCTAAATTTGCATATATCTTACATCTAAGATTGCATGCTTGAAAGTACGTCAAAGTAGCAACGAACATACAACTTCATTGGCATATTGTATTCATGGAAACACAAACACACACTAACCACGCAAGCACACATAAAACCGAATCAAATAATGGAGAACATGTGATTTCATAGACATATCATACTTATACGTGCGGAAGCATAAACAAATAGCCATTACATGTCCATGCGTAAAAGAGTCAACTAAGTACATAATGCAAAAAGACAATTAAGGATACAATTAGGCATTAAAGTAAGCATGCTATGACGTGGTGCAAAAGAAGATAACTAATATGGACACAAACACACATGTGAGCACTTTTCCAAGTGGTACGTGGAATTGTATCCCAAGTACAGACCGCACTACCGTCCATTCGGAATCGGCTACGGAATTTATGTCTGGGTTTCCATCCGATATACCACAAGAAATAATACTCAAATGCTATAATAACATGGATATATGGATTGTAATACGTTAAGCCAAGACTAAGGTAAATGATGCAACCAATGGAATAAATGTGCTTTTCATTACGATGCGTACAAAGATAAAGATGACTATATGGGATTTCATAATACATGCGTGAACAGAGCAATGATGTGCTAAAAGATAAATGCCATGGCAAGAAGCGCGGCAAAACATCATGGTAAAGGCTTTTAACTCCTCGATATAGAGAACCTTTAATCCCACTTATTAAGCCCATGCGCACATAATACAATGCATATATAAAGTAAAGAAAATGATATCGGGCTTCGCGTATCCGATTGAACACATCTCACACTCAATCGAATACACCTTATTCGGCGCGGCAAAGCATCGTGGCAAAGGATTTTAACCTATTCAATTAGAGGACCTTTTCATCGCACTTACTAAGCCCATGCGCAATTAATACAATGCATATATATGAAACGAAAGTAAATACAAAGATATCCGGTGCGGTGAAGCATCGTGGTAAAGGATTTTAACCTCTTCAATTAGAGGACCTTTAATCGCACTTACTAAGCCCATGCGCAATTAACACAACGCATATATATATATTTATAACAAAAGTGAATACAAAGATATCCGGCGCGGTGAAGCATCGTGGTAAAGGATTTTAACCTCTTCAATTAGAGGACCTTTTATCGCACTTACTAAGCCCATGCGCAATTAACACAATGCATATAAAAAATAAAGACCATAATATCGGCTTCGTATACCCGATTGAACACATCTTACATTCAACCGAATATACATCAATCGGCGCGGCAAAACATCGTGATAAAGGATTTTAACCCCTCAAAATAGAGGACCTTTAATCCAACTTACTAAGCCCATGCGCTCGATCACATCATGCATAAACAAATAACGTGCGGAATTTAAATGAAAAATAACAAGTAAATCAAAGCAACATAAAAAAAAATGTGTCGTTTACTCAAGCGGTACGTGGAGTTGTATCCCGAGTACAGATCATACTACCGTCCATTCGGAATCGGCTATGAAATTTATGTCCGGGTTTCCATCCGATATACCGCGAGAGTTGACACATCTTTCATTTTATTCCAAGGCACAACATACAATATTTCGTAATACATGCATATTTATCTACTCAAGGGCCACAACATGCATTTTAACATAATAATCATGCGAACAATACTCAATAAATAATAAAAATAAACAGAAACGGATGTGAAAAATACCCTCTGGTCTAACCTTTTTGTCGAATTTCGGACTCGTGCGTTCACGGAGATCGGAAGGGTTAAAGCTCCTCAACTTTTTTGGTTCACTGGTTTAGCATCTTAGCTCACTGTTTTGCTATTTTGCTTGCTGTTTGGCCTCCGTTTTGCTGCTATTTCCTCTGTATTTTATGCTCTTTGTTTCAGGTCTATTAAGGCTACTGTTTTGGGTGTTTCGGGGACTGTTTTGGCGATTTCTTTGGGGTTGTTTGCTCACTGTTTTAGGGTGGTTTCTGGGGACTGTTTCAGGGTAGTTTAAGGGCTGTTTGTAATATGGCTGGTTAATGGGCAGTGTGTGTGTGATGGCTCGGTGGGACAGATTAGTCGGTTGGTGGGTGGAGGGCTTATGGTGCGGCTGCTTTGATTGTGGGTGCTACTCGTGAGGGGGGGCTATACGTGAAAGTGAGCTGGCATTTGTGAGGGATGAGTGCGTGAAGGTGAGGGGTGGTTTGCTGTGCGGCTGAAGTGTATGAGGGCTCTCGGGACGTGGGGGCTAATGAGTGGGGCTTGTAGGCTATGAAGTTATTGATGAGGGTTCATTTGTGAGGGTGCCGTGTGGTCAGTTTGTGTGAGGGAGGTGCTTTACGTGTGTGTGGTTTGTGAGTGCATGGAGAAGAGGCTGAGGTGCGTTAAGGGGCAGGCTGGTTTGATGAGTTTGAAATGGTGGAGTGAAGGCTGTGGGGGCTGCCGAGTGTGTTGTATGTGGAGAGAGTAGGGTTTCTATTTGTTTTAGTTGGCTTTTTGCCATCTTAGAGAGTGTGAATGAGAGAGATCGAGAGGCTTGGTTTGTCTTTGTTTATATAGAGAAGGGCTAGGGCTTCTCCTTGTCTCACAAGGAAGGGATTTGATTTAGTGTTAAAGAAGGAAAGCAATGGATTTGATGGAGACAAGATTGGTTTAGATTAGGAAGTCAATACCTTTAAATTGGTTATGAGTGATTTAATTAGGCATGATATTTCCTTAATTTAGTATATGATTTTGTTTAGTTAGGAAGTTACAATATTTTAATTTGGTATATTATATTTTATGTTTTATTTAATTTGGTAAATCAATTAATTAATATTTTATTTAGTTAATGTTTAATTTAATTAATATTTGATTTAATTTGGGTGTAATTTAAGGTGATATGGGCGTGTGGGCCTCTCTTGGTGGGCTAGGTGTTGTGTTTGGTGAGTGGGTTAAGTGTGCATGGGCTAGATTAAAAGGGTTTTGGTTTGTTTTTGGCCAAAGGTGATCTAAACGGAGGTCCAACAAGCGAGCTTGACGCTAAATAAGTGAACAAGGATCTAACAAAATACCGATTCCCTTCGACGACCATTTCCCGCAATATTCTTAACTTAAAAGGTAGTGCCCCTCAAACTGAGACTCATCATCGGGTTTCACATGCAAAAATGCAATGCCTACAAAGTGTGATATGAGTTTGTTTTTACCGATGGTACGGAAACAGCTTCGCTCTGGATAGACCCCTCGGAATCTCATTGGTAGTATGAATATGTTTCTATGGGAATATTATTCAGGGTAGGTGTATTTGGTCTTGACCTGAGACTTGAATCGCTAATACTTGCGACAATCAATACGCTTTTGTTTTGGTCGTCCGGGACTTTAACAGGTCTGTGTACGCCTCTTCTGGGTTTATTGAGAATCGTAGTGTATTGGGTGTGATGTGAAGACGAAAGTATCACTTCAGTCATATGGAGATGATGATCACGCAAGGATATAGAGACTAGTTGCTTGTGATCCGATATATGATTCGTACGGGGCAGACATTATTCCAGACCCAGGCCTTGCATGTGACATCTGATACTGGATCTCAATATGCAATACTACGTATACTACGCCTGACAAATTATATATTCCTTAAACAATATTTCTGGAGAATTGGGTAGGCACGGCGCTTTGATAGAAGCCAACCATGTCTTGTAAATCGGTAAGAACGTGGTACCGGGTACGCACATGTTCGGATAATCCGGCGATCGGATTTACTACCAACATATCCAGAGATCTCATGGGTCGCTTCCCGAATATTCAACAATGATGTATGACTCGAACAGAAATAATCTGGGATTAATTATCAGAGAGAGAAAATTAATCTGGGATTAATTACAGTGAGAATTTATCTGGGATAAAATTCAAATAGAAGAGAGAACGATTAATTTGGAATTAATCGATTAAATAATATATTCGATATATTAAACGAAATTAGATTTCATAACGGAATTAAAATTTGATTTTAATTCTGGCGAACGAATTAATTTAGAATTAATTCACGAACGACTTTCGTAATAATTTTACGAGGCATTATTATTTAATTAAATTTGATTTAATTAAGTCGCAACGGAAAATTAGTTAATTTGGAATTAAACGAACCTGAGCCCGGAATGTGTTTGCGGGCCCACTCGAATTTTGAATTTCAAAGTCGGGCCCATCAACTTACATCAAATGTCTACTTTAGTGATGAAAGTCTTGTCACCTTTTTGTGATTGACATCTAGTCACTTTTTGGTGATGGAAGTGGTTGAATACATTATTTGTATTTTTCCCTCCAACACACTTTATCTTTTTGGAAAAAATATACACCATTTTGTAACTTGAATTTGGTAATTGTTTTAGAAACAAATACAAAAGAAAACAAAAAGCTCTCTTTCCTTTCTCCCTTGGTCGAAACTTCAATGTTCTTCTCCTTTGATTTTGTTTCAAAAATCAAACCTTGCTAGCACATCAAAGTCTACAAAGGTGATAGGGAAACATCCCTTGAGTTGGAATCTCATTCACCAAGCTTGGAGCTCAACACACAATCATTCAAGGAGGAGCTTGGAGCACTTCAAATGAGGCAAATTTTTGTTGTCTACACATCCTACCTAGCCGATCAATGTAAGTTATTCCGCAAACTTCGTTGAGTATTCACACATCTTTTATGCTTAAATATTGGGATTGATCTTAGAGACCCAACAATGGTATCAGAGCCAGGTTAAGCATGAAATGAACTTAGGGTTTATATACTTTATTTTGGGGATTTTATGATTTGTGCATGATATCTTCAAATTGATGGTTAGATTAAGCTTGGATGATGTTAAATTAGATTTAATCATCTTAAAATTTTGAGAAAATGAATTGGATTATTTTTTCCCAAAATGAATGGCTTGGCCGAACCTATAGGAGCCCTAATGTCATGGTGATTTTTTGATTTAGACCATTGGATGTGTTTAAAATGCATGATTGTCGTGAATGAAAGAAGCATGGAATGAGTTGATTTTGCTTCAATAATGTTGGACATGTATTGAAAATATAAAGCATGATTAATTAATTAAATTGTGTTTTGAAATGTTAATTTAAATAATTAATTATGGATATACACTTGAATTAAATAAATTGTGATATTGGAATATTAGAATTTATTAATTATGCTTAATTTGGAATTGGGCTAAAATTGTTATATTTGGGCCTAATGGGCTTGGTGGACCAAGTTGGTTTAGGACAATTGGATTGGATCCAATTGGGCCTAAAACCATTTCATTAAATCCAAATATAATAAATGGGCCTTTTAAATTTAATTGGGCCTAATGGGCCAAAATTAATTTTATGGCAAATAGGGTGATTCCTTTATTGGGCCTTGGCATTTGGGTTTGACCCATATTGGCCAAAGCCCATGCCTTAAGAAATTAATTGAAAGCCCATTGGACTTTAATTAAATTGACATTGGATGTTAATTGGGCTTTGAGACCCATTAAGATTAGATTTAGAATCGAAATCGTAAAGGCACATTAAAAGTGTAATTATTTAATTTGGAATTAAATAAGAATTAGTATTGAATACAAATTAAATTGGATTTAAAATTGTAGTTCGATATAATTAACGAATACGCACTTTGAGTATTTATTCTTAAAACGAGTTGGACTCGTGCAAATCAAATCGTTGCTTGAACATTGGATGATCACTTAATTCAAAGATTAATTAATTGGATTAGATTGATTGAATAACATACTTCATGTGAATACATGGATGTATTGTATGAATAATGTATATCAGATGGATATTAGATAGGTGAGGGTAATTTTGGAAATTGTTGTAATAAATTTAGAATTTATTAAATTTGACCTGCGTGTCCAGCCTTTATCTCTCGACACTTTGTAATTCTCTTCTCACCAATTCCCCTCAATGTAATGAGGTTTCTTTATAGTATTATGTAATTGGGTAGAAGTTAGAATGGTGCTAGCCGGGGAGAGGAAATGACTGATTTTTTCTAGGAACAATTTGTGAGGTATCCATCTGCATATCATTATTATATTATTTATCGCGCCTTATTATGCTTTTAGAATGCATGCTTAAGGGTGTATGATGGGACTTAATCAAAGATAATTAATGGTTGCCAATTACGTGAAAAACCCTCAACAAAATATTAAGCGATTTCCTTTCATTGAGTGATTCATTCTCAAGATCCAAGATTGGCATTGGTTTGTTGGCCAAAGTCAAGACCTTTGTCCATCGCGGATGTGTTTGAATCATGAAAGCTTTGTTCTATATCGCATGTCTTGGGCAAGTTGTGATTTGTTGGCCAAGTCAAGATCACTTCTTGTTTATCGACATGGATTACGAAGTTTTCCAAAGTCAATGGGTCCCGCTTAACTGGAATCATTAAGCTTGTTGAAAGGAAAAGATTAGGAAAATATATTGGATATATTGGCATATATTGGCATATATATTGGCATATATATTGTATATATATTTCGAACATGGAGGTCCACCTATCGGATCTAGGAATTGGATAAGATCCAATTGATCTTAGAGATCTACCTAGTTAAATATCATACAGCTTGTTGGCCAAAGTCAAGGTTGTGTGTTATTTAACGGGATCCTAGCCCACTAAGAAACTAGGTTTCTCGAGTACTCAACAGAGGGTTAGAGGCTCGTCGAAAAATAGTGGGAGGCCAGTATTGAATTAGCAATTTCGTTCAAATACTTACCAAATACGCGCTTTCAAATTATTTCGTCATTTTAAATATTTATTAGTTGGACTAATATTCTATTATTTTTCTTGCAACAGTTGGACTGTACCCAAAAATCGTTAATTGAATAGTTAGACTATTGCAATTAAGATGACTGGAAAGATCAGGGTTAGAGACATTATCATTGGCGAAAATGTCTTTAATGGTGCGAACTTTCCTGATTGGGATATGAACCTCGGGATTTTCCTGGGGGCTGAGAGGATGCTCTATACGATAGAGAGGCCTCTCGGGCCTAAGTTCGGAAATGAGCAGCCGATTGAGCTTGAGCTTTGGAAGACTTATAGTGATGACAACTCAACTGCTCAATTTGTCATGCTCGCTGCGATGACCCCTCAATTTCGTCCCCAAAACAAGGGATTGGATCCCTATACTATGATGGCAAAATTGATGGACCTTCATCGATCTAACCTTAGATCGCAAAGGTATGAATTGCAGAAAAAGCTCTTTCGCTCTCGAAAGTCAGAGGGTACATCTACCGAGCACCATGTGTCGCAGATGATTGCTGACATCGAACAGATGGGTCAGCTAGGCATAACCTTTGAGGCTGAGACTTGTGTAGATTTGATCTTGCAGTCTCTTCCTGACAGTTGGAGCGGGTTCATCATGAACTACAATATGATGAACCAAGACCATACTCTTGGAGAGCTGATGGAAATGCTACGTGAAGTAGAAAAAGAGCTTTTGAAGGGCAAAAAGCGTGAGGTGCACTTCGCTTCAACATCTCAGTCTCCCAAGGCTTGGCCGAAGGCTACTGGATGTGTAAAGAAGAAGAAGAAGAAGGGCAAGGCCAAATTGTCAAAGTCTTCTGGGAAGTCAAAGGACAAATCCCAAGATGTATGCCTGCAGTGTGGCAAACGGGGTCACTGGAAGTGTGACTGCCGTGAGTACAAGGCGCACATGAAGGAAATCAAAGCGGGCAAGGCACCGGCTTCAGGTATGTTTGTTATAGAAATAAACATGTCTACTTCTAGTTTTAAAAATTGGATTTTTTATTCTAGTTGTGGTACTTATATATATACTGATATGCAGGATCTGCAGATTAGTAGGAGACTGGCCTCAGGAGAGATTGACCTCCGAGTTGGAAATTGGACTAAAGTCACCGTTTTGGCCGTTGGGACTTATATTTTGGAACTGCCCTCGGGGCATGTACTAAACTTATCAGACTGTTATTATGTACCTAGTTTGACTAGGAATATTATATATGTATCTTTATTAGCCCAATGTGGGTATACTTTTGTTTTTAGAAACACTGGGTGTTTTATGTATAAAAATGATATGGAGATATGCAGTGCTGATGTGAATTTTGAATATAAATCAATCTCAAACATATAATGTAACAAACAAAAGGCCTAAACTAAGTAACAAAATTGAAACTTATATGTGGCATTGTCGTCTGGGACACATTAACAAGACTTGCAAATCCACACTTTCGAAGAGTGGGTACTTGGACGGATTTGATCCAAATTCATATGACGTCTGCGAATCTTGTTTATTAGGCAAAATGCCTAAAACACCTTTTAGCGGTAAAGGTGCACGTGCCACCGAACTGTTAGCCCTCGTTCATATTGACGTATGTGGGCCCATGTCTAGCCAGGCTAGAGGTGGATATGAATACTTTGTAACCTTTACGGATGATGCATCGCGTTATGGTTATGTGTATCTTATGAGACACAACTCGGAAACCTTTGAGAAATTCAAAGAGTTTCGACACAAAAAAGAAAAACAGACTGGTAAAAGAATTAAAACATTACGATCGGACCGTGGTGGAGAATACTTGAGCAATGAGTTTCTTGATTACTTGAAAGAGTATGGTATTCTTTCACAGTGGACTCCTCCTAGAACACCTCAATTAAACGGTGTGTCCGAACGGAGAAATCAAACTTTATTGGACATGGTAAGGTCGATGATGAGTCGCACTGAGCTACCTATTTCCTTCTGGGGATATGCATTGAACAGTGCAATACTTATTTTGAATAAGGTTCCGTCAAAGTCTGTTCAACAGACTCCGTATAAAATATGGATAGGAAAGAAACCGGGTTTCTCATTCCTGAAGATTTGGGGTTGCTAGGCATACGTTAAATGTTTGGATGGTACCAAACTTGAACCCAAATTGGATAAGTGTCTATTTGTAGGTTATCCTAGGGAAACCAAAGGATATTACTTCTACAACCCACAAAAGAATAAAGTATTTGTTGCTCTACTTGTGGTTTTCCTTGAGAGGGAATTCCTAAATGCAGTGGCTAGTGGGAGGAAAGTATAACTCGATGAAAATCAGGGATGAGACCGATTCCTTAACGGAACATGAATAGTTCATCAGGGATGAGAGTGTACCATAATCTTCAAATACACAAGAACCGCGTAGATCGGAGAGAGTCAGAAAAAAACCTGAGAGGTATGGGTTTCTGATCTCACCTCATGTGGATATTAATCTTATTGAGGAAGACGAACCGGCTACATATGAGGAAGCGATACAAGATATCGACTTCGATTTATGGAAAGATGCCATAAAATCCGAAATGGATTCCATGTACACCAACCAAGTTTAGACACTGGTTGATGTACCAGAAGGCGTAAAGCTTATTGATTGCAAATGGGTTTCAAGAAGAAAACCGACATGGATGGCAACATACAAACGTACAAAGCTAGGCTTGTAACGAAAGGGTATCGTCAACGACATGGTGTCGATTACAACAAAAAAATTTCACCTGTTGCCATGATTAAATCCATTCGGATAATGCTTGCTATTACTGCTTATTTCGATTACGAAATACGGCAGATGGATGTCAAAACCACTTTCCATAATGAAAACCTTTTGGAGGATGTTTATATACAACAGCCTGATGGTTTTTTCATACCAAAACATGCAGACAAGGTTTGCAAGTTAAATCGATCCATTTATGGATTGAAGCAAGCATCGCGTTTTTGGAACCAACGTTTTGATGAGATCATAAAAGAATATGATTTCGTTCAAAACAAGGATGATCCTTGTGTATATAAGAAGGTTAGTGGGAGCGCACTGACATTCATTGTTCCTTACGTTGATGATGTATTGCTTATTGGCAATGACATTCCCATGCTACAATCGTTGAAAGCTTGGCTTTCATTAAAATTCTCCATGAAAGATCTGGGAGAAGCAGCCTTTGGGAATAAAGATCTATCGGGATAGATCTAGAAAGCTGCTTGGACTCTCCCAAAGCACGTATATTGACAAAGTGTTGAAGAGATTCAACATGGATAAGTCTAATAGGGGACTGTTGTCAGTGTCACATGGTGTCACTCTATCTAAGGATATGTGTCCTAAAACTCAAGATGAGAGAGACAACATGAGTCGAATCCTGTTCGCTTCGGCATGATATACCATGATATGCCATGATATGTACACGACCTGATGTCTCCTATGTTTTGAGCTTGTGTAGTCGCTATCTGGCCGATCCAGGTGATGGTCACTGGGTTGCGGTTAAGAACATCCTTAAGTATCTTAGACGAACTAGGGATGCGTTCTTAATCTATGGAGATGGAGAACTTGAGGTAACTGGGTTTACCGACGCAAGTTTCCAAACTGATAAAGACGACTGTAAGTTGCAATCTGGGTACATATTTTGTTTGAACAACGGAGCAGTAAGCTGGAAACCTTCCAAGCAAGAGACTGTTGCCGATTCGACAAAATAAGCGGAATATATTGCTACAGCTGAAGCAGCAAAAGAGGCAGTTTGGATCCGTAAATTCCTAATTGGATTAGGAGTAGTTCCGTTAGCAGCTGAGCCCGTTCCATTGTATTGTGACAATAACGGGGATATAGCGCAGGCTAAGGAACCGCAGTCTCATCAACGATCCAAGCATGTTCTTCGATGTTTCCATCTGATTCGTGAGATCTTACATCGTGGCGATGTGAAGGTCACATCAGATGACAACATTGCAGATCCACTGACGAAAGCTATTCCTCAGCAAAAGTTTGAACGACATGTACATAGTTCAGGTTTTAGATACTTGAGTGACTGGCTATAGGCCAAGTGGGAGATTGTTGAACAATTATGACCCATAGCGTCACTATTTGTAAAAGACATTGTGATTTTTGTACAAATTAACTATGTGACAATGGAAATTACTATTTTATCATTTTGTAATTAGATTACTTGAATATATAAATGATAAAGTCCTTATGATTAGTTCCGGATTAATAAGATATGAGACGATATCAATCCACAAAGGTTTAATCATTAAATATCCTTAGTCGTAGTATTATCGAGACTGGACATCGATAATGCGGAATAGACTAGTATTGCACTTGTGCGCGTTATGGGAGCATAACGACATAGTTCTCATATATTTAAGTATTGGATACTTATGCAAGTGTGATAGAAGGTTGTGTTTACCGATGGTACAGAAATAGCTTAGCTCTAGATAAACCCCCTGGAATCACATTGGTAGTATGACTATGAGTCTATGGGAATCTGATTCAGGGTAGGTGTATTTGGTCTTAACCTGAGACTTGCATCGCTAATACTTGCGACAATTAATACGCTTTGGTTTTGGTCGTCAGGGACTTTAATAGGTTCTATGTACGCCTCTTCTGGGTTTATTGAGAATCGTCGTGTATTGGTGTGATGTCAAGACGGAAGTATCACTTCAGTCATATGGATAATATGACAAGGTCATGATTATCCGATTATAGAGACTAGTTGCTTGTGATCCGATATATGCTTCGTACAGGGCAGACACTATTCCAGCTTCAGGCCTTGCATGTGACATCTGATACTGGATCGCAATACGCAATACTTCGTATACTACGCCTACCAAAGATTATATATTTCTTAAAGAATATTTCTAGAGAATTGGGTAGGCACGGCGCTTTGCTAGAAGCCAACCATGTCTTGTAAATCGGTAAGATCGTGGTACCGGGTACGCACGTGTTTGGATAGTCCGACGACCGGATTTACTGCCAACCTATCCAGAGATCTCATGGGTCACTTCCCGAAGATTCACCGATGACGTATGACTCGAACAGAATTAATCTGGGATTAATTATCAGAGAGAGAAAATTAATCTGGGATTAATTACAGCGAGAATTTATCTGGGATAAAATTCAAATAGAAGAGAGAGAACGATTAATTTGGAATTAATCGATTAAATAATATATTCGATATATTAAATGAAATTAGATTTCATAACGGAATTAAAATTGGATTTTAATTCGGGGGAACGAATTAATTTAGAATTAATTCGCGAGCGACTTTCATAATAATTTTGCGAGGCAATATTATTTAATTAAATTTGATTTAATTAAGTCGCAACGGAAAATTCGTTAATTTGGAATTAAACGAACCCGAGCCCGGAATGTGTTTACGGGCCCACTCAAATTTTGAATTTCAAAGTGGGGCCCACCAACTTACATCAAATGTCTACTTTAGTGATGGAAGTCTTGTCATCTTTTTGTGATTGACATATAGTCACATTTTGGTGATGGAAGTGGTTGAATACATTATTTGTATTTTTCCTTCCAACACACTTTATCTTTTTTGAAAAGATATACACCATTTTATAAGTTGAATTGTTTTAGAAACAAATACAAAAGAAAACAAAAAGCTCTATTTCCTTTCTCCCCTGGCCGAAACTTCAATGTTCTTCTCCTTTGATTTTGTTTAAAAAATCAAACCTTGCTAGCACATCAAAGAGTCTACAAAGGTGATAGGGAAACATCCCTTGAGTTTGGAATCTCATTCACCAAGCTTGGAGCTCAACAAACAATCATTCAAAGAGGAGCTTGGAGCACTTCAAAGTAGGCAAATTTTTGTTGTCTACACATCCTACCTAGCCGATCAATGTAAGTTATTCCGCAAACTTCGTTGAGTATTCACACATCTTTTATGCTTAAATGATCTTGGGATTGATCTTAGAGACCCAACATTAATGTGGTATCAACATTAATCCATATTATTAAATTACAATTTCCATATTATAAATTAAGTGAGATTAATCGACCTTATCATATTAAAGGTTTCACCCTTTTCCCAGCAGAAATTAATTACTAAACATAAAAGAAAATAAAAACACACAAACTATTATTACTACTAAAAAAAAAAATACATCACAAAAATACTAAATAAAACACATAAGATAGAATCCTTAATTCTTATTCAATAAACCAAAGAAAGTATGAATTTTACAAATGAAATGGCTTGGTATTTATAGGCAAACTTTTGGCTCCACCAATTTCTCCACAAATGTCTCCACCAAACATGGCACAAAACATGACACCAAATTCTCCACCAGCATGTTTGGTGGAAGTTTTGACAATTTTTATTATTATTATTTTTTTTGGTTTTGAAAATGACTTTAATAATTACACATAAAATATTTCCGGATGTTTTATCAATTTCGATCATGAAAACTTCAGAATTCGAAATTATTATGAACTTCAAAGTTATCGATCTTTGAGTCTTGTTTAATTTGAAACTTGAATCACCTCAATCCAATATCGGAGTAGAAAGTTATGGCTAAAATACGAAAATTACGCAAAGTTGAAATTTCCAAAATTGTACTTCATTAGAACGCCATTTCAAGTTTCCAACCTCTAAAATCCAAAAGTCAAGTCCAGTTTTGCCCTTATTTGTTCCATATTTCGTCCTGATTGATTCCATTGAGTCCTCATTTTATTTTATCTGTAAAATAAACTAAAACACATCAAAACATTTATAAAACCTGAGAAACCATACAAAATATTAGGTCAAAAGGGCGGTAAATAGTGATATATTTTCCGCTCATCAATGGTACATCAGATTAAACTATTGGAACTCCAATTCAAATATACGACATGTTTTAGCCTACTAGGTTATAGGAATTTGACTGTATTCCAAAACCAACGACTATGAATATTTTACTTTAGGAATAGTTTATAATAGTAATATTATCCCATTGTTAGACCACCCAGTGTCCAGTATTACTACATGACTATTCTAAGATTGATTTCATTCTTAGAATATTTATATATCAATTTAATATGCATTATGACATTACCATTTATAAGGTTGAAATGAAAATATAGTTATTTTAATAATAAATAATAAAATATAATGTATAATGTATAATGTATAATACATTTTTAGATTGGCGCTCCAAGCACCAACTCCAACAATATCAATGAAACACGGCTTACAAAAATACATAAAAAGGGTTACTTGAACCCCTTTGATTATGAATCATATGCGACTTGTTAATCTTGTTTAATTGGTAAAATGATCAAACTACCCTTTATTGAAAAGGTACTACGTGCAACTGAATTACTAGAGCTAGTACATACCAATATATGTGGCCCTATGTCGATTCAAGCAAATGGTTTTTACTTCTACTTCATAACCTTTAATAATGATTATTCATGTTTTAGTTATGTATTCTTAATGAAGTATAAGTCAGAATCATTTGAAAAATTCAAAGAATTCATAAACGAATGAGAGAAACAAAATAACAAAAGCATCAAGAAACTTCGATATGATCAAAGTGGAGAATACTTGAGCTACGAGTTTCAAGACTATCTTAAAGAATATGGCATCATTTTGCAATGGACTCCTCCAATGACACCGCAACATAATGATATTTCCGAATGGAGAAATCGGACCTTGTTAGATATGGTACGATCAATGATGTCTAGCACATATCTTCCAATATCGTTATGGGGACAGCATTAGAAACCATTGCTTACCTTCTAAATAATGTTCCATCTAAATCTGTTAGCAAGACACCATATAAGATATGGCATGTCAAATGGCCCAATCTCAAATTTGGAAAAGTTTGGGGTTGTGAAGCTTATGTGAAGCCAACGTCTATTGACAAACTGGAGGCAATGTCAATTAAATGTAAATTTATAGGGTATCCAAAAGAAACAAGGGGATACTACTTCGATCCAAGTGAACAAAATGTGTTTGTTTCACGGCATGGTATTTTTCTGGAGAAAGAGTTTCTTCTAAGAAAAGATAGTGGGAGTAGACTGGAACTTGATGAAGTCCCAAAACCATCAAATGATATTGAATTACCTTCAACTCGTAAAAGATTGGCGGTGTAACAACCATAAGTTCAAGAACTCTGGAAGTCTGTTAGAATATAACATGAGCCAGGAAGATACAGATCTCTAGTGGAAGGTAAACATGATGTATTTGTCATTGAGAATGATGATCCTACTAGTTATACAGAGGCAATATCTGATATTGACTTTTCTAAATGGCTTGAAACTATGAAGTCTGAAATGGATTGATGCATACTAACCAAGTTTGGAACTTGGTAGATGCACCTATATGAATAACTCACATTAGGTGCAAATGGGTCTTTAAAAGAAAGATTCAAACCTACAAGACTAGGTTGGTGGCAAAAGGTTACAAACAAATTCAAGGAATTGATTATGATGAAATTTTTCGCTAGTTGTCATGGTAAAGTCCATTAGGATTTTGATTGCAATAGCAGCATACCATGATTATGAGATTAGGCAGATGAGTGTCAAGACTGTATTCTTGAATGGAAACCTCGTAGAGGATGTGTATATGACACAGCCTGAAGGTTTCAATTCTAAAGGAAACATAAACAAGGTATGAAAACTACAATGATCCAATTATAGATTAAAGCAAGCATCTCAGAGTTGGAATCTTCATTTTGATGAGGCAATCAAAGAGTTTGATTTTATCAAAAATGAATACGAACCTTGTGTATATAAGAAGATTAGTGGGAACGCAGTCGTATTTCTAATATTATATGTGGATGACATATTAATAAAAGGAAATGACATTCTAATGCTCCAATCAGTAAAACTATAGTTATCCAATAAATTCTCCATGAAGGCTTTGGGAGAAGTAACCTATATTCTAGTAATTAAGATCTATAAAGATAGATTTAAAAGGTTGCTTAGCCTTTCGTAATCCACATATATAGACAAAGTTCTTAATGTTGGAGTTTGCTAAGGTCCCAAGATCATTAAACAAGCATGAAACAAGTGCGAATACAAATCAACGAAGTTGCGGAATACTCACATCGATCGATTGAGCGACGCGTGAGGCAACAAAATCAAATTCTGCCCACTGGTACATGCGGCAGTGAGCTGCTACTGCCTCCTCCAAATTCAGCCATGGGTGAGCTCCAAGCTTCGTCAAACGATTCCCGTCTCATGTTGGACTTCCCTATCACCTTCGCATGACTTCGTAGTGTGCTAGCACTCCCGATTTTGCCAAAAAATCGCGACTCTAAGCTTCCCTATGGCTCTCGGTTTTCAACAGAAAAACCGAAG
This sequence comes from Zanthoxylum bungeanum, assembly GCA_019454045.1. Taxonomy (NCBI): domain Eukaryota; kingdom Viridiplantae; phylum Streptophyta; class Magnoliopsida; order Sapindales; family Rutaceae; genus Zanthoxylum; species Zanthoxylum bungeanum. Next base: position 47,978 of record SKCR01022756.1, read on the forward strand.
GTTTTTCACCCCCTTGGGCGTGTGAGAGCAAGAAGAAAGAGAGGAGAGAGAGATGTAAAATGTGTAATGTCATTTGATTTCTAAAAAACAAATTAAACATATACCATATTTTTATTTTAAAAAGTCAAAGGCAAAAACAATTAAATGCCTTCCAACTTCCATCAACTCATCAATCCATCAATCATGAATAGTGATTGGTGTCAATCACTCAAAGTGAAAGACATCCATCAGTTGATTGACGAATGATGTGACGCTAGATGCGACTAGCGATTTGACGCTTGATTTGACTTGCGTGCCGCACTCGAATTCGAAATGCGAATGTGCTCGCAAATAATCTCGGGCTCGGGTTCGCTAATTCCAAATTAATGAATTTTCTGTTGCGACGTAATGAAATGATTATGCCTAGCGAAATCACTATTCACGTCGCTAACGAATTAATTCTAAATTAATTCGTTCGCTCGAATTAAAATCTAATTTTAATTTCGCGTCGAAATCCAATTTCGTTCAATATATCGAATATATTAATTTATCGATTAATTCCAAATTAATCGTTCTCTCTCTTTTAAATGATATTTTATCCCAGATAAAATATCTCTGTAATTAATCCCAGATTAATTTTCTCTCTCTTCTAATTAATCCCAGATTAATTTAGAGTGCGAGTCATACGTCATCGGTGAATCTTTGGGAAGCGACCCATGAGATCCCCGGATATGTTGGCAGTACATTCGGTCATCGGACTATCCGAACACGTAAGTACTACCTAGTATTACGTTTTACCGATTTACAAGACAAGGTTGGCATCTAGCAAAGTGTCATGCCTACCCAATTCTCCTGAAATATCCTTACAGGAATATAAGGATCTATATCAGGAGTAGTATACGTAGTATTGTGTATGTCGATCCAGTATCGGATGATCACGTGCTAGGCCTGGGCCTGGAATTGTGTCTACCCCGTACGAAGCACATGTCGGATTTCTGGTAACTAGTCTCTATAATCGGATAAACGTGACCTTGTCATTTTATCCCGATGACTGCAGTACTTAAGAGTACTAGTACCGTATCCTACGTGACCATCATCTCCACTATGACTAGAGTGATACTTCCGTCTTGACATCACACCCAACACACTATGATTCTCAATATACCCAGCATAGGCGTACACAGAACCTGTTAAAGCCCTAGACGACCGCAACCAAAGTATATTGATTGTCGCAAGTATTAGCGGTGCAAGTCTTAGGTTAAGACCAAATACACCTACCCTGATTTCGGACTTCCATAGACACATAGTCATACTACCAATGGAATTCCGAGGGGGTCTATCCATAGCGAAGCTGTTTCCCGTACCATCGGTAAAACACAACCTCCTATCACACTTGCATGGATATCTTATACCCAAACATATGAGAACGATGTCGTTGTGCCCTCACAACGCGCACAAGTGTAATACTAGTCTTTTACATATTTATCGATGTCCAATCTCGATAATACTCTGACTAGGATATTTAATGATTTATCCTTCGTGGACTGATACTGTCTCATATCATTCTCAATCCAGGAATAAATCATAGGGACCTCCTATCATTTATACATCTAGGTGATATAATCACAAATGGTAAGAGTGCAATCTCTTTTCTCACATAGTTAATTTGTACAACAACACCATGATCTGTACAAATAGTGACGCTGTAGGCATTGCATTTCCGCATGTGAAACCCGATGATGAGTCTCAGTTGGAGGCACTACCTTTTTAGTTAAGGATATTGCGGGAAACGGAGGTCGGAAGGGGAAATTCAGAATAAGTATGTCATCAGATTCATTTTGCAAGTTCACTGTCTTCGTTAGTGCTGCGTTCGTTACTTCGTTCGAACGTCAGGCAGATTGCGGGCATTCGTGTAGTTTTCGAATGGGCATTCGAACGGCGTCGGTATTTCTGGTTTTCCTGCTAGCCTCGCACCCCAGCCCAATTAGCACCCCAAAGCCCATAAAAAACATCCCAATAATAAAACACATTTAAAACACATGGGAAATTAAATTAAATATTAATTAGATAATGTAATTAAATAAAATAATTAATTTAGTCATATACCAAATTAAATAAAACAAATAAAATATAAATAATCACCTACCAAAATAATAAAAATACTTACACAAATTAAAGAAATTGCATGCCTAATAAAGATAAATCAAATATATTATATACCAAACTTAACAAATATCATGCCTAATTAAAATCAATCATAACAAATTAAATATTTTGTATTCCTAATCTAGCCAAGATTTATCCCCCCTCAATCTAATCATTTCCTTGTTGAATACCAAATCAAATCCTCCTTTTAATGCCAAAATCCATTCCTTGTGAGACAAGGAGTAGCCCTAACCTTTCTCTATATAAACAACCCCTAACCAAGACATGCACTCCCCTAGCTCATACACAAAACTTACACGAAAATCACAATACCAAGAACCCTAGCCACTCACGGCAATAGCAAGAAGCACAAACAAAACTCTTCTCTTCATCTCTCCTTCTTTGGCCGAGAATACCACTATCCTCCGTCCCCTCCATTGCCGAATTTTAACAGCCATTTCAACCACCAATACAGCCCCTAACCACCACTGAAAACCACCTCCATAAACTCCCCACACATCACCGAAAATACACCCCCAAAATAGCAGCCAAATCCTCTTAAAACAGTCCATAAAATTCTCAAAACAGTAACATAAAAACTGCATTCATAATCCTTAAAATAATCACACAAGACTACACTAAAAACCCACAAAAAACACTCGGAACAGTCCGTTGAAACGTCAAAACAAGTGACCTGAATAGTGAACAGAAAAACAGAGGCCGAACAGCAGCAGAACGGAGACGGAACAGCAAGCAAAACAGTAAAACAGTGAGCTAGGATGCTAAACCAGTGAACCGAAGAAGTTGAGGAGCCTTACCCTTCCGACGTCCGTGAAACGCAAGCCTGAAAGTTGGCAAAAAGGTTAGACCTGAGGGTATTTTCCACACTCATTTTCTGTTTTATTTGTATTATTTATTGAGTATTGCTTGCATGATTATTATGTTGAAATGCATGTTGTGGCCCTTGAGTAGATAAATATGCATGAATTATGAGATGTTGTATGTTGTGGCTTTGGAATAAAATGAGAGATGGGTCAACTCTCGCGGTATATCAGATGGAAACCCGGACATAAATTTCATAGCCGATTCCGAATGGACGGTAGTATGATCTGTACTCGGGATACAACTCCACGTACCGCTTGAGTAAACGGCACCCTCTTTTGTGTTGTGTTGCTTTGATTTATTTATTTTTCGGAAAGAGTATTTGCGTATACGACATCTCATTCGGAGTGGGTAACCCTCCTTTGGTTCAATGTAGGATATCTTTCTAAAAAGGGGTTTTGATACCCTATTGGTACTCCCTTGCTTGACAGTGAGGGAATCATAAGTACGTCATTTCACCAAGCAGTCCTTCCCGCACTGAAAAGGGGAAGCATACAATTCCATGCCTCACTCCCTATTGAATGGAGTTGCCCTATTATTAATGTGACGAAACTGTGATTGGTGGCCTTAACCGAACTAAGTAGCTCCCTCCTCCAAGGCCGCTATTCCGTAAGGAATAGAATAAGGCCTTTACCAAACTGTAGCTCGTAGCTCCTTGCTCCTTGCTCCTTCTTCCAACTTCCAAGGCCGCTATTCCACTTCCGAAAGGAAGGCTTCTAGAATGCCATTCATTTCGCAATAAGAAACTTTTCCACATGGAGGTTTCAGCCACTTAAGGCTTGTTGATGTATGCATGTGAATTTAGAAGCATGATACTCTTGGAAATAAGTGTTACTTAAACTTGATTAAATTATTACATAAATCCTTTCATTAATCCGGAACCGGCAGTTTTCCAACTTGGGAAGGCCCCTGTCCAATGTGCCAGAGAAGTTGAAGAGACAAGGGCTCTTAAAACCCTTGGAAGCCAAACCATTACCCAATCCCCTACCATCACATTATAACCTAAGCCTTTACTGTCACTTTCACCAACAAAAGGGCCATGACAGCGACAACTGCGCCCGACTCCGCCATGAAATGCAAGACCTGATAGATTCCAAGAAAATACCTGACCCATAAACAGAACAGCCTGACACACACAGAAACCCCTTACCCAATTACCGTGCCGTACCACCACCATCCTATATGATCAATTATGGCCTCCCTGAAGACCTTGTCCTAAAATCCTTTCACCCTCAAGCCTTTTGCCTGGGAATCTGGGATAGTACTAGTGAAGATGAGACTGAGCAGGGGAAAAACTTTTGGCTTGATTTCTCTAGCAGTGATGAGGAGAAGTAAGGGGAATGACGCGCAGCGGTCGTTTTTACAATGATGTGGCAGAAAAGGGTAAGGAAGTTTTGACAGATGGTAGAGAAGTGGTTGAGACTGCAGAAATACTGATGGGGATATAGTGCAGAGGAAATTGAGGAAGACTATAGCACAAGTGAGTATCTGGGAACTGTTATGTGCATCTCGGGAGCATAGGCAGGCTATGGTTGAGGCCTTAAGCAAGATTGTGGTACCAGAAGACGCCAACCCTGCAATGTTTGTTGGGTCCGTTCAGAAAGAAGCTTTGCAGATATCTTTTTCTCTGAGGATGAACTCCCGGTGGAGGAAGGAATCATAACAGGCCTCTATTTATCAGGGCCGAGGTGAGGGGCAAGAGAACTTCATGTGTGATGGTGGATGACGGTTCGTCCATCAATGTGTGCCCGCTGAAAATTCTGGCAAGATTGGGTATGAAAGCAACAGACTTGGACCACTCCAGCATGACTATTAAGGCTTATGATGACAGCAAAAGGGGAGTCGAGGGTACCTTTGTGGCTATGGTCAAGGTATGACCGATTGAAGATGAGGTTTAGTTCACAGTACTGGACATCCCGGCTACTTTTGCCTTGTTTTGGGAAGGCCTTGGTTTCACAAACTTGGGGGCGTGCTTCCAATTTTCATCAGATGATCAAGTTCCCGTATGAGGGAGAAGCTGTTACCATCCGGGCTGAGTTAGATAATGCCATGGCTGCCTTGGAGATGCAACCTTTCACGAGGTTTCAGGTGTCAGCTACTTTTGAGGAGTGGGTGGATCCTAGGGTGGCTAGGATTATGGAGAAAATGAAGTTTGAGCCGGGTAAGGTTCAAAATTACCATATTTCAGAGGACATACTACTCGGAAAGGTTGGGGTACAAGTCTGATGAAGAAAAACCAAAGGTCAAGCAAAAGGGCCTGAAACTGATGGAATGTTTTGTGAAAGCTTCAGTATATCAAGGGGAGCCTGAACCTGTGGAAGTTAATGGAATTGTGGTACCTGGGTTTGAGATCTTCCAGGATATATTGGGTAAGAAGCTGATAGTTAAAGAAATTGTGGGAAAGAAGAAGAGAATTGGGAGGAAGAACTACTTGAAGTTAGAGAGCCTGACTCTTGGAGAGGACGAAAAGCCTGAGGAAGACCTGATTGCAGAGGAAGAAGTGTCTATAGATGATGAAGACATTTACCTTCCTGATTTGTTTGAATGTACTTCCGCATTATCCAATAATAAAGACATTTCTTTTGCTTACTTGCCTGAGTCATTTCCATTTACTCTGCACGAATCAAGCATATTTGACATCAGTTCAGCCAGAACTACTACATTTAACTTGGGTATGCTTGAGAACCCCAGAGAAATTCTGATTGCAAGTGAAGTTACCTCCGAAGAGAGGGAGAAACTAGAAGAAGTGTTGGTCATATATGCCAAAGTGTTTGCTTGGTCCTATGAGGACATGCCTGGGGTAGACAGAAACATTGCCCAGCATACAATACCAACTTATCCGAATATGAGGCCAGTAAAACAGAAACTCTGACGGATGAGACCAGAATGGGCTGAGAAAGTCAGAGAGGAAGTTAAGAAACAGATAGATGTGGGTTCCTGGAAGTAGTAAAGTATCCTGAGTGGTTGGCTAACATAGTACCGGTGCCAAAGAAAGATGGGAAGGTCAGAATGTGTGTAGACTACAGAGATCTCAACAAGGCTTGTCCGAAAGATGATTTTCCTCTGCCACATATAGATGTTCTGGTTGATAGTGCGGCTTTATCTGCTATGTATTCATTTGCAGATGGGTTTTCAGGTTACAATCAGGTTCTCATGGCCGAGGAAGACAAGCACAAGACTGCATTTGTTACTGAGTGGGGTACTTATTGTTACAAGGTTATGCCGTTTGGGCTTAAGAATGCGGGGGCTACTTATCAGCGGATGGCCACTACACTTTTCCACGACTTGATGCACAAAGAGATTGAGGTGTATGTGGATGACATGATGGTGAAATCAGAGACAAGAGTTGGGCATATTGAAGCACTGGAAAGGTTCCTTCAGAGGGTTGACAGATACAACCTGCGGCTAAATCCCAAGAAATGCGTGTTTGGGGTGACATCAGGGAAATTGCTTGGTCATACAGTGGGAATGGGAGGAATAGAGGTAGACTCCGAAAAGATCAAGGCAACACACAGAATGCCTGCACCGAAGATAGAAAAAGAAGTCAGAGTATTCTTGGGGAAGATTCAGTACATCAGTCGGTTTATTGCCAAGTTGACATCAGTATTTGAGCCTATCTTCAAACTGTTGAGAAAAGATCAGCCAGTGAGATGGAATGAACAGTATCAGACAGCCTTCAACAAAATCAGAGAATACTTGGTAAAGCCTCATGTATTGAAACCTCCGAGATCGGGCAGACCTTTGATATTGTATTTGGCTATAGAATCAGAAACACTAGGGTCAATGATGGTACAGGCAGATGAGACAGGGGTAGAGCATGCAGTTTACTATCTGAGTAAGAAGATGCTCCCATATGAGGCTCGATATCAGGAAGTTGAGAAGATCTGTCTCGCAGTGGTATAGGCTTCCAGAAAATTTCGGCATTATTTCCAGTCATACAAGATCCAGATAGTGGCCAAGGAAAATCCTCTGAAGTATCTTCACTCGGTGCCTTCACTAGTGGGAAAATTGGGCAGATGGTTGGTATTGTTGACAGAATTTGACATTGAGTATCTCACCTCCAAAGTGATCAAAGGGCGAGCAGTAGCAGAGTTTCTGGCATTGCAACCTGTTGAGGGGGATCAGTATGAGTTTGAATTTCCAGATGAAGAGATCCAAGCAATAACAGTTCAGAGATGAAAGATGTATTTTGACGGAGCAGTGAATTACAAGGGAGCCGGAATTGGAATCGTGATAGTAACCCCCGAGGGAGAGACTTTGCCTTTGGCCAAGAGGTTGAAATTCAGAGTGACTAACAACATGGCCGAGTATGAAGCATGTGCTTTTGGTTTGACGGCATTGATAGCCTTGAGGGCCGGGAGTGTGGAAGTCTATGGAGATTCCATGTTGGTGGTCCAGCAGATGCGAGGAGAATGGGAATTGAAAGAAGAACGGTTGAAACCTTACCTTCTTCACCTCAGAAAATTGGCACAGGTTATCCCCGAGTGTAAGTGTCAGCATTTACCGAGAGAAGAGAATCAGATGGCAGATGCATTGGCTACACTTGCAGCAACTTGGGAAAATCCAGAAAAGTTAGTGATGAAACTGTTGATACTAACAACAGCAATCATACCTGTTTATGAGATAGAAAGAATTCTGGAAGTTGAGGTCGACGACGGTAAACCTTGGTATTATGACATTCAGAGGTATCTGGAACATGGTGAACTCCCGGAAGGGGCAGTCAGAAAAGACAAAATAGCCATTCAGAAGTTAGATTCCCAGTATGTGACTTTGAAATGGGAACTATACAAGAGGAAAGCAAACGGTATTCAGTTGAAGTGTTTGAGAAAAGAAGAAGCTCAGCATGTAATGGAAGAAATACACGCCGGGGTATGTGGTCCGCACATGAACGGGTTGAATCTGTCCCGCAGGATAGTGAGAAAAGGTTTTTATTGGTCAACCATGGAAACAGACTGCGTGAAGATGGTAAAGCACTGTCATGACTGTCAAACACATGGTAATTTGAATCACTTGCCGCACACAGAGTTGCACGGGTGTCAGAGCCGTGGCCTTTCTCAGCGTGGGGAATTGATATGATTGGAGAAATTCGACCGAATGCATCGAATAGGCATCGCTTCATAGTAGTGGCAGTAGATTACTTCTCGAAATGGGTGGAAGCCGAATCATTCCGCAATGTTACAGCATAATAGATGGCAAAGTTTATAGCTCGGAACCTCATTTGTCGGTATGGTATGCCGCATCATGTAGTGACAGACAAGGGGTTCAGTTTCAAGGAGAGACGAAGGCAATGTTACAGAGGTACGGGATAGGCCACCACAAGTCATCACCGTACAGGCCGCAGGCAAATGGGGCAGTTGAGGCAGCCAACAAGACTATAAAGACGATTTTGGCCAAGATGACAGAAAATTGCAGAGATTGGGCCGAGAAATTACCGTATGCTTTGTTGGGGTACAGAACATCAGTAAGAACAGCAACATGGGCCACACCTTTTTCTTTGGTCTATGGAATGGAAGCAGTATTGCCGGTAGAAGTGGAAATACAGTCTATGAGGGTATTAGCAGAGGCAGGATTACCGGAACAGGAGTGGGCCGCACAGAAGTTTGATCAGTTAGCACTATTAGATGAGAAGAGAACGAAGTCTTTGTATCACATGAAGTTGTATCAGAAGAGACTGGCCCGAGCATTCAACAAGAAAGTACGCCCCACCAAGATCAGAAAGGGTGATTTGGTACTTAAGCAATCGAGGTCGTCGACGATAGACCCGAGAGGAAAATTCAGACCTAACTGGGAAGGACCTTACATAGTGCAGAAGGTAATGGGAAATGGAGCAGTGAAGCTATCAGACTTCGAGGGGAATGAGTTCACCGAGCCGATCAACGTAGACAGATTGAAGCAATACTTTGCCTGAGGGAGAGAAGGCCGAGCAGTCACCACGGGAATTGGCAGAAGACCTAACCCAACGGAATAAGAAAATCATTCATGCATACACGTAACATTGCATTCTCTTCGTGTTTGTTTTTGTTTTTGTTTTGTGTTCGCAGGTTCGAAGAAAGGAAAAAGCGGCAGAAATGAGCCGAGCAGCGTCAGCGTAATTTCAGTTTTTGGGATGAGTCCCAAGGGCGAGGCCCATATCAGCTTGGGGGCGAGGCCCATATCATGTCGGCTTGGGGGCGAGGCCCATATCAGCTTGAGGGCGAGGACCCCGTTGTCAATTGTAGTTCCGGGTCGAGGTGCCCACTACATCATCAGTTCGAGGGCGAGGCCCCTATTTTCAGCGGCGTTAGGTCGAGGTGCCCAGGGTCGAGGTGCCCCCGTTGTCAGTTGTAGTTCCGGGTCGAGGTGCCCAGGGTCGAGGTGCCCCCGTTGTCAGTTGTAGTTCCGGGTCGAGGTGCCCATGGTCGAGGTGCCCCCATTTTCAGTTGTAGTTCTGGGTCGAGGTGCCCAGGGTCGAGGTGCCCCCGTTGTCAGTTGTAGTTCCGGGTCGAGGTGCCCAGGGTCGAGGTGCCCACTACATCATCAGTTCGAGGGCGAGGTCCCTATTGTCAGTGGTGTTGGGTCGAGGTGCCCAGGGTTGAGGTGCCCCCGTTGTCGGTTTCAGTTATTGGGATGCGTACCAGGATCGAGGTCCACTGCAGCACCAACTCAGCTCGAGACAGCAGCCGAGCCAGGTAAGTGAAAATGCATTGCATAACTTTGATAGGATTGTTCAAAGTCACACAGTGCACAAGTCCCATTAAAGTGGGGGCGACTGTAGGCATTGCATTTCCGCATGTGAAACCCGATGATGAGTCTCAGTTGGAGGCACTACCTTTTTAGTTAAGGATATTGCGGGAAACGGAGGTCGGAAGGGGAAATTCAGAATAAGTACGTCATCAGATTCATTTCGCAAGTTCACTGTCTTCGTTAGTGGTGCGTTCGTTACTTCGTTCGAACGTCAGGCAGATTGCGGGCGTTCGTGTAGCGTTCGAATGGGCGTTCGAACGGCGTCGGAATTTCTGGTTTTGCTGCTAGCCTCGCACCCCAGCCCAATTAGCACCCTAAAGCCCATAAAACACATCCCAATTAATAAAACACATTTAAAACACATGGGAAATTAAATTAAATATTAATTAGATAATGTAATTAAATAAAATAATTAATTAAGTCATATACCAAATTAAATAAAACAAATAAAATCTAAATAATCACCTACCAAAATAATAAAAATACTTACACAAATTAAAGAAATTGCATGCCTAATAAGATAAATCAAATATATTATATACCAAACTAACAAATATCATGCCTAATTAAAATCAATCATAACAAATTAAATATTTTGTATTCCTAATCTAGCCAAGATTTGTCCCCCCTCAATCTAATCCTTTCCTTGTGGAATACCAAATCAAATCCTCCTTTAATGCCAAAATCCATTCCTTGTGAGACAAGGAGTAGCCCTAACCTTTCTCTATAAAACAACCCATAACCAAGACATGCACTCCCCTAGATCATACACAAGACTTACACGAAAATCACAACACCAAGAACCCTAGCCACTCACGGCAATAGCAAGAAGCACAAACAAAACTCTTCTCTTCATCTCTCCTTCTTTGGCCGAGAATACCACTATCATCCATCCCCTCCATTGCCAAATTTTAACAGCCATTACAACCACCAATACAGCCCCTAACCACCACTGAAAACCACCTCCATAAACTCCCCACACATCACAGAAATTACACCCCAAAAACAGCAGCCAAATCCTTTTAAAACAGTCCCTAAAATCCTCAAAACAGTAACATAAAAACTGCATTCATAATCTTTAAAATAATCACACAAGACTACACTAAAAACCCACAAAAAACACTCGGAACAGTCCGTTGAAACGTCTAAACAAGTGACCTGAACAGTTAGCAGCAAAACAGAGTCCGAACAGCAGCAGAACGGAGACGGAACAGCAAGCAAAACATCAAAACAGTGAGCTAGGACGCTAAACCAGTGAACCGGAGAAGTTGAGGAGCCTTACCCTTCCGACGTCCGTGAAACGCAAGCCTGAAAGTTGGCAAAAAGGTTAGACCTGAGGGTATTTTCCACACTCATTTTCTGTTTTATTTGTATTATTTATTGAGTATTGCTTGCATGATTGTTATGTTGAAATGCATATTGTGGCCCTTGAGTAGATAAATATGCATGAATTATGAGATGTTGTATGTTGTGGCTTTGGAATAAAATGAGAGATGTGTCAACTCTCGCGGTATATCGGATGGAAACCCGGACATAAATTTCATAGCCGATTCCGAATGGACGGTAGTATGATCTGTATTCGGGATACAACTCCACGTACCGCTTGAGTAAACGACACCCTCTTTTGTGTTGTGTTGCTTTGATTTATTTATTTTACGTCACTTGAATTCTGCATGTTGCTTATTTATGCATGATTCAATGGAGCGCATGGGCTTAGTAAGTGCGATGAAAGGTCCCCTATTTGAAGGGGTTAAAACCCTTTACCACGATGCTTTGCCGCGTCGGTTGATGTGTGTTTGGTTGAATGCAAGATACGTTCAATCGGGCATACTAAGTTTGGTATTATTGTTTCTTTATTCTTTGTATGCATGATTCAATCGAGCGCATGGGCTTAGTAAGTGCGATGAAATGTCCCCTATTTGGAGGGGTTAGAACCCTTTACCACAATGCTTTGCCGCGCCGGTTGATGTGTGTTCGGTTGAATGCAAGATACGTTCAATCGGGCATACTAAGTTTGGTATTGTTATTTCTTTATTCTTTATATGCATGATGCGATCGAGCGCATGTGATTAGTAAGTCGGATTAAAGGTCCCCTATTTGGAGGGGTTAAAATCATTGACCACGATGCTTCACCGCGCCAGTTGGCGTATATCCGGTTGGGTGTGAGATGAGTTCAATCGGATACCTGAGGTCCCACATTGTGGATTTGTTTGCCTATGAATGTGTTGCATGCATCAGGTCTGGTTCCGTTCGAACGCGTTTTCCAACGCCACACGAACGCGAACCTTCTGTTTCCCATTCGAACGCGTTTTACAAACGCTACTCGAACACGCATGCATTTTGTTTCATCAGGTCTGGATCTGTTCGAACGCGTTCTCGAACGCTATACGAACGTGAACCTTCTGTTTACCGTTCGAACGCGTTATCAAACGCTACGCGAACGCACACGTATCTTCTTAGTGTTTCATGCATCAGGTCTGGCTCCGTTCGAACGCGTTCTCAATGTTGGTTTCTATAATTAGTCCCAAAGAAAGTATAAGCCAAAGAAATACACATTATATACATGCAAAGCTTGAAGCATGGCGGAATCATACTTACAAAGCTTGTGACGAAAATGATGAAGAGAATCCTTGAGTCTTCAAGGTGGAAGTTTCGGCCAAGAGCAAGAGTAAGAGAAGCTTCAAGTCTTCTTGTATTCCAAGCTCCAAGGTTGTTTCCCTATCACCTCCTTTGATCCCTCAATGTGCTAGCAAAAATGGAGAAGATGAAAACAATTTTCTGCCCTTGAAGAAGCTCACGGCGTGAGCAAGAAGAAGAAGAGGAGAATGGCCTTTTGGTTTTCTTTTCACCTTTTTTGTTGTTTCAAAAACGTAAAAATGATGATTAGAACAATTACCAAAATATTTTGGTAAATGTAAAACCCCTTCAAAAACCGTGAAAAGTATTTTCCCTCCAAAAAGCCATTAAATGGCCTCACCAACTTACATTGAGAATAGTGACAATGTATCATCCCATAAAGGTGACTAGATACATCCATCAACTAGTCGTGTCAAGTGATGAGACTTCGCGATGTGTTTTGCGGGTCCCACTCGTTTCAAAATACGAATGTGTCCGCAAACACTTTCGGGCTCGGTTTCGCTAATTCCGAATTAACGAATTTCCGTCGCGACGTGAATTAATAATTACGCCTAGCGAAATTACTATTCACATCGCTAATGAATTAATTCTAAATTAATTCGTTTGCCCGAATTAAAATCCAATTTTAATTCCGCGTCGAAATCTAATTTCGTATAATATATCGAATATATTATTTTATCGATTAATTCCAAATTAATCGTTCTCTCTCCTAATTAGGCATTTTATCCAAGATAAAGTTTCTCCGTAATTAATCCAAGATTAATAAAGTTCGAATCAAACATCATAGGTGAATCTTCAGGAAGCGACCCAAGAGATCTCCGGATATGTTGGCAGTAAATACGGTCGTCGGATAATCCGAACACGTACGTACCTCGTACTACGTTTTTACCGATTTACAAGACAAGGTTGGCTTCTAGCAAAGCGCCATGCCTACCCAATTCTCCAGAAATATTCTTACTGGAATATTAGATCTTTATCAAGCGTAGTATACCGTAGTATCGCGTACATCGATCCAGTATCGGACGATCACATGTTAGGCCTGGGGCTGGAAATGTGTCTGCCCCGTACGAAACATATATCGGACATCAAACAACTAGTCTCTTTAAATCGGACAATCCTGACCTAGTCATATTGTCCCGACGGTTGCAACCTTTTATAGAGTACTAGTTCTGTATCCTGCGTGATCATCATCTCCATATGTCTGAAGTGATACTTCCATCTTGACATCACATCCAGTACACTACGATTCTCGATAAACCCAGAAGAGGCGTACACAGAACCGGTTAAAGCCCCGAACCACCAAAACCAAAGTTTACCGATTGTCGGAAGTACTAGCGATGCAAGTCTTAGGTTAAGACCATATACACCTACCCTGATGCGGCCTCCCATAGACACGCAGACATACTACCAATGGGATTCCGCGGGGTCTATCCAGAGCGAAGCTGTTTTCCGTACCATCGGTAAAACACAACCTCCTATCGCACTTGCATAAGTATCCAATACTTAAATATATGAGAACTATGCCGTTGTGCCATCACAACTCGCACAAGTGCAATACTAGTCTATTCCGCATTATCGATGTCCGATCTCGATAATACTCCGACTAGGGATATTTAATGATTAAACATTTTATATTGATACTGTCTCATATCATCTCATTACGGAACTAATCATATGGACTTTTGCCATTTATATATCAAAGTAAATAATTTTACAAAACGGAAAAAGGCAATTTCATTATCACATAGTTGATTTTGTACAATAATACAATATCATTTACAAAACAGTGACGCTATGGGTCATAATGTCTAACACTCGAACGCTATAAGAACGCGAGCATTCTGTTCACCGTTCGAACGCGTTCTCGAACGCTACGTGAACACGCACCCACTGAACTGAGTTATTTTTATCAGATTTCGTACCTAATTGTCCCTAGTAGTTATTCCTTCGTATGATAAACCTGATTGTTTCTATGCATTATGCAAGACTGTGTAGGTGTCGTTCATCTTTATTCGCCACATGTATGAGTATAATGTGTTTTTAACTTGTATGCTTGCCGTGTGTTAATCTTTATGTATGCAAATTGAGATATAGATTACATACTAATAGGCTGTATGCAAACTCGGATATGTGTTACATGTAAATTTAGATGAACTTGTTGATGTATGCATGTGAATTTAGAAGCATGATACTCTTGGAAATAAGTGTTACTTAAACTTGATTAAATTATTACATAAATCCTTTCATTACAAGTGACATAAGTAAGGGACCATTCTGAACCCAACGGTTTGAGGTATTCCCTTGCGAGGGGTGAGTGCGGCCTTAAATCTCATTTTCCTGGTTCATACCAGGTGGCGACTCCATTATTCTCTGGTTTAGTCCCTGTGGCTACTCCGTACTCCCGATCGGGCCGCGAGCTCGGGACAGCATGCGTCGTCCAGTTTTTGTGTCCCACAGACGCTATGGGTCATAATTGTCCAACAATCTCCCACTTGGCCTATAGCCAGTCACTTGAGTGTCTTACACCCGAACTATGTACGGTTGGCTCAAATTGCTGAGGAATGCTTTCGTCAGCGGATTTGCTTGATTATCATCTCATGCGATTTATTCGATCATCACATCGCCACGATGTATGATCTGAACGAATCAAATGAATATCAAAGTATATATCTGGATTGTTGATGAGACTATTAATTCTTTAGCCTGTTCTGACGCCTAGCTCAGCTGCTAACAGAACTATATCTAATCTAATTAGATTTGTATCGACCCAGAAGGCTTATATAGCTGCCTCAGCTGCAGCAATATTCCGCATTTGTTGTTTATTCGGTAACAGTATCTTGCTTGGAAGATTTCCAGCTCACTGTACCGTTATTCAAACTGTATAGTACCGTTTGCGACTTATAGTCGTTTTTATCGGTTTAGGAAACTTGCAGTAGTGATCCCAGTCACTTCAAGTTTTCCATCTCCATAGTTTAAGACAGTATCCTTAGTTCTCTAAGATGCTAACGGATGTTCTTAACTTCAATCTAGTGACTATCACTTGGATTGGCATGTTTGTGACTTCATATGCTCAAAGCGTATGAGACATCAGGTCGCGTACATTTTTCAATGTACGGTTTCTCGGAGATTTTTATCGAAAGCCAAGCTTTCACCGATTTTATTTATGGGATTATCATTTCCAAGAAATGACATATTATGATTATTTTATAGGACATCGATTGTCAGTGCGCTCCCACTAACCTTCTATAATTTATACACAAGAATCATTTCGTTTTGAATTAAATCATAAACCATTATGATTAGATCAAAACGATAATTCCAAGAACCTAATGCTTGCTTCAATCCAAACATGGATCGAATAACCTGCAAACCTTGTTTGCTAGTTTTGGTACGACAAAACCGACAGGATGTTGTAAACATCCTCCAAAAGGTTTCCTTTTAAGGAAATTGATTTTCCCGTTAAGCTGACATATTTCATAAATGAAACATGCAGCGTTAGCAAGCATTATCCAAATGGATTTACCGTGGCAACAAGTAAAAGGTTGAATCGTAATCAACACAATGTTGATAATTATACATTTCCGCTACAAGCCTAGCTTAGTACGTTGGTATGTTGCCATCCATGTATGTCTTCCTTGAAGACTTATAAAGTACCAATAGGCACAATGCCTTGCGGTACATCAACTAGTATCCAAACATAGTTGATATACATCTAATCCATTTCGGACTCATGACATTTTGTCATAATAGGGAGTCGATACCTTGTATCACTTCCTCATACGTAGTCAGTTGGTGTTTCTCAATAAGATTGACATCTTTTCTAGGCGAGATCAGAAACCCATACCCCAGGTTGTTTTCTGACTCTCTCCGACATACGTGGTTCTTGTGTATTCGAAGATTATGGTATAGTTTCATCTTTGATGAACTATTTGTGTTCCATTAGGAATCGATGCCTGGAACAGTATTACTCCGATTTTCATCGAGTTTTACTATCCTCCCACTTACCACTGCATATCGGTATTCCTCTTAGGAAAACCGCATGGCGAGCAACAATTAAATTATTCTCTAGTGAGTTGTATAAGTACTATACTTTTGGTATCCCTAGGATAGCCTACAATTGACACTTATCCTATTTGGGTTTTAGTTTGGTATCATCCAAACATATGCCTAGCATACCCAAATGTACAGGAATATGAAACCCAATTTCTTTACTGTTCATATCTAATATGAAATCTGTCAAACAGATTTTTATGGAACCTTATTCTAAATAGGTTATGCACTGTTAATGCTTATCCGTTGAAGGAAATGATAGCTCAGAGCGACTCACGAATAACCTTATCATGTCCAACAAAATTCGGTTTATCCAGTTCCGACACACCGTTAAACTGACGTGTTCCGGGAGGAGTCCTCATTTTTGAAAGAATACTTTACTCTTTCAAGTATAATAGAAACTTATTACTTAAGTATTTTCCATTACGGTCTTACCGTGACGGTTTAATACTTTAGCCGATCTGTTTGTCTATTTTCATGTCGAAACTATAAAAGTTTCTGATTTGTGTTCTTCAAAAGAAACACATAACCATAACGCGATTCCACATCCGTAAAGGTCACGAAATATTCATATCCATATCTAGCCTTGCTAGACATGGGTCCACTTGCTTCACTATGAACTAGGGCTAACAGATTGGTGGCATTTGCACTTTTACCAAGTAAATAGTATTTTAGGCACTTTGCCCAATTAACTAGATTCGTAGACTTTATTTGACTAGAATCAAATCAGTCCGAGTACCCACTCTTCAAAAGTGTGGATATACGATTCTTGTTTTAGTTGTGTCCTAGACAACAATTCCACAATTGGTTTCTTCTGATCAAATTAGTTTGAGCTGTTTGTTTGTCATGTTTTGAGATTTATTTATATTCAAAATATAAATTCTGTTATTCATATCTAATGTGTTTATCTCAATATCATCTTTATATAATAAAACACTTTAGTGTTCTAGAATATAAAGGTTCACCAGCAGCGGGTTAAACACTGATATAGAGATAATGTTTCTAGTCAAACTAGTTACATTATAACAGTTTCCTAATTTAAGAACACACCCGAAGGTAGTTCCTAAACTTAGGTATCTACGGTTGAAACAGCGACTTTCGTCCCGTTTCCATTTCGCAGATAAATCTCTATTGAAGTCAGTACATATATTTATGTTCCACACTAAGTATTTAAAATCTAATTTTAATACTAGTAGTGAACATAATGTTGACAAACATATTTGATGTCGGAGCCTTGCTCGTCTTCAATTCCTTCATGTCTGCTTTGTCCAAACGGAAGTCACGCTTCTGCGATCCCGTTTGCCACAATTTAGGCAGACATTTTGGGATATGTCATTTTTCTTCCCAGAAGATTATAATGATTTTGCCTTTGCCCTTTTCAATATTCTAGAAGCCTTTGGCCAAGCCTCGGGTTTCTAGAATATCGAAGTAACGTGCGCCTTGCGCTACTTGCCTTATTACAAAGTTTGACTTTGTCTCCTTGAGAATAGTCATTAACTCTCCAAGAGTTTACTATTGCAATTTTAGTACTTCTAAAATCTAAGTATAGATTTATGAAGATCCTTGAATTTCATTATCATACTTTAAGGATCTAACCCTTAGTTCTGACAAAGAAATCAAGAAGTCTATTGCGGTAAGTATAATGGATTAATCACTAAAGTTATCATCACATTAATCTTCCAAGGATTATGCTCTACTATTTGCTTAACTTCGGCCTTAGGCCTAATATGTTATTTTATCAAATAAAGTAACTTATTATTTTCCAAGACCATCATGAAGTTTATTCCCAATTTGAAAATTAAATCATTTAAATACATTTTTCCCTATGATTATGTTTTAAATGTCAATCTTTCAATTTTATCTTGATTTTAATAGTCCAACTATTTAATCAACGATTTAGGTACTATTTATTATAATGATTACAATAGTCCAACTATTTAATCAACTATAATTTAAGAGGTTAAAATCAATTATATTGATTACTATAATCCAATTATAAAATCAACTATAAATGAATAGTTTGAATATAGTCCAACTATTAATTAAAACAACGTTTAAAAATTAGTCCAACTAACAATTAATTTATATGACGAATGATATTTGTTTGAGCGCGTATGGCAAGTAATTAAACGAATATTGCAAATTCAATTCTTGCCTCTCACTATTTTTCGGCGAGCCTCTAACCCTCTGTAGAGTACTCGGGAAACCGTATTTCCTAGTGGGCTAGGATCCCGTTAAATATCACACAATCTTGACTTTGGCCAACAAATTGTATGATAATTAACTAGGTAGATCTCTAAGATCAATTGGATCCAATCCAATTCCTAGATCCAGTAGGGGGACATCCAACTCCGAAACATATATCTTATATATGCCAATATATCCAATATATTGCCTAACCTTTTTCCTCTGAATCAACTAAGCCTTGGATTTGGCACAACAAACTTAGTGATCCCAGTTAAGCGCGACCCATTGACCATGGAAAGCTTCGTAATCAATGTCGATGGACAAGAAGTGGTCTTGACTTTTGCCAACAAACCACAACTTGGACAAGACACTGATATGGAACAAAGCTCTCGTGATTCAAACACATCCTCGAAGGCCAAAGGCCTTGACTTTGGCCAACAAGCCAATGCCAGTCTCGGATCTTGAGTGAGAATCACTCAATGGAAGGAAAAACGCTTAATATCTTGCGAGGGTTTTTCGAGTGCAAATTGGCAACCAATTTATTATATTGTTAAGGTCTCATCATCATACACCCTTAAACATGCATTCTAAACACATAATAAAGCGCATATGATAAAATAATAATGATATGCGGATGGATACTTTACACACTGATCCTAGATCAAATCTCTCTCTTTCTCGCTCCCGCTAGCACATGTATCACTTCTACCCATTACACTACACTTCTAAAGAAACCTGATTTACATTGAGGGGAATAGGTGAGAAGAGAATACAAAGAATATGGAGGTAATAAGGTTTGACACGCAGGTCCAATTAATAAATCAAATTTATTACAACAATTTCTAAAATTGTCCCACCCATCTAATATCCATCCGATATACATTATTCATGCATCGCAACCATGTATTCACACAAGCATGTTATCAATCAATCTAATCAAATTAATTAATCTCATAATTAGTGACCATCCAATGTTCAAACAACGATTTGATTTTGCGCGAGTCAAACTCGTTTTGCGAATAAGTACTTAAAGTACGAATTCTTGAATTAAATTAAACTAAAAAATTAAATCCAATTCAATTTGTATTTAATACTAATTCGCTATTTAATTCCAAATTAAATACTACACTTTATTAACGAACCTATACGACTTAAATTCCAAATTTAATCGTTACGGGTCTCAAAGCCCGATTAACGTCCAACGTTAATTTAATTAAAGTCCAATGGGCTTTTAATTAATTTCTTTAAGGCGTGGACTTTTGGTCAACTCGGGTCAAACCGAATAACCAAAATCCAATCCGGGAATTACCCCATAAGCCCAGAAATGAATTTTGGCCCATTAGGCCCAATTAAACTTTAAAGGTCCATTAGTCGCATTTGGGCTTTATGGAAGCGGTTTTGGGCCGAATTGGATCCAATCCATTTGGCCTAAACCTAACTTGGTACAACCAAGTCCAATTAGCCCAATAACAACATAACAAGCCCAATTCAATTTAAGGCCCAATTAATTAAATCATAAAAGTCCAATTTCATAATCTAATTAATCCTAAAGTGTATAACACAATTAATCACCCAAATCAATATTTCCAAAACATCAAATTAGCCTAATTAATCATGCTTATCATTATTAAATTATGTCCAACACAATTTAACAAAAATCAAACCCATATACATGTTATATTGTTCTTGGCAATTTGGGGATATTTATATCCGATTTGGTTTCAATCCAATTAAATCCACAATTGACATAAATCAACATTCCCGAATGATTTCCAATTCATCCAATGAAAAAAAAATTTAAAAATTCCAAGACAATTCGGGCTTCCAACCATTCGGCCAACACAAAAATTTGGGGAAAAAATGATCCAATCATAATTTCTTCAAATTGATCTTATTAATCCTCAATTAAACATCAATTAAGCATATTAAATCATCCAATTTCATTATTCATGCTCAAAATCAATTTTGCCCAAATTTTAACCCTAAATCAATTTCATGGTCAACCTTGCTCAAGATACCATTGTTGGAGTTTGCTAAGGTCCCAAGATCATTAAACAAGCATGAAACAAGTGCGAATACAAATCAACGAAGTTGCGGAATACTCACATCGATCGGTTGAGCGACGCGCGAGGCAAAAAAATCAAATACTGCCCACTGGTACATGCGGCAGTGAGCTGCTACTGCCTCATCCAAATTCATCCATGGGTGAGCTCCAAGCTTCGTCAAACGATTCCCGGCTCATGGGTGGACTTCCTTATCACCTTCGCATGACTTCGTAGTGTGCTAGCACTCCCGATTTTGCCATAAAATCGCGACTCTAAGCTTCCCTGTGGCTCTCGGTTTTCAACAGAAAAACCGAAGGTTTTTCACCCCCTTGGGCGTGTGAGAGCAAGAAGAAAGAGAGGAGAGAGAGATGTAAAATGTGTAATGTCATTTGATTTCTAAAAAACAAATTAAAAATATACCATTTTTTATTTTAAAAAGTCAAGGCAAAAACAATTAAATGCCTTCCAACTTCCATCAACTCATCAATCCATCAATCATGAATAGTGATTGGTGTCAATCACTCAAAGTGAAAGACATCCATCAGTTGATTGATGAATGATGTGACGCTAGATGCGACTAGCGATTTGACGCTTGATTTGACTTGCGTGCCGCACTCGAATTCGAAATGCGAATGCGCTCGCAAATAATCTCGGGCTCGGGTTCGCTAATTCCAAATTAATGAATTTTCTGTTGAGACGTAATTAAATGATTATGCCTAGCAAAATCACTATTCACGTCGCTAACAAATTAATTCTAAATTAATTCGTTCGCCCGAATTAAAATCTAATTTTAATTTCGCGTCGAAATCCAATTTCGTTTAATATATCGAATATATTAATTTATCGATTAATTCCAAATTAATCGTTCTCTCTCTTTTAAATGATATTTTATCCTAGATAAAATATCTCTGTAATTAATCTCAGATTAATTTTTTTCTCTCTTCTAATTAATCCTAGATTAATTTAGAGTGCGAGTCATATGTCATCGGTGAATCTTTAGGAAGCGACGTATGAGATCCCCGGATATGTTGGCAGTACATTCGGTCATCGGACTATCCGAACACGTAAGTACTACCTAGTACTACGTTTTTACCGATTTACAAGACAAGGTTGGCTTCTAGCAAAGTGTCATGCCTACCCAATTCTCCAGAAATATCCTTACAGGAATATAAGGATCTATATCAGGCGTAGTATACGTAGTATTGTGTATGTCGATCCAGTATCGGATGATCACGTGCTAGGCCTGGGGCTGGAATTGTGTCTGCCCCGTACGAAGCACATGTCGGAAGTCTGGTAAATAGTCTCTATAATCGGATAAACCTGACCTTGTCATTTTATCTCGATGACTGCAGTACTTAAGAGTACTAGTACCGTATCCTACGTGACCATCATCTCCACTATGACTGGAGTGATACTTCCGTCTTGACATCACACCAAACACACTACGATTCTCAATATACCCAGCATAGGCGTACACAGAACCTGTTAAAGCCATGGACGACCGCAACCAAAGTATATTGATTGTCGCAAGTATTAGCGGTGCAACTCTCAGGTTAAGACCAAATACACCTACCCTAATTTCAGACTTCCATAGACACATAGTCATACTACCAATGGAATTCCGAGGGGGTCTATCCAGAGCGAAGCTGTTTCCCATACCATCGGTAAAACATAACCTCCTATTACACTTGCATGAGTATCATATACCCAAACATATGAGAATTATGTCGTTGTGCCCTCACAACGCGCACAAGTGTAATACTAGTCTTTTACGTATTTATCGATGTCCAATCTCGATAATACTCTGACTAGGGATATTTAATGATTTATCCTTCGTGGACTGATACTGTGTAATATCATTCTCAATCTAGGAATAAATCATAGGGACCTCCTATCATTTATACATCTAGGTGATCTAATCACAAATGATAAGAGTGCAATCTCCTTTATCACATAGTTAATTTGTACAACAACACCATGATATGTACAAATAGTGACGCTATGGGTCATAATTGTCCAACACTTAAAAGGTTTAAGATGGAAGATTCCAAAAGAGGCTACTTGTCAATCTATCTCTCTAAGGAGATGTGTCTTAAATCTTCTGAAAAGTATGAGTGCATGAAACAATCCCATATGTTCTGCTATAGGATCAATCAAGTACGCTATATTATGTATGAGACCTGATGTGTCTTACTTTCTAAGTGTTACGAGTAGATATCAGGCTAAGTTAGATCTGCTTGCTTCGAGAAGGAAGGTAGCTGATCTCATAAGCTACTAGTGAAGGTGTTCACTTAATCTAACATATGGATGCTTGTGGTTGAACAAATACATTGAACTGTCCCGCTTGAGAACCCATATGTAGTGTTATCCACATGTCTATGGGAATTCTTTTTGTTATGATAGTATGAATAATCCTTAGACTTGAGGTCTCCATGGTATATTATATGTGGATCATATATGCTTTGATATTACACCTCCGTAATGTTAGGGTTGGTGCTCAGAGTGCCAATCCGGATCGTATTTATGTCCGATTCAAAAATACGAATAATTCCTTTTTTCCATAATATTGCTTATTTAATGGTAGCACCTCTTGTCTTTTATACACATATTCGATCTAATTGCAATTAGATATCTAATTAAGATTAGATTGAAACTAAATCTGATTTAGTGATACGTGTATATTAGGAAAGGACCCTAGGATTTACAATGTAGTGTGCAGTTACAACGTAGTTTGTAATTGACATTGGGAAGCGTCACTAAAAGTTGTATATCCTTAAATAAAGTTCCTGGTCAAGATTTACTAACATGAGTCGGTTAGTAAAATCTGATGGGATCAATACATGTCGTATATCGTGACTTGGTCTGATGGTTTATCTCAATGAACCATGAGTTTCGGGAGACTCATATAGATATGTAGGTGTTTATTTGATAAACACTTAACGACTTACTGAAGATTTCCTAATAGATGGTACACCAACGTCAATAGGAATCTTCTCGAGTTGAGCGAGCATAATGGTCCTTCGACTTGAGATACCATTGTCGATATATGAGTTATACTCCACACTTTGATGGCAGTCACGTCACCGATCTATTTAGATCAAACTTCCGCCTGTTCGTTGGGTGTGGACTGATGCTCATGATATCCTGTACGTATCAAGATAGAATCCGTTAGTCTTATGTACAGGGCATAGGCATCCTAAACATGTTTACGATCTAGAAAATCAATGGTCATGGCCATAACTTCTAAAATCAGTTCCGAGTGTTATTTAGAGATCGTAAATTTGAAAAGTCGACTATATTATACTGAAAGGATTTGACGTTCTTATCTATATCCTAGGTATAATATGGATAGCCTGTGACAGAGGGATTATATGTATGCAATGACCTCGACTTGCATAGTTTAGCGAGATTATCTGTGATCGTCATAATTCATGAGTGGGTGAATTATGGACACGAAATTGGATTTCGTGACAAATGAACCTAAACTTAGAGAGTCCCACAATATGAAGTGTACTCGTTGAGTACTTGGGTAACGCATTATGAATAATACAGATTATTCATAATACTTCATCGGATTAAATAAGTTAATTCGAATTGTTTACTCGGTTAAATGAAAACACATGCTTTAAAGGATTTTGGTCAATTGTAAATATTGTGTATTTGTATTTGATACATAATTTGATTAGATACACATTAATTAAGTGTCAAATGAGACTTTGACACAAGTTATTAATATATGTATTTGTTATTTAATGTAAATAAAAATACATATATAATAATAATTATATTAATTAATTATTTAGATATTTAAATGTTAAATATTTGAATAATTAAGTAATATTCATATTACATAAATGTTATGCAATATGTTTGATTATTAGTCCTTACAAATGGCATGATTTTATTAAGCTTGAGTGTGCAAATTTGATTTGTCAAACTTAAAGCTTATATTATCTTTATTTTAATTTAATGAAATTAAAATGTAAAATTGACAATAATGCCCTTGTAAAGTCAGTTGGCCTTTCTTTTAGTTAGAAAATTTGTTTTATTCATCACTCACTCCTCCATGGCCGAAAATTACACCCTAAAAGCTCTCAAATCTTGGCTTGATGATTCAAGGAAGAAAATCAAGAAAAATCAAGAAAAAGCTTAAGGAAAATAAGAGATTAAAGGTAATCTTCAATTCCTCTAAGCTTTGAAAGCATGTTTCATGTTCTTGATTATCTAGATGGATTCTAGGGTTTCTTTTTTTCTTAGAATTTGGGGCTTTTTGGTTTGGAGGATGAATTGGAAGGTTTTGTGCATGTGTGAAGTTGATTTGGATGATATTATTGTAATATTTGTTCAAATTGATCATTTGATGATATGTTGCCATTCTAGAGTGTTATGACCACTCTTGTAATCCCTAGAATTGTTCTCGGGTGGTTCATTTGTGGTGACTTTGGTCGGTGTTGTGATTAATTAGATTAATGTTGAAAAAGTTGAATTAAAGCATGAAAAATTGACAATTTTTGTTTTAAAATCAGATCTGGAAAATCTGGGTCGTTTGTGATGAAAATGATGTCATTTGAATGTATTGGATGTGTTTTGGGTGTTGGAACAATTTCTGAAAATTATTTCGGAGTTGAAATAAGCGAAAACGACAAAAAACAGCGTTATCAATTGACTTTTGAGCCAACCGGTGACGACTGCCCAAACAGTGAATTTTTCCTGTTCATGTTGGAGTTTCTACGGCCCCGAGGATCGAATATAAAGCAAGAAATAAGTATGCGAATACATCACGGAGTTGCGGAATACTCACATCGATTGGTTGAGCAACGCGCGAGGCAACAAAAATTTCCCTTTTCTGCTCACGACAGTTTCTGTTTTCCATCTCCAAGATTCGGCCATTGTTGGTCCTTCGTCAAGCTACAAGCTTCACGAAATGATTCCAAGCTCATGGGTGGACTTCCCTATCACCTTCGCATGTCTCTCGGAGTGCTAGCTCTCATGATTTTTGCCACAAAAATCAAACACTTTTCTTCCCTATGGCTCTCGGCATTTAGGCAGAAAACCAGTGAAGAACACAGCCCCTTGGGTGTGTTTGAGAAGAGAGAAAAGAGAGGAGAGATGAGTTTTTGGTTGGTAAGGATTTGTGTATCTAATACACAATTGATTTTCAAAAAATCAATTAATAATTTTACCAAAAAAACAAGCCATAAATGCTTTCCATCAACTACACACATCACTTCCCATCAATCAGTGAATAGTGACTGGCGTCAATCACTCAAAGTGAAAGACATCTATCACTTGATTGACGAATGATGTGACGCTAGATGCGACTAGCGATTTGACGCTTGATGTGACTTACGGGCCGCACTCGAATTCAAAATGCGAATGCGCTCGCAAACACTCTCGCGCTTGGGTTCGCTAATTCCAAATTAACGAATTTTCCGTTGCGACGTAATTAAATGATTATGCCTAGCGAAATCACTATTCACATCGCTAACGAATTAATTCTAAACTAATTCGTTCGCCCGAATTAAAATCTAATTTTAATTATGCGTCGAAATCTAATTTCGTTTAATATATCAAATATATTAATTTATCGATTAATTCCAAATTAATCGTTATCTCTCTTTAAATGATATTTTATCCCAGATAAAATATCTCCGTAATTAATCCGAAATTAATTTTCTCTCTCATTTAATTAATCCCAAATTAATAAAAGTGTGAGTCATACGTCATCGGTGAATCTTCGGGAAGCAACCCAGGAGATCCCCAGATATGTTGGCAGTAAATTCGGTCGTCGGACTATCCGAACACGTAAGTACCTAGTACTACGTTTGTACTGATTTACAAGACAAGGTTGGCTTCTAGCAAAGTACCATGCCTACCCAATTCTCCAGAAATATCCTTACAGGAATAAGGATCTTATCAGGCGTAGAATACGTAGTATTGCGTATTTTGATCCAGCATCGGATGATCACATGCAAGGCCTGGGGCTGGTACAGTGTCTGCCCCGTACGAAGCATATATCGGATTACGAGCAACTAGTCTCTTTAATATCGGATAATCATGACCAAGTCAAATTATCCCGACGGTTGCAACCTTTTTGGAGAACCAGTCATGTATCCCTACGTGATCATCATCTCCTTATGACTGGAGTGATACTACTGTCTTGACATCACACCCAACACACTACGATTCTCATATACCCAGCATAGGCGTACACAGAACCTGTTAAAGCCCTGGATGACCACAACCAAAGTATATTGATTGTCACAAGTATTAGCGGTGCAAGTCTCAGGTTAAGACCAAATACACCTACCCTGATTTCGGACTTCCATAGACATATAGTCATACTACCAATGGAATTCCGATGTGGTCTATCCAGAGCGAAGCTGTTTCCCGTACCATCGATAAAACACAACCTCCTATTACACTTGCATGAGTATCCTATACTCAAACATTTGAGAACTATGCCGTTATGCCCTCACAACGCGCACAAGTGTAATACTAGTGTTTTACGCATTTATCGATGTCTAATCTCGATAATACTCTGACTAGGGATATTTAATGATTTATCCTTCATGGATTGATACTGTCTCATATCATTATCAATCCAGGAACAAATCATAAGGACCTCATATCATTTATACATCATGGTGATCTAATCACAAATGATAAGAGTGCAATTTCCATTGTCACATAGTTAATTTGTACAACAACACCATGATCTGTACAAATAGTGACGCTATGGGTCATAATTGTCCAACAATCTCCCACTTGGCCTATAGCCAGTCATTCGAGTGTCTGATACCCGAACTATGTTCGGTTGGCTCAAATTGCTGAGAAAAGGCTTTCGTCAGTGGATTTGCATGATTATCGTCTGATTCGATTTATACAATCATCACATCGCCACGATGTATGATCCGAACGAATCAGATGAATAGTCAAAGTATGTATTTGGATCGTTGATGAGACCATTAATTCTTTAACATGTGTTGTAGCCTTGCTCAGCTGCTAATAGAACTATATCTAATCTAATTAGATTTATTATCGACCCAAATGGCTTCTATTGATGACTCAGCTGCAGCAATAACCCGCATTTATTGTTTATTCGGTAACAGTATCTTTCTTGGAAGATTTCCAGCTCACTGTTCCGTTATTCAAACTGTATAGTACCGTTTGTGACTTATAGTCGTATTATCGGTTGGGAAACTTGCAATAGTGATCCCAGTCACTTCAAGTTCTCCTTCTCCATAGATTAAGACAGCATCCTTAGATCTCTAAGATACTAATGGATGTTCTTAATATCAATCCAGTGACTATCACTTGGATTGTCCTGTTTGTGAATCCATATGCTCAAAGCGTATGAGACACCAAGTCCCGTACATTTTTCAATGTATGATTTCTCGGAGAGTTTTCATGAAAGCCAAGCTTTCACCGATAATGTTATGGGAATATCATTTCCAAGAAATGATGTATTATCAGTATTTGTAGGACAGCCACTGTCAGTGCGCTCCTACTAACCTCCTTATATACACATGAATCATTTTCGTTTTGAATTAGATCATATACTATTATGATTACATCAAAACGATAATTTCAAAAACCTAATGCTTCCTTCAATCCATACATGGATCGAATTACCAGCAAACCTTGTTTGCTAGTTATGTTACGACAAAACCGTTAGAATGTTGTAAACATCCTCCAAAAGGTTTCCTTTTCAGGAAAGCGATTTTCCTGTGTAGCTATCATATTTCATAAATGAAACATGCAGCGTCAGCAAGCATTATCCAAATGGATTTACCATGGCAACAGGTAAAAGGTTTCCTCGTAATCAACACAATGTTGATAACGATACCTTTCCGCCAAAAGCCTAGCTTTGTACGTTGGTATGTTGCCTATGTCTTCCTTGAAGACTATATAGTACCAATAGGCACAATGCCTTGCGGTACATCAACTAGTATCAAAACTGGTTGATATACATGGAATCCATTTCGGACGTTCTGGCACTTTGCCATAATAGGGAGTCGATACCTTGTATCATTTCCTCATACGTAGTCAGTTGGTATTCCTCAATAAGATTGACATCTTTATGAGATGAGATCAGAAACCCATACTCCAGGTTGTTTTCTGACTCTCTCCGACATACGCGGTTCTTGTGTATTCAAAGATTAATGGTATAGTTTCATCCTTGATGAACTATTTGTGTTCCATTAGGAATCGGTGTCTGGAACAGTATTACTCTAATTTTCATCGAGTTTTACTATCCTCCCACTTACCACTGCATATTGGTATTCCTTTTAGGAAGACCGCATGGTGAGCAACAATTAAATTATTCTCTTGTGAGTTGTATAAGTACTATACTTAGGTATCCCTAGGATGACCTACAATTGGCACTTATCCAATTTGGGTTCTAGTTTGGTATCATCCAAACATATGCCTAGCATTCCCAAATTATCAGGATTGAGAAACCCGGTTTCTTTCCTGTTCATATCTAATAAAAAATCTGTCAAATAGATTTTATGGAACCCTATTCAAAATAAGCTCTGCACTGTTTATGCTTATCCGTTGAAGGAAATGGTAGCTCAGAGCGACTCATGAATAACCTTATCATGTCTAACAAAATTCGGTTTATCACTGTTCGGACACACCGTCAAAAAGACGTGTTCCGGGAGGAGTCCTCTTCGAAAGACTACTATACTCTTTCAAGTATATTCGAAACTTATTGCTTAAGTATTTTCCATTATGGTCTAACCGTGACGGTCTAATACTATAGTCGATTTGTTTGTCTATTTCGTGTCGAAACTTTAAAAGTTTCAGATTTGTGTTTCAAAAGAAACACATAACCATGACGCGATGTCACATCCATAAAGGTCACGAAATATTCATATCCACCTCTAGCCTAGCTAGACATGGGCCCACTTGCTTCACTATGAACTGGGGCTAACAGATCGGTGGCATTTACACTTTTACCAAGTAAAGGTGTTTTAGGCACATTGCCCAATAAACTAGATTCGTTGACTTTATTTGAATGGAATCAAATCAGTCCGAGTACCCACTCTTCAAAAGTGTGGATATACGATTCTTGTTTGATTGTGTCCCAGACTACAATGCCACAAATAATTTCTTCTGATCAAATCAGTTTGAGCTATTGTTTGTCATGTTATGTATGTTTGAGATTTATTTATATTCAAAATATAAATGCTGTTATTCACATCTAATGTGTTTATCTCAATATATCTTATAAAATAAAACTCTTTAGTGTTCTAGAATATTAAGGTAAATCCGCAACGGATTAAACACTGATATAGAGATAATGTTCTAGTCAAACTAGTTACATTATAACAGTTTCCAAATTTAGGTACACACCCGAGGGTAGTTCCTAAATTTAGGTATCTACGGTGAAAACAGTGACTTTCGTCCCGTTTCCAATTCGCAGATAAATCTCAATCTGAAGTCAGTATCCTGCTCATAGCAGATTCTGAACATCAGTATATATTTATGTATCACACTAAGTATCTAAAATCCAATTTTAATACTAGTAATGAACATAATTATGACAAACATATTTGAAGTCGGAGCCTTGCTCGTCTTCAATTCCTTCATGTCTGCTTTGTTCAAACGGCAGTCACGCTTCCGCGATCCCGTTTGCCACATTTTAGGCAGACATTTTGGGATATGTCATTTATCTTCCCAGAAGATTATAATGATTTTGCCTTTGCCCTTTTCAACACTCCAGAAGCCTTTTGGAATATAGAAGTAAGATGCGCCTTGCGCTATTTGCCTAATTGCAAACTTTGACTTTGTCTCTTTGAGAATAGTCATTAACTCTCCAAGAGTTTACTATTGCAATTTAGTACTTCTGAGATCTAAGAATAGATCTATGAAGATCCTTCAATTTCATTATCATACTTTAAGGATCCAATCCTTAGTTCTGATTAAGAAATTAAGGAGTCTACTGTGACAAGCTTAATGGATTAAACACTAAAGTTATCATTACATAAATCTTCCAAAGATTATGCTCGACTATTTGGTTAATTCTGGGCTTAGGCCTAATATGTTATTTTATCAAATAAAGTAACTTATTAGTTTCTATGACCATCCTGAAATTTTATTCCCAATTTGAAAATTAAACAATTTAAATACATTTTCCCTAGGATTATGTTTTAAATGTCAATCTTTCAATTTCATCTTGATTCTAATAGTCCAACTATTTAATCAACGATTTAGGTACTATTTATTATAATGATTATTATAGTCCAACTATTTAATCATTTATAATTTAATAGGTTAAAATAAATTATATTGATTACTATAATCCAATTATAAAATAAACTATAAATGAATAGTTTGAATACAGTCCAACTGTTTATTAAAACAACGTTTAAATATTAGTTCAACTAACATTTAATATATATGACGAATGATATTTATTTTAGCGCGTATGGCAAGTAATTATACGAATATTGCAAATTCAATTCTTGCCTCCCACTATTTTTCGGCGAGCCTCTAACCCTCTGTCGAGTACTCGGGAAACGTGTTTCCTAGTGGACTAGGATCCCGTTAAATATCACACAATCTTGACGTTGGCCAACAAATTGTATGATAATTAACTAGGTAGATCTCTAAGATCAATTGGATCAAATTCAATTCCTAGATCCAGTAGGGGGACATCCAAGTCTGAAACATATATCTTATATATGCCAATATATCCAATATATTACCTAACCTTTTTCCTCTGAATCAACTAAGCCTTGGCTTTGGCACAACAAACTTAGTGATCCCAGTTAAGCGCAACCCATTGACCATGGAAAGCTTCGTAATCAATGTCGATGGACAAGAAGTGGTCTTGACTTTGGCCAACAAACCACAACTTGGACAAGACACCAATATGTAACAAAGCCTTCGTGATTCAAACACATCCTCGACGGACAAAGGCCTTGACTTTGGCCAACAAGCCAATGCCAGTCTCGGATCTGGAGTAAGAATCACTCAATGGAAGGAAAAACGCTTAATATTTTGTGAGGGTTTTTCGCGTGCAAATTGGCAACCAATTTATTATCTTTGTTAAGGTCTCATCATCATACACCCTTAACCATGCATTCAAACACATAATAAAGAGCATATGAATAAAATAATAATGATATGCGGATGGATACTTTACACATTGATCCTAGATCAAATCTCTCCATTTCCTCTCCCGCTAGCACATGTATCACTTCTACCCGTTACACTACACTTCTAAAGAAACCTCATTTACATTGAGGGGAATAGGAGAGAAGAGAATACAAAGAATAAGGAGGTAATAAGGCTGGACACACGGGTCCAATTAATAAATTCCAAATTTATTACAACAATTTCTAAAATTGCCCCACCCTTCTAATATCCATCTGATATACATTATTCATGCATCGCAACCATGTATTCACACAAGCACGTTATCAATCAATCTAATCAAATTAATTAATCTGATAATTAGTGACCATCCAATGTTCAAACAACGATTTGATTTTGCGCGAGTCAAACTCGTTTTGCGAATAAGTACTCAAAGTACGAATTCTCGAATTAAATTAAACTACATACTTAAATCCAATTCAATTTGTATTTAATACTAATTCACTTATTTAATTCCAAATTAAATACTACACTTTATTTGACGAACCTTTACGACTTAAATTCCAAATTTAATCGCTACGGGTCTCAAAGCCCGATTAACATCCAACGTCAATTTAATTAAAGTCCAATGGGCTTTTAATTAATTTCTTTAAGGCATGGACTTTTGGTCAACATGGGTCGAACCCAATAACCAAAGTCCAATCCGGGAGTTACCCCATAAGCCCAGAAATCAATTTAGGCCCAATTAAACTTTAAAGGTCCATTAGTCGCATTTGAGCTTTATGGAAGCAGTTTTGGGCCTAATTGGATCCAACCAATTTAGCCTAAACCCAACTTAGTACAACCAAACCCAATAAGCCCATTTACAACATTAAAAGCCCAATTTCCAAAATTAAGCCTATTTCAATTAAATTACAAAATCCAATTTTACAATTTAAATTCCTAAAGTGTATAGCATAATTAATTACATAAATCAACATTTCCAAATCATCAATTTACACAACTAATCTTGCTCTTTAACAACAAAACATGTCCAACACATTTTGTCAAAAATCAAACCCAATTTACATGCATATTGTGTTGGTTTCTATATATGTCCCAAGGAAAGATTAAGCATATGAAATATAATAAATGAATATATATTAAACTTTGAAGTATGGCGGAATCATACTTACATGCTGTTGTTGATGAAGAAAATCAAACCAAATGGAAGCTCCAAGTGTTGGTTGATTCGGCCAAGAGGAGAAAAAGGTGGAAAGCTCCAAGCTTTGTGTAGTCCAT
This sequence comes from Zanthoxylum bungeanum, assembly GCA_019454045.1. NCBI lineage: Eukaryota > Viridiplantae > Streptophyta > Magnoliopsida > Sapindales > Rutaceae > Zanthoxylum > Zanthoxylum bungeanum. Next base: position 81,013 of record SKCR01022756.1, read on the forward strand.
TCCAAGCTCTTTGATGGTTTCCCTATCACCTCCTTGATCCTTGAATGTACTAGCAAATGGAGAAAAAAATCAAATCTTCTTTGCCCTTCAATGGAGTTCACGGCATTTTGAGAGAGAAGAGAGATTTTTTTTGTGTATTGATTTTTGTTACCAAAAATCAATTTATATTTATGTCATAATATTTATTAAATAATATAAACTTATGACACAAACCATGCAATGGCTTAAGTGTCAAACACTCAAACTCCATGCAAAACCTTTGAGTGTATTGCACACTATCACCATGCAATGCATTACCAATTAAATAATGCATATAATGACATGTGTCATGTGGGCCCCACACGTTTCCAAATGAAAGTGGGCCCACGTGCACTCACGCGTTTGGGTTCGATATTTCCGAAATACCGAGCTTACGTCGCGACGTTAATTAAGCCGAAATTAAATAAATAATTGCGCCTGGCGAAATTATTATTTACGTCGCTAACGAATTAATTCTAAATTAACTCGTATGCCCGAATTAAAATCTAATTTTAATTTCGCGTCGAAATCGAATTTCGATTATTATATCGAATATAATAATTTTATCGATTAATTCCAAATTAATCGTTCTCTCTCTAAATTAGGCACTTTATCCAAGATAAAGTTTCTCCGCAATTAATCCAAGATTAATTAAGTCCGAATCAAATATCATAGGTGAATCTTCAGGAAGCAACCCAAGAGATCTCCGGATATTTTGGCAGTAAATACGGTCGTCGGATAATCCGAACACGTACGTACCTCGTACTACGTTCTTACCGATTCACAAGACAAGGTTGGCTTCTAGCAAAGCGCCATGCCTACCAATTCTCCAGAAATATTCTTATAGGAATATAAGATCTATATCAAGCGTAGTATACCGTAGTATTGCGTACATCGATCCAGTATCGGATGATCACATGTTAGGCCTGGGGCTGGAGATGTGTCTGCCCCGTACGAACATATATCGGACATCAAGCAACCAGTCTCTTTAAATCGGACAATCCTGACCTGGTCATATTGTCCCGACGGTTGCAACCTTTTATAGAGTACTAGTTCTGTGTCCTGCGTGATCATCACCTCCATATGTCTGAAGCGATACTTCCATCTCGACATCACATCCAGTACACTACGATTCTCGATAAACCCAGAAGAGGTGTACACAGAACCGGTTAAGGTCCCCAACCACCAAAACCAAAGTTTACAATTGTCGCAAGTACTAGCGATGTAAGTCTCAGGTTAAGACCATATACACCTACCCTGATGCGGCCTCCCATAGACACGCAGACATACTACCAATGGGATTCCGCGGGGTCTATCCAGAGCGAAGCTGTTTTCCGTACCATCGGTAAAAACAACCTCCTATCGCACTTGCATAAGTATCCAATACTTAAATATATGAGAACTATGCCGTTGTGCCCTCACAACGTGCACAAGCGCATACTAGTCTATTCCGCATTATATCGATGTCCGATCTCGATAATACTCCGACTAGGGATATTTAATGATTAAACCTTTATGGATTTATACTGTCTCATATCATCTCAATCCGGTATTAATCATATGGACTTTCGCCATTTATATATCAAAGTAAATAATATTACAAACGGCAAAAGGCATTTCATTATCACATAGTTAATTTTGTACAATAATACAATATCATTTACAAACAGTGACGCTATGGGACATAATGTCTAACAATCTCCCACTTGGCCTATAGCCAGTCACTCAAGCATCTAATGCCCGAACTATGTATGTGTCGTTCAAAAACTTGCTCAAGAACAGCCTTCGTCAGCGGATCTGCAATGTTGTCATCTGATGTGACCTTCTCGACCTTTACATCGCCACGATGTATAATCTCCCGAATCAGATGGTAACGTCGAAGAACATGCTTGGACCGTTGATGAGACCTTGGTTCCTTAGCCTGCGCTATAGCCCCGTTATTGTCACAATACAATGGAACGGGCTCTTCTGCTAACGGAACTACTCCTAATCCGATTAGGAACTTTCGGATCCAAACTGCCTCCTTTGCTGCTTCAGATGCAGCGATGTACTCCGCTTCTGTTGTTGAATCCGCAACAGTATCTTGCTTGGAAGATTTCCAGCTCACTGCTCCGTTATTCAAACAAAAAATGTACCCGGATTGTGACTTGTAGTCATCCTTGTCGGTTTGGAAACTTGCATCGGTATACCCAGATACCGCAAGTTCTCCACCTCCATAATTAAGAAAGCATCCTTAGTTCATTTAAGATACTTAAGGATATTCTTAACTGCTATCCAGTGACCTTCACCTGGATCGGCCTGATAGCGACTGCACATGCTCAAAGCATATGAGACATCAGGTCGTGTACATATCATGGCATACATGATCGATCCGACTGCCGAGGCGAACGGTATCCGACTCATGTTGTCTCTCTCTTCCTGAGTCTTAGGACACATGTCCTAAGACAGAGAGGTACCACGTACCATTGGAACCAATCCCCTCTTGGATTGTTCCATGTTGAATCGCTTCAACACTTTATCAATGTATGTACTCTGGGAGAGTCCAAGCAGCTTTCTAGATCTATCCCGGTAGATCTTTATTCCAAGAATAAAGGCTGCTTCTCCCAGATCTTTCATGGAGAATTTTAATGAAAGCCAAGCTTTCACCGACGTTAGCATGGGAATGTCATTGCCTATAAGCAATACGTCGTCGACATAAAGGACAATAAAAGTAAGTGCTCTCCCACTAACCTTCTTATATACACAAGGGTCATCTGCGTTTTGCACGAAATCATATTCTTTTATGATCTCATCAAAACGCTGATTCCATGACCGTGATGCTTGCTTCAATCCATAAATGGATCGATTTAACTTACAAACCTTGTTTGCAAGTCTGGCACGATAAAACCGTCAGGCTGTTGCATATAAACATCCTCCAAAAGGTTTCCGTTAAGGAAAGCGGTCTTAACGTCCATCTGCCATATCTCGAAGTCGAAATATGCAGCTATTGCAAGCATTATCCGAATGGATTTAATCATGGCAACGGGTGAGAAGGTTTCGTCATAATCAATACCATATTGTTGGACGATACCCCTTCGCTACAAGCCTAGCTTTGTACGTTTGTACGTTGCCATCCATGTCGGTCTTCTTCTTGAAGATCCATCTGCATCCAATAGGCTTTACGCCTTCTGGTGCATCAACCAGTGTCCAAACTTGGTTGGCGTACATGGAATCCATCTCTGACTTCATGGCTTCTTGCCATAAAGCGGAATCGATATTCTGTATCGCTTCCTCATACGTAGCCGGCTCATTATCCTCAATAAGATTAATATCTACATGAGGTGAGATCAGGAACCCATACCTCTCAGGTACTGTTCTGACTCTCTCCGACCTACGCGGTCCTTGTGTATGTGAAGTTTGTGGTACAGACTCATCCCGGACGGTCTGTTCTTGTTCCGTCGTTGATTCATTGCCAGGAACAGTATCACCACGATCTTCATCGAGTTCTATTTCCTCCCACTCACCACTACATTTATAAAATCCTTTTCAAGGAAAAATGCTTGTAGAGCAACAAATACTTTGTTCTCTTGTGGGTGATAGAAGTAATATCCTTTGGTTTCCCTAGGATATCCTACGAAAAGGCATTTATCAGATTTGGGTTCAAGTTTGGTACCTTCCAAACGTTTAACATATGCCCAGCATCCCAAATCTTCAGGAAAGAGAAACCTGGTTTCCTTCCTGTCCATATCTCATATGGAGTCTGTTCAACAGACTTCGACGGTACCTTATTCAAAATAAGTATAGCACTGTTTAATGCGTATCCCCAGAAGGATATTGGTAGCTCAGTGCGACTCATCATTGACCTTACCATGTCCAACAAGGTGCGGTTTCTCCGTTCGGACACACCGTTTAATTGCGGTGTTCCAGGAGGAGTCCACTGTGAAAGAATACCATATTCTTTCAAGTAATCTTGAAACTCATAACTTAAGTATTCGCCACCACGGTCTGACCGTAATGTCTTAATACTCTTCCCTGTTTGTTTCTCCACTTCGTGTCGAAACTCTTTGAATTTCTCAAAAGTTTCCGACTTGTGTCTCATAAGATACACATAACCGTAACGAGATGCATCATCTGTAAAGGTTACGAAGTAGTGAAATCCACCTCTAGCCTGGCTAGACATGGGCCCGCATACGTCAGTATGAACGAGAGCCAACAGTTCTGTGGCACGTTCACCTTTACCGCTAAAAGGTGATTTAGGCATTTTGCCTAAAAGACAAGATTCGCAGACGTCATATGAATTGGGATCAAATTCGTCCAAGTACCCACTCTTTGAAGTGTGGATATGCGAGTCTTGTTGATGTGTCCTAGACGACAATGCCACATATAAGCTTCATCTTTTAGATTACTCCTTTTGAGCCTTTTGTTTGTCATTTTAGGAGATTCATTTATATTCAAAATAAAAGACCGTTATTTGCAACAGCTGTGCAAATTTCTGCATCATTTTTATATAAATAACACCCAGTGTTTCTAAATACAAAAGTGTAACCCTGCTGGGTTAACAAGGATACAGATATAATATTCCTAGTCAAACTAGGTACAAAATAACAGTTCAAAAGTTTAAGTACATGCCCTGAGGGCAGTTCTAAAACAAAAGTCCCTACGGCCAAAACAGCAACAGGTGTTCCGTTTCCGACCCGTAGATCCATCTCCCCTGACGCCAGCACCCTGCTATCCTGCAGATCTGCACATCAGTACAATATGAGCACCACAACCAGAATCAAAAATCCAATTTTTAAAACTAGAAGTGTTCATATTTATCTCAATAACAAACATACCAGAGGCGATGGCCTTGCCAGCCTTGATATCCTCCCTCTGCCCATTGCCCATTCGGCAGTCACGTTTCCAGTGACCCCTCTTGCCGCAGTTGAGGCAGATGTCGCGAGATTTGTCCTTTGGCTTCCTAGAAGCCACTTTCAACTTGCCTTTGCCTTGCCCTTCTTCTTGAACTTCTTCTTCCTCGCACCTCCAATTGCCTTGGGCCCAGCCCTTGGCGCATGAGAGGTCGATGCATAATGCGCCTCGCGCTTGCTCCCCTTTAGGAGTTCCCTTTCGGACTCCTTTAGCACGGACAACAACTCTCCAAGAGTGTCGTCAGTATCCATCAACTTATAGTTGATGATGATTTGTTTCCAAGTATCGGGTAGCGATTGTAATAGCATATCAATCGTCAGTTCTGCCTCCAAGACAATGCCCATCTTGGCTAACTCATCTTTGTTAGCGATCATTTGAGTCCCATGGACCTCAACTGATGCGCCGTCTGTCATCCGGGAGCGGAAGAGTTTCCTTACTAGCTCGTACCTCTCCATCCGCTTGTTAGTGCGGTGGAGATCACGCAATCTTGCCATCATATTATAGGGATCCAAGTCCCAGTGGGCTCAGTGGTTTTCCATAACTCTAGCTCCAGTGGCTCAGTGGGTTAGGCGGGAGAGGTCTCTGAATAGTATACAGTACCCTCTCAGCCCCAAGCACTATCTTGAGGTTCATTTCCCAGTCGGCAAAGTTTGTCCCTTTGAAGACATTATCGCCCATGATTATGTCGCGGATATTACCTTTGCCAGTCATCTTGACAACTATAGTCCAACTATAAAGTCAACGATGTTATGGGTACAGTCAAACTGTTACAAGTAAAATAACAATATATTAGTCCAACTAATTATTAAAAATATTGACGAAATAATTTTGAAAGACGCGTAAGGCTAAATATCTGAACGAAATTGCAAATTCAATAATAGCCTCCCACTATTTTCTTCAAGTCTCTAACCTCTATAGAGAACTCGGGAAATCGAATTTCCTAGTGGGCTAGGATCCCGTTAAATAACACACAACCTTGACTTTGGCCAATAAAAAATGGCATGCTATTTAACTTAGGTAGATCTCTATGATCAATTGGATCTCATCCAATCCTAGATCCGGTTAGGTGGACATCCAAGTCCGAAACATATGTATAATGTCAATGTATCCATACATTTTCCTAACCCTATCCTCCGAATCATCTAGGCCTTGGCTTTGGCCAAAAACAAACCTAATGATTCCAGTTAAGCGGGACCCATTGACGAGGAAAGTTTTGTAATCAATGTCATTGGACAAAAAGTGATCTTGACTTTGGCCAATAAAAATCACGATTTGGACAAGACACCGATATGCAACAAAACTCTCATGATTCAAGTACATCCTTGATTGACAAAGGTCTTGACTTTGGTCAAAAACAAACCAATGCCAACTTCGGATCTTGAACAAGAATCATTCAATGGAAGGATATTTGCTTAATATAAATTGAGGGATTTTCGCGTAATTGGCAACCATTTTTTTATCTTTGTTAGGTCTCATCATCATACACCCTTAAGCATGCTTCTAAAACATCATAAAGCGCGTAAAGTAAATTAATAGTGATATGCGGATGGATATATAAACAACTTGTTCCTAGAACAAATCACTCCCTTTCTCTCTTCCTCCTCTCCCCGCTAGCACTATTCTACTTCTACCCAATTACATAATACAATAAGAGAAACCTCATTTACATTGAGGGGAATTAGGTGAGAAGAGAATACAAAGAGATAAAGAGATAAGGCTGGACACGCAGGTCCAATTTATAAATTCCAAATTTACAATAATTTCTAAAATTACCCTTTCCCTTCTAATATCCATCCGATATACACTATTCATTCATCACATACATATATATTCAAACAAGACATGCTTTTACAACCAATCTAATCCAATTAATTAGTCTTTGTTTAAGTGATCATCCAATGTTCAAACAACAGTTTGATTTTGCGCGAGTCCAACTCGATTGAGAATAAGTACATAAGGTACGAATTCGCGAATTATATCGAACTACTTATTAAATCTGATTTAATTCGTATTCAATACTAATTCAATTATTTAATTCCAAATTAAATGTTTACACTTTTAATGTGCTTTAAAGACTTAGATTCTAAATCTAATTCTATTGGGTCTCAAAGCCCAACTAACATCCAATGTTTAATTTAATTCAAGTCAAATGGGCTTTCAATTGATTTTTAAGGCTTGGGCTTTGGTCAATGTGGGTCAAACCCAATTACCAAGCCCAAATAAGGAATCACCCTTAAATGACATAAAACCAATTTTAAGCCCATAAGGCCCAATTAAATTTTTAAAGCCCATTATATTATATTTGGACTTAATGGAGTGATTTAGGCCCAAATTGGATCCAATCCTTTTGGCCCAAATCTACTTGGTCCAACCAAGCCCATTATTCCCAAATACAATATTAAAAGCACAATTGACCAATTAGCCCATTAATTAAATTTTAATATTCCAAACATTAAAGTCCAATTAATTAAAGTGTAAAACCAAGATTAATATATTAAACCAAATATTTCAAAAATACCCATTTAATTTATTAATCATGTATTGTTCAAAACATATGTCCAACATTATTTGAACAAAAATCAAGTCCATTTGCATGTCTATTAACTTTCGGCCAAGGTGATTTTTTGTGTCGATTTGTTTTTCAATCCGATTGAATTACTAATCTACTACGTCCCGTATATGTTTTAAGTCATCCAATGATCTTAAACACAAAAAATCCAACACATCCAATGTTCATTAACATTCGGCCAAGGCATAAATTTGGGGGAAAAATCATCCAATGCATTTTTCATAAAATTGATTCCATATTATGTCATATTACATACATATAAGCATACTCATTCATCAAATTTCACAAGAACATGCTTCAATCAATTTTACCCAAATTTTAACCTAATTATTTCATGCTTAAACCTAGCTCAATGATACCATTGTTGGTTTCTATAATATGTCCCAAGGAAAGATTAAGCATATGAAATATAATAAATGAATATATATTAAACTTTGAAGTATGGCGGAATCATACTTACATTGCTTTGTTGATGAAGAAAATCAAACCAAATGGAAGCTTCAAGTGTTGGTTGATTCGGCCAAGAGGAGAAAAAGGTGGAAAGCTCCAAGCTTTGTGTATTCCAAGCTCTTTGATGGTTTCCCTATCACCTCCTTTGATCCTTGAATGTGCTAGCAAATGGAGAAAAAAATCAAATCTTCTTTGCCCTTCAATGGAGTTCACGGCATTTTGAGAGAGAAGAGAGATTTTTTTTTTGTAATTGATTTTTGTTACCAAAAATCAATTTATATTTATGTCATAATATTTATTAAATAATAATAAACTTATGACACAAACCATGCAATGGCTTAGAGTGTCAAACACTCAAACTCCATGCAAAACCTTTGAGTGTATTGCACACTATCACCATGCAATGCATTACAATTAAATAATGCATATAATGACATGTGTCATGTGGGCCCCACACATTTCCAAATGAAAGTGGGCCCACGTGCACTCACGCGTTCGGGTTCGATATTTCCGAAATACCGAGCTTACGTCGCGACGTTAATTAAACCGAATTTAAATAAATAATTGCGCCTGGCGAAATTATTATTTACGTCGCTAACGAATTAATTCTAAATTAACTCGTATGCCCGAATTAAAATCTAATTTTAATTTCGCGTCGAAATCGAATTTCGATTATTATATCGAATATAATAATTTTATCGATTAATTCCAAATTAATCGTTCTCTCTCTAAATTAGGCACTTTATCCAAGAAAAGTTTCTCCGCAATTAATCCAAGATTAATTAAGTCCGAATCAAATATCATAGGTGAATCTTCAGGAAGCAACCCAAGAGATCTCCGGATATTTTGGCAGTAAATACGGTCGTCGGATAATCCGAACACGTACGTACCTCGTACTACGTTCTTACCGATTCACAAGACAAGGTTGGCTTCTAGCAAAGCGCCATGCCTACCCAATTCTCCAGAAATATTCTTATAGGAATATAAGATCTATATCAAGCGTAGTATACCGTAGTATTGCGTACATCGATCCAGTATCGGATGATCACATGTTAGGCCTGGGGCTGGAGATGTGTCTGCCCCGTACGAAACATATATCGGACATCAAGCAACCAGTCTCTTTAAATCGGACAATCCTGACCTGGTCATATTGTCCCGACGGTTGCAAACTTTTATAGAGTACTAGTTCTGTGTCCTGCGTGATCATCACCTCCAATGTCTGAAGCGATACTTCCATCTCGATCCAGTACACTACGATTCTCGATAAACCCAGAAGAGGTGTACGCAGAACCGGTTAAGGTCCCCAACCACCAAAACCAAAGTTTACCGATTGTCGCAAGTACTAGCGATGTAAGTCTCAGGTTAAGACCATATACACCTACCCTGATGCGGCCTCCCATAGACACGCAGACATACTACCAATGGGATTCCGCGGGGTCTATCCAGAGCGAAGCTGTTTTCCGTACCATCGGTAAAACACAACCTCCTATCGCACTTGCATAAGTATCCAATACTTAAATATATGAGAACTATGCCGTTGTGCCCTCACAACGTGCACAAGCGCAATACTAGTCTATTCCGCATTATCGATGTCCGATCTCGATAATACTCCGACTAGGGATATTTAATAATTAAACCTTTATGGATTGATACTGTCTCATATCATCTCAATCCGGTATTAATCATATGGACTTTCGCCATTTATATATCAAAGTAAATAATATTACAAAACGGAAAAAGGCAATTTCATTATCACATAGTTAATTTTGTACAATAATATAATATCATTTACAAACAGTGACGCTATGGGACATAATGTCTAACATATTGTTCTCGGCAATGGAGGGGATTTGTGTCCGATTCGGTTTCAATCCAATTAAATCCACAATCGACATTAATCAACATCCCCAATCGTTTCAAGTCATCCATGATCAATGAAATAAAAAATTACCAAGATTGGGGCACTCAACCATTCGGCCAACACAAGAAATTTGGGGAAATTTGTTCCAAACACAACACAATTTCATCAAATTGATCCAATCAACATTTAATTAAAACACATTTAAGCATACTGACTCATCCATTTCATTAAATCATGCGCAATTTCATTTAACCCAAATTTTAGACCTAATCAAATTTCATGCTTTCCAATCGCCTGATACCATTTTGGAGTTTTCTACGGCCCCGAGGATCAAATATAAAGCAAGAAATAAGTAGGCGAATACATCACAGAGTTGCGGAATACTCACATCGATCGGATGAGCGACGCGCTAGGCAACAAAAATTTCCATTTCTGTTCACTGCAGCTTACGGCAGTTTCTGTTTTCCCTCTCCAAGATTCGGCCATTTTTGGTCCTTTGTCAAGCTCCAAGCTTCGCGAAATGATTCCAAGCTCATGGGTGGACTTCCCTATCACCTTCGCATGTCTCTCGGAGTGCTAGCTCTCTTGAATTTTGCCACAAAAATCAAACACTTTGCTTCCCTATGGTTCTCGGCATTTAAGCACAAAACCAGTGAAGAACACAGCCCCTTGGGCGTTGTTGAGAAGAGAGAAAGAGATGAGAGATGAGTTTTTTGGTTGTAAGGATTTGTGTATCTAATACACAATTGATTTTCAAAAATCAATTAATTTTTAACCAAAAAAGAAGCCATAAATGCTTTCCATCAACTACACACATCACTTCCCATCAATCAGTGAATAGTGACTGGCGTCAATCACTCAAAGTGAAAGACATATATCACTTGATTGACGAATGATGTGACGCTAGATGCGACTAGCGATTTGACGCTTGATGTGACTTATGGGCCGCACTCGAATTCGAAATGCGAATGCACTCGCAAACACTCTCGGGCCCGGGTTCGCTAATTCCAAATTAACGAATTTTCCGTTGCGACGTAATTAAATGATTATGCCTAGCGAAATCACTATTCACATCGCTAACGAATTAATTCTAAACTAATTCGTTCGCCCGAATTAAAATCTAATTTTAATTATGCGTCGAAATCTAATTTCGTTTAATATATCAAATATATTAATTTATCGATTAATTCCAAATTAATCGTTATCGCTCTTTAAATGATATTTTATCCCAGATAAAATATCTCCGTTATTAATCCCAGATTAATTTTTTCTCTCATTTAATTAATCCCAGATTAATAAAAGTGCGAGGCATACGTCATCGGTGAATCTTTGAGAAGCGACCGAGGAGATCCCCGGATATGTTGGCAGTAAATTCGGTCGTCGGACTATCCGAACACGTAAGTACCTAGTACTACGTTTGTACTGATTTACAAGACAAGGTTGGCTTCTAGCAAAGCACCATGCCTACCCAATTCTCCAGAAATATCCTTACAGGAATAAGGATCTATATCAGGCGTAGTATACGTAGTATTGCGTATTTTGATCCAGCATCGGATGATCACATGCAAGGCCTGGGACTGGTACAGTGTCTGCCTCGTACGAAGTATATATCGGATTACGAGCAACTAGTCTCTTTAATATCGGATAATCATGACCAAGTCATATTATCCCAACGGTTGCAACCTTTTTAGAGAACCAGTCATGTATCCCTACGTGATCATCATCTCCTTATGACTGGAGTGATACTTCCGTCTTGACATCACGCCCAACACACTACGATTCTCAATATACCCAGCAGAGGCGTACACAGAACCTGTTAAAGCCCTGAACGACCATAACCAAAGTATATTGATTGTCGCAAGTATTAGCGGTGCAAGTCTCAGGTTAAGACCAAATACACCTACCCTGATTTCGGACTTCCATAGACACATAGTCATACTACCAATGGAATTCCGAGGGGGTCTATCTAGAGCAAAGCTGTTTCCCATATGACGGGCGTAAACACACACGTATAACGCAAGCGTACGTATCGTTCAATTACTATAAAAAGTATCGATCCCACGAGGACTTAATACCTAAGTTATTAATTTTATGAGGTCAAATGATTACTAGTATCTAACAGGGTGATTGATTGATTTGAAATGGTGACGATTCTAAATTTAAAAGCAAGTAAATAAAATTGTCGAAAGTAGGTTTTCAGAAAATTCAATATTAAAAACTATCTAGGGTTGTGAATCTTTCCAATATTATTTAAAGATGAAGTGGTTATCTTATAACTGGGTAATATATTGATTTATTAACCTGGAACACTAAATTATGTGAAAGCCTATGTCGATGGTCAGACACAAATACCCAGTTTAACCCAATTGAACCATTGTCTATGTCAACCAAATTATCTGGATTCATTAAGTTTAAGTTCCAATTATGGCCACCCTCGCCCGACAGGTATATGTCTATCCTGTAAGGAAATCTATTAAAGGGTTATCTATCCTCAAGGAAGATCATGGGCTATTGAGTCTAAGGTCTCAAACTTAAAATCTCTATGTCTAGTTCATTTTAAGTTTACCTAATCAATTTTATTAATGGCCAGTTAATAAAAAGCATTAAGATTAAGACTCAATAAATAAATCTTTATATTACCCAAACTATAATCTAACCTTATAAACCGGTGATATTGAAATTCATCACAACCCTAGATAACTAACTTAGTTATGACACATGGCTAAGGCTAGTAAAAACTAAAATTAAAAGCCATAAAGTAAAAATGCGAAATAGTAAATGCGGTAAAGTAAATACTGAAAAGTAAATTACAATAAAATAAAATGCTAAGGTAGAAGGAATTACTTTTACTATTTACTATATTTTAGATATCTCCCATAAAATAATATATAAACTTGTGATAATATTACCACCCAGCCATATAGGCAGTAACCTGATTAATTCAATTAAGTCCGACCAGCCATAAAGGCGGTATGATTTGTCCATGAACCTGCCATATAGGCGGTAAGAAAATTTAATTACCAACCAGCCATATAGGCGGTATCCTTGATTAGTCAGTTTTAAACCAATTTAATTTAATAGCCAACCGACCAATATGGCGGTATCCTTATTAAGTCAAATTTTAAATAGTAAATATATTATATTTAAGGGAGATTAATCTAAATAGTAACAGTAAAAGAATTACCTTTCACCTTCACAAGAAGAAGTTACCTCATCATGGTTGAATAGTAAAACTGAAACAGTAAAAACAAGATAAATTACTATTTCTATTACAAAAAGTAATTACTATTACAGAATGTAATTACAATTAATTACAAAACTTAAATTAAAAAAAAACTAGAGAGAGAAACTCCTTATTTACATCAAAGAAATGAGAGAGAATGGTACATCTAAAACTGAAATCTCGAGCTCAATTTATAGGCGAATTTTGCGTCTGGCGTCTTCTTGCGTCGCGATGCTGGCTCTGTTGACTAGGTCCACACGGTTTGACTTTGACTATTGACGCAGATTTCGTCGGCCCAATAGAATTCAACACGTGGCACATGGTAGATTCGGTTCAATGAGAAGATGACACGTGGCAGAGAAGATTCGCCGATGATTCGGTCCAATGAGAAGATGACACATGTCATGCGGAGTGTCGGCACCATAGGCTTGTGACACGTGTCCCGACGCATGTTAGCAGATCCTCTGTGATGGTGACACGTGTCCCGACGCACGTTAGCAAAGTCAAACTTCTCAAATTCTAACCCGTTGACCCGGCGCACGTTGGTAGCTTTGGTGCATATTAGGCGTCGCGACGCGCCAAAATTACCAAAATGCCCTTTTTCCAATTTTCACTGTTTTGGTCCAAATCACCTCCAGAATGTCCTGAAACTTTATTTATCTACAAAATAACACAAAACACATCAAAATATTCACAAAACTCAAGAAACTATACAAAATATTAGGTTAAATGAGTGGGAAATAATGATAGATTTACCACTCATCACACCCCCAAACCTAACATTTTGCTAGTTCTCGAGCAAAACATATAATAAAATAACGTAAATAACATTTAAAATAAAATTTAACTAAGCCACTTTCGTAGGGATCACGGTTGCATTTAGCGTATGCAACAAGCCTTTAAACCCCTAGGTGTCCCTAGTGGACGAGTTGTAGTCTCGTGAGAGTTTTCAGCAATGGTACCCACAAACATTTTACAAAAGTAAAAAGGTAGTGAAACTAATGCACACAAAAGCAAAAAAACAAGAGAAAATAGAATAAAGAAGTTAGTGACTAATCAGGTGAAACTTCTACTCCAAGTTACTAGTTGTTTTCTTTCTTTCTAAATTACTGAATAAGTAAATTCTCCGATTATATTTACCATTCTTCATATACACAGCTAACAAAATATTAAACAACTCATTTTTGCCCACAACAGTCACAAGTACAGTTGATAAGAGAGTAATATTTTTGTCCTAAAGTTTTATCATAATTCACACCTTTTTGTAGCAATGGAGTAATTTGTTTTCGATTTTTCTGATTTTTTTATATACAATACCTTCCGTCTATGTAGCGAGCTTTGGGTCGGTGGCTCCCAAACCAGTTGGCTTTAGAGCACCAGGTGTTAAGACACCCCTACGAACTTAATTACTCAGACTTCAGATATATATATTTTTTCGGTAACATCTCTGATCCATGTAACGAGCTTTGGGACAGTGACTCCCAAACCAGTTGGTTTTAGGGTACCAGGTGTTAAAACACCCTTACAGACTTAATAACTCGGATCTCAGATGTTTTTTTTTTTTTTTACTCCATCACTTTTTGAGATGCTTCCTCCAATTAAACTAGAGCACTGAATATTACAAACTTTTCAATTTTAGCTCATGTCCGCATGTTTCTATGTATGTTGATAATACTTGTCAGCTGAGCATACGAAGATCCATTTTAGTCACTTTTATGGAGAATTCACAAATTAAATAATTCAAAAGGAAATAAACAAATATTAACTTGTTTCGAAATAGGTTTGAGATACGTCTCAGGAGTGGAAACTCCTTACTCAGCTATCTCTTACCAATTTCACCCTTTTAGTCAAAATAAGAACACAAAAACGCAAAATTTTTTTTTGTAATTTTTGAAATATTTTCAAATTTTTTGTATTTTTCGAAAAATTTTGGACTAAAAATAAAAACAACACACAAGCTAAAAACAAGGTACTGATCAACTAATTTCCTCCCCCAAACCTAAATGAGACATTGTCCCCAATGTCTTAAACAGTAGAAGAAGAGTTTAGAAGATAATACCTGGTTAACTGAAATTCTACACGAAAATTAAAGGTTAAGATCCAGATTAACACGACGCCTCTTACCACGATCGTCCTCGGACCAATTTATCTTTGAAAGGATAGGGTCAACTTGTGGTTCATAGGCTAAGAGTTGGTCTATTAGATCTGGAGCAGTTCTGGCAGTAAAGAGGAGTTCTTTTAAAGGTTTTGACACGAACCCATTTCTCCGGGCATCATCAAGAAACACACAAAGAAAATCATAAAATCCATCAACGTTGTACAGCCCAATTAGTTTCTGGTGTATGTTCAGGTTCGCCCAAGATAGCACAATAAAAATTTCCTCCAATATACCCAAGCCACCTGGCAAAGCAATAAAAGCACCAGCACGGTTAATCATTTCTACCAAACGTTCAGACATACCTGGCACGATCAGTTCCTCTCCGTTTGATGGTTCAATAAGATTTTCCTCTGCCAAGGGTTTTGGGATGATTCCCAAAACGTGATTGCATCCTTCCTGTACAGCCTTTGAAATGATCCTCATTAGTCCAAGATTGCCTCCGCCATATACTAAGTGCATATTCCTTGCAGCTAAAACTCGACCCAAATCTTGTGCTGCTTCTACATATTATGGTTTAGTACCAACACTACTACCGCAAAACACACAGATGTTTTCAATTCGTCTTCTTGAAGTGGCTTCCATGTTTTACTCTGGATGTCTTCAAAAGTGCAATGATGAGTTGAATTTATAACACCTGAAAAGGGTGAGTAAAATAATAGCACTAGTACCTGCCAAATGACAATTATTAGTTAAACAGTAAAAAAAAACCGTGATAGTCAAAAAAGTCTGGATCCTGTCGGAGAAAATAAAAGAAAACAACAAAACAAATCACAATTATTAGGAAAAGACAAATAGATATAATATGTACAAGAATTTACAGCTTGATTGAAGTCTAATTTTCTTATAAATTGGCAAACAGGGTCTTTTTTAGTCAGATTCCCAAGACTTAACTGTTGTCTTTCTTTTTGAAATTGTGTATGTAATTTTCGAATGGCTATGTGTACATATCCACTGGGATGCGTCTCAAGAGTCGAAGATATATTATCTACATACTCCTTACTCAAGCCATCCCTAATGAATTTAATATTATCTTCGCGGTTATCAGACACCATTCCTAAAGAACGACAACGAGTATTGCAATTCCAGCTTGCACATTTGTAACAAACACCCATTTGCTTAGCTCTACGTTTCTTTGCATAGGTGCTTCTTCCAAAACCAGGCAGATGTGAAATAAAAGAGTCAGAAGACTCACCTGCCAATTGGACCCGTGCTTCAATTACCCAACGAATGTCTTGAGGAACACCATGGATTGTTAGTAGTCTTATCCATTCCAAGCGAGCTTTGTAAACTTTCATCAGAGATTTTTGAGGGAGAGAAGGAAATTGCTTGTGTAGATTTGCGAGAGCTTCTTCCATCTTGAAATGTCTTAATCTGTAAAATCTAAACACAAAATTAAATCACACCAAATCACAATATATACAAAAATTGCATGGGTTGCCTCTCTGCGAGCCCTAAGTTTAAAGTCGTCAGCTAGACTTGACTTCTCGAACGTTAAGTTGGATCTGAAAGTGTGACACTTTCTTTTTGTCGCTCAAACGATTCTCCCCAGTAGTGCTTAACACGCTGATTGTTAACCTTGAATGTGTTGTTGGTATTGGGATCCAGTAACTCAACAGCTCCATAAGGTAAAACCTGAGTGATCACAAAAGAACCTGACCACCTAGATTTCAACTTTCCAGGGAAAAGTTTCAACCTTGAGTTGTACAACAACACATGCTGCCTTGGTTCCAACTATCTATGCACTATTTTTCGATCATGCCATTTCTTTGTCTTTTCTTTATATAATTTGGCATTCTCATAAGCCTGTAGACGAAACTCCTCCAATTCGTTAAGTTGATGAAGTCGTTTCTCTCCTGCAGCTTGTGAATCAAGATTCAACTTTTTTCAGTGCCCAGTACGCCTTGTGTTCAAGCTCAACTGGCAGATGGCATGTTTTCCCAAACACCAATCGATATGGGGACATACCAATGGGTATCTTGTAAGCTGTCCGGTAGGCCCATAATGCATCATCTAGTTTGTAGACCAGTCATTCCTTGTTGATCCAACTGTTCTCTCCAAGATTCTTTTGATCTCTCTGTTTGAAACCTCAACTTGTCCATTTGACTGTGGATGATAAGCTGTGTGGTAATCTTATGAGTAACTCCGTATTTGGATAGAAGTGCATCGAAGTATCTGTTGCAGAAATGTGAGCCACCATCGCTGATGATTGCACGAGGTGTTCCGAATCGAGTGAAAATGTTCTTTTTAAGGAATTTGATCACCACTTTTGAATCATTGGATGGTAGTGCAATTGCTTCAACCCATTTGGAGACGTAGTCTACAGCAACCAGGATGTACAGGTTTCCGAATGATGGAACAAAGGGTCCCATGAAATCTAGACCCCACACGTCGAATATTTCCACTTCTAGAATGTTTTGCAACGGTCCATCATTTCTCCTCGAAATATTCCCCGTTCTCTGGCACCTATCACATTGAAAAGCAAAAAGATAAGCATCTTTAAAAAGAGTGGGCTAGAACAAACCTGATTGAAGAACTTTTGCTACATTTTGTTTCCGCTGAAGTGTCCGCCATATGGTGATGAATGACAGTGCTGTAAAACACTGTTGACCTCCTCCTGTGGAACAAATCGTCTCAATAATTTATCAGCACACCATTTGAACATGTACAGCTCATCCCAGACATAATGCTTGACTTCTTTGAAGAACTTCTTCTGTTGCTGAGTTGTCCATTCCAACGGCCATTTTCCTGACACAATGTAGTTGACATAGTAAGCATACCAAGGGACTTCCTGTTGTTTCATGGCAAACAGCTGTTCATCTGGAAAAGTTTCTTTGATTGACAGATCTTTGTCAGCTGTTTCTCCATTCTCGAGCCTCGATAGATGATCTGCCACCTGATTCTTTGTCCCTTTCCTGTCTCGAATCTCCATGTCAAATTCTTGTAGAAGAAGTATCCAACAGATCAATCTAGGTTTGGCATCTTTCTTCATGATCAAGTATTTGATTGCTGAATGATCTGTGTAGACCACCACTTTGGGTCCCAGCAGATAGGAGCGGAATTTGTCAAAAGTGTACACAACTGCAAGCAACTCATTTTCAGTGGTTGTGTAGTTGAGTTGAGCTTCATTCAAAGTTCTACTGGAATAATAAATGGTGTGGAAAATCTTTGCTTTGCGTTGTCCCAAAA
The DNA here is from genome assembly GCA_019454045.1 of Zanthoxylum bungeanum. Taxonomy (NCBI): domain Eukaryota; kingdom Viridiplantae; phylum Streptophyta; class Magnoliopsida; order Sapindales; family Rutaceae; genus Zanthoxylum; species Zanthoxylum bungeanum. The sequence continues at coordinate 99,368 of SKCR01022756.1, forward strand.
CTGCATCTATAGTAAAATCACTAGCATCGCACATCACTTCAAATGGAATGGTCCAGTATGGTGCTACAATGATGGGGGCAGAAACCAGCTTATGTTTTAAGATCTCAAAAACTTCCTGGCATTCTTTGGTGAAGTTGAAAGGCACATCCTTCTCCAGAAGATTGCAAAGAGGTTTTGTAATTTTGGAAAAGTCTTTGATAAATCTCCTGTAAAAACCTGCATGTCCAAGAAAACTTCGAATACCTTTTACTAATGTTGGTGGAGGTAGTTTTTCAATTGTCTCTATCTTTGCTTTGTCTACCTCAATCCCTTTTTGTGAGATCCGGTGTCTAAGAACAATGCCTTCTTGTACCATGACATGGCATGTCTCTCAGTTGAGTACCAGGTTTGTATCTTCGCACCTTTGTAACACCTGTTCCAAATTTAGAAAACAATGGTCAAAAGAATCTCCAAACAAAGAAAAGTAATCCATGAAAACCTCCATACTCTGCTCTAGCATGTCTGAGAAGATGGCCATCATGCAACGCTGAAAAGTGGTGGGGGCATTACATAATCCAAATGGCATCCTGCGGAAAGCAAAAGTACCATAGGGACATGTAAATGTGGTTTTCTCCTGATCTTCTGGGGCGATGGAAATCTATTGTATCCTGAATATCCATCAAGAAAGCAATAGAATTCATGTCCCGCCAATCTGTCTAACATCTGGTCAATGAATGGTAGCGGAAAATGGTCCTTTCTTGTGGCTTTATTCAGCTTTCTGTAGTCCATGCATACTCTTCATCCAGTCACCGTTCTTGTTGGAATCAGCTCATTCTTTTCATTCGTAACCACAGTAATTCCTCCTTTCTTCGACACACACTGCATAGGACTTACCCAACTGTTGTCTGAGATGGGGTAAATGATGCCAGCATCCAACCATTTGATTATTTCTTTCTTTACGACTTCCTTCATGATTGGATTGAGTCTCCGTTGATGCTCCACTGTGGATTTGTACTCATCATTCATCAGAATCTTGTGCATGCAAAATGATGGACTAATGCCTCAAATGTCTGATATAGTCCAACCAATGGCTTTCTTATGCTCTCGTAACACTCTCAGTAGCTTTTCTTCCTGCTCCAATGTTAGCGAAGATGAAATAATAACAGATAATTCAGAAGAGTTTCCAAGAAATGCATACCTGAGATGACTCGGAAGTAACTTCAGCTCCAACTGTGGTTGTTTTTCAATCGAGGACCTGATTCGATCTTTCTTTGGCAGTTCCAAGCTTTCAACTGGTGGTGTCACTTTGAATCGGAATGGTTTGTCAAGGTAGTAGATACATTCCAGGATTTCAGCATCTAGCTCGCTGTCAGTCATGTTGGTGATGCAAGCTTCAAGTGTATTTGTGGGATTTGGCTCAGTATTTTGAATGATACTATCAACAACATCAACTCTGAAGCATTCTGCTTCCTTTTCATCGCTCGGGAATTTCATGGCTTTGAAAACATTAAAGGTCACTTCTTGGTCTTGCATTTTCATGCTCAGTTCTCCTTTTTGCACATCAATCACAGTTTTACCTGTAGCCAAGAATGGTCTCCCAAGAATGATAGGTATTTCTTTGTCTTCTTCCATGTCAAGGATCATGAAATCTGCTGGGAGAATTAGTTTGTCTACTTTGACCAGCACATCTTCAACAACACCTCTTGGAAATGCGAGTGTTCGGTCAGAAAGTTGCAATGAAACTGAGGTAGGTATTGCTTCTCCAATCTGCAGTTTCCTGTAAATAGAGAAAGGCATCAAGTTAACATTGGCTCCTAAATCACATAAAGCCTTACCGATGTAATGTTCTCCATTGGTGCGTGGGACAGTGAAACTGCCAGGATCTTTCAACTTCGGGGGAAGTTTCCTCTGAATGATGGCGCTGCATTCTTCCGTTAATGCTACTGTTCCGTAGTCTCCCAATCTCCGTTTTCGTGAAAGAATGTCTTTCATGAATTTGACATAACTGGCATTTCTTCCAAGGCTTCTGCAAATGGAATGTTGATGTGCAGCTTTTTGAACACCTCTAGGAAACGAGCAAACTGCTTGTCCAGTTTGTTTTTCTGAAGACGCTGAGGAAAAGGTGGAGGTGGAGTGATTCTTTCTGGTTCTTTTTCCTTTGCTTCTTTTTCCTCCATCTGTTGCTCTGCTTCTTTTGGAACTTCTTCTTGAGACACCTTGATTCCAACATCTTTGTTGATTTCAGTACCGCTTTTCAAAGTAATGGCTTGACATTGCTCCTTCCCTCGGTTCCTTGGATTGGGTTATGTGTTGCTGGGAAGATTACCTGGTGGTCTGTAACTCTGAGCATTGGCCAGTTGTCTGATTTGATTCTCCAGTGCTTTGATGGAAGCTGATTGGCTCTGAAAGATAGCATCGTACTTTTTTAACTGAGCCAGCACTTCTGTTATTCCTGGTTCATTTTCCTGCTCTTGGCCTTTGTTCTGTTGTTGTAATCCAGGTGGTGGATAGTTCTGTTGGAATCCCGGTGGTGGATTGTTCTTTTGCCCTGAATTGTTGCTCCATGAAAAATTAGGATGATTCCTCCACCCTGGGTTGTAGGTGTTGGAATATGGATTGTTCCCATGTCTGTTGAAATTGTTGACATAATTCACCGTCTCTTCAAGTTGGTTTGGTTCTGGTGCTCGTCCATATGGTAAACTTGTGGATCCAGTGGTAAAAGTCTCCATGAATTTGCATATCTGATCCAGCTTGGTATTGACTGCTGTATTGACTCCACTTTCATAAATTCCTGCAATTCTTTGGATCATGCTCCTTTATGTTGGCCACAAAGAATTTTTGTTGGCCATTTCTTCGATTAGGTCTCAGGCTTGATCTTCTCATTTTGCCATCAGAGCTCCTCCAGCAGTAGCATCGATTGTGGTTCTCATTATTCCAGAAAGTCCATTATAGAAAGTTTGGACTTGAAGCCATTTTGGAATCTCATGGTGAGGACATTTCCCAAGCTTCGTAGAGAGTTTCCGAGTCTTGTTGTACAAAGGATGAGATGTCATTCCTTATCTTTCCAGTTCTGGCTGGTGGAAAGTACTTTGCAAGAAATTTGGTGGCTAGATTGTTCCAAGTTGTGATGGAACCTGCTGGTAGTGAATGTAGCCAGGCTTTAGCTCTGTCCTTCAAGGAGTATGGAAAAACACGTAGTCTCATTGCTTCTTCAGCTTCTCAGTTGTAATTGAAAGTGCCGCAAACTTCCAGGAAGTTGCTGATGTGGGTATTAGGGTCTTCAATTGCATTTCCTCCAAATTGCACTGACTGCTTAATCATCTGAATGCATGTTTTGATGTCACCCGCATTTGCTGGTAAGGGAGGAAGTACAATACAGGAAATGAGTCTGTCAACCACCGGAATGGTTCTGTCTCGAATGGGTATTGGTGGTGCAACCTCCAAAGGTTCAGGTTCCATGTTGACTAAAGCTTTTTGGCCTTCTCGCCTTTCCCTTCTCAACTGTCTGATGGTTCTTTCAATTTCTGGGTCAAGCGGTCGGAGTTCAAAGCTTCTGGTTCGTCTCATATAGTTTCTGAAAACCTGAAACACAAGAAAAACAAAAACAATAAGTAAAAAGAAATTAGATACAAGTAAAGGTATCTAACCCCCTAAACTAATAGTGAAAGATAAATAAGTCCCCGGCAATGGCGCCAAGAACTTGACCGGCGTAAACACACACGTATAACGCAAGCGTACGTATCGTTCAAGTAGTATAAAAAGTATCGATCCCACGAGGACTTAATACATAAGCTATTAATTTTATGAGGTCAAATGATTACTAGTATCTAACAGGTTGATTGATTGATTTGAAATGGTGACGATTCTAAATTTAAAAGCAAGTAAATAAAATTGTCGAAAGTAGGTTTTGAGAAAATTCAATATTAAAAACTATATAGGGTAGTGAATCTTTCCAATATTATTTAATGATGAAGTGGTTATCTTATAGCTGGGTAATATATTGATTTATTAACCTGGAACACTAAATTATGTGAAAGCCTATGTCGATGGTCAGACACAAATACCCAGTTTAACCCAATTGCACCATATGTCTATGTCAACCAAATTATCTGGATTCATTAAGTTTAAGTTCCAATTATGGCTACCCCCGCCCGACAGTTATATGTCTATCATGTAAGGAAATCTATTAAAGGGTTATCTATCCTCAAGGAAGATCGTGGGCTATTGAGTCTAAGGTCTCAAACTTTAAATCTCTATGTCTAGTTCATTTTAAGTTTACCTAATCAATTTTATTAATGGCCAGTTAATAAAAAGCATTAAGATTAAGACTCAATAAATAAATCTTTATATTACCCAAACTATAATCTAACCCTTATAAACCGTGATATTGAAATTCATCACAACCCTAGATAACTAACTTAGTTATGACACATGGCTAGGGCTAGTAAAAACTTAAAAGTAAAAGCCATAAAGTAAAAATGCGAAATAGTAGATGCGGTAAAGTAAATACTGAAAAGTATATTACAATAAAATAAAATGCTAAGGTAAAAGGAATTACTTTTACTATTTACTATTTTAGATATCTCCCATAAAATAATATATAAACTTGTGATAATATTACCACCCAGCCATATAGGCGGTAACCTGATTATTTCAAATTAAGTCCGACCAGCCATAAAGGCGGTATGATTTGTCCTTGAACCTGCCATATAGGCGGTAAGAAAATTTAATTACCAACCAGCCATATAGGCGGTATCCTTGATTAGTCAGGATTAAACCAATTTAAATTTAATAGCCAACCGACCAATATGGCGGTATCCTTATTAAGTCAAATTTTAAATAGTAAATATATTATATTTAAGGGAGATTAATCTAAATAGTAACAGTAAAAGAATTACCTTTCACCTTAGCAAGAAGAAGTTACCTCATCATGGTTGAATAGTAAAACTGAAACAGTAAAAACAAGATAAATTACTATTACTATTACAAAAAGTAATTACTATTACAGAATGTAATTAAAAATTAGTTACAAAACTTAAATTAAAAGAAACTAGAGAGAGAAACTCCCTATTTACATCAAAGAAATGAGAGAGAATGGTACATCTAAAACTGAAATCTCGAGCTCAATTTATAGGCAAATTTTGCGTCTGGCGTCGCGACGCCAAATTCCTTCTTGCGTCGCGACGCTGGCTCTATTGACTTGGTCCACGCGGTTTGACTTTGACTGTTGACGCGGATTTCGTCGGCCCAATAAGAATTCAACACGTGGTACGCGGTAGATTCGGTTCAATGAGAAGATGACACGTGGCAGAAGAAGATTCGCCGATGATTCGGTCCAATGAGAAGATGACATGTGTCACGCGGAGTGTCGGCACCAAAGGTTTGTGACACGTGTCCCGGCGCATGTTAGCGGATCCTCTGTGATGGTGACACGTGGCACGACGCACGTTAGCAAAGTAAAACTTCTTAAATTCTAACCCGTTGATCCGACGCACGTTAGCAGCTTTAGTGCATATTAGGCGTCGCGACGCCAAGGTCTTGCGCGTCGCGACGCGCCTAAATTACCAAAATGCCCTTTTTTTCCAATTTTCACTATTTTGGTCCAAATCACCTCCAGAATGTCCTGAAACTTTATTTATCTATAAAATAACACAAAACACATCAAAATATTTACAAAACTCAAGAAACTATACAAAATATTATGTTAAATGGGTGAGAAATAGTGATAGATTTACCACTCATCACCGTACAATCGGTAAAACACAACCTCCTATTACACTTGCATGAGTATCCTATACTCAAACATATGAGAACTGTGCTGTTATGCCCTCACAACGCGCACAAGTGTAATACTAGTCTTTTACGCATTTATCGATGTCCAATCTCGATAATACTCTAACTAGGGATATTTAATGATTTATCCTTCGTGGATTGATACTGTCTCATATCATTCTCAATCCATGAACAAATAATAAGGACCTCCTATCATTTATACATCATGGTGATCTAATCACAAATGATAAGAGTGCAATCTCCTTTGTCACATAGTTAATTTGTACAACAACACCATGATCTGTACAAATAGTGACGCTATGGGTCATAATTGTCCAACAGTTCAAGCAGCCCATGAATTGTCTTAATACTATTGGGGCTAACATGGGCAGCCCTCATATTTATTGGGTAGTCGGTTCGGTCAAAAATATATTTTATGCCATTTTGCGGAAAAATATTTTCGTAAAAGTTTCGAGATGTTTCTTAACTATTTATGTCACTATTTGATATCGAATAAATATGTTTAGGTGAAATATGAATGAATTATTCATATTAGATATTGAATAATTTATTCAATAATTTTAAAAGGTTTTAAGATTATGATTTCGCCCGAACAACGCTTCCACCACTCCTTTTGCCCAAAACCCCAACAAAAATGGTATCAGAGCCAGTCCGATCCTTCATCCATTACATTAATCATGCTTGATATATGATATATAATCCAATTTTGATGTTTACATATGCACGTAATCTATATGTTTCTTGACTTTTCGGTTCTAAGCTAACAGGAAACGTAACAAAAATTTAATAGTTAAGTTAAGTTATGTTTTCTATAGGTAGAATTGAATTGTTTAGAAAATGATTTAGATTAAAATTATGAATTTGATGTGGAGCAATGCTTCCTTGAGGAATATCCCCACTTAAAATAAGGTTGTAAAGTAACGTGTATTGGATGCACGTTTCTCGGTCCGTCTTGTCAATACAGTTTATGGGTAACTTTCTATGGCTGCATCCAAGATCGTGCCAAAGTAGTGAGGGTGTAGTTGATAGAATTTTATCTATGGCGGTTGTATATTGATACTAGACAAATTCAAGTGAAAGTGGAAATCCTGAATGTGCCAAAGCTGTCAGGAATACATCGGTAGCTTGAGTTTGTCACTGGCAAGTGAAACCTTGATACGCCTTCTTGTGAACGTGGAAAAGCTGTCATAACAAGAAACTGTCAGGACCAAAATCATGAGTCACTGGTGAGTGATTGACAATGAGTTGTCTACCTAATGAATATATGTAGGTGAGATCGTGCCAAAGCTGTGAGTCGAAATATATTCATGGGATCCTACTCTCAGTATGGAATTCGATTTAATTATTGAATTCTCGTAAAGTAGTGGGAGACATTGCTGGGTTAAAAATCCTTAACTAAAGCAGTGTGCAATTTTATGGAATTTTCTGCTTTTGTTTTCCTTAATTCTATATTGTTTATAGAATTATACTTCTAATCCACTGCATAACATATTACTTGAATATGTTTTCTCACTTTACTTATTGTTGCGAGTTTCTAGAATAGGTTCTAAAATGACTGTAGACTTAGATATTGTTATATTAGTTAAAATCATCGGGAACTGTTGTTCCGTTTTTCTTGAAAATCAAGATGGTTAGTGACTTAATTACTAAGTCACGATTAGTAATCTAAACAGATATTTGTTTTAGGATATAATTGTCTAGAGATAATAGTTTCTTGTGCAGTAAGAATTGACACGAATCAGTTCATGTCTCGAGATTCTTGACTGACATTAAGAAAACTTCATTAGGTATTTTGTTTATCTTATAATGACGTTTCTTGGCTTTAGTGACTTTTAGAAGTCACGTGTTTGACACAGTTTGCTAATCAAATATTTTCAATTGTTGTGAATAATTGAAGGCATATTATAAAGCTAAAGAAAAGATATATGTATAGTTGTGTATAGAGAATATCGATTCTCACAATACGACAACTGTAGGTATTGGATACCAGATCTCCCATCTAGTTATTTAAAATTATTTAATGATTGTTTTTTATATTTGATATCAGAACTTATGACTATTGGATAGTTACTTGTTCTTAATAAATAATTATTACATATTTTGATATGACTAGTAGTGTCATTGATGGAGAGATAAACATTAAGAAAAATATTCGGTTAACTAAATAACTTAGAACGATATTTTATGAGATTTTATCATATAAGTATTAGATGCATATTCTGTATGGTAAATGATGGTCTGATACAAGATCACACCACATATCCTTATCCATTTAATGAATATTGTATTCAAAGATGTGATTAGATCTCATTTAATCAATGATCGTCATTGGACCACAGTTTTATTAAACTAATACTTTGGAAGTATGTAGTTTAATGAATTATAAATTGTCATGGATAGTTTTCTTTACTTCGTAACTTAGTTAATGAATTGTCATGACTTGGTTACATGTTTCTAAGAGAATATATATATTGAACGTCTTGAATTGTTCGAGAACTTTCAATATGTTTTTGATGAAACGCTGATAGAATGTTTCGAATGGTTAAAAGATATTTTATTTGAAGTGTTGAAAACTATATTTTAAAATTCATTGTGAGTCTTTGAATTGTTCAAAGATGTTTGATATGATCAAACATATGAATTTATGGCAATTAGTTCTAAAGTTATTTAATGAATGTGATTCTTACTCAATATTATTCTTCTACAATTCCATCGTGATGGAATTGATTAGTGGGAGAAATCGAATCTTATAAGATATGATTCGTTTGATATTGAGTATTACCGAATTGGTTTTCAATACTCTTGGGGTTATGCTCCAACAACAATATATCATCTTTTTAATTAATGTTCCATTAGTTTCTACAGTTACGTATATGATATGTATAAGTAGAAAATTCGAATCTTGAAAGGTTTGAGATTTGAATCTTTCTTTTATATAATGGTTATATAATTAAAAGTACTTGCGCCTTGGAGGTACAAGTAAAAGTTTATCATTTATTCTATTTAATAGAATATTGTATTCTATTTGATAGAGTATCTTTTCTACAATCCCGAGTAATAAAATTATTTTATTACTTGGTGTGTAACATCAGATATTAACAATTGTAGAAAAGACTTGACTTATTGAAGTCAAATGTGAGAGTGATAAAATGTAGTGGAACTACATAATTAACTAGATGAAATGACCCTATGATATCTTCCGTATAAGTTTAATAGGATGTCTGAATCATTTACAAAGTATTTGATACTTATTAGTTCTGTTGTTTTCTTATCGAAGAAAATTATCCTAAAACTTATAGTGGGAGTGATATTTGATATCGATTTCGGAAATTACCATTGAACCATAGATCTAAGATTGTTCATAGCTTACTATGATCAAGTTTTGAACTTGATTGAGCTTTCGTTAAGAATCGTTCATAAAATGTGCAAATTATTTGCGCAGCAAAAGCAATGTGAGCTAGTTAAAGGTTTGACCCTTATAGTATGACATTAAGAAAGGTTTTACTCAGTGATCTATTGTAGATTTTGAGGAAACCTGTCTGTAGTCACACTAATTGAACAATTAAGGATCTGTTGGTTAATGTTGATATTAAACAATGTATTTTGGCTAAAGAATGCAAATGGGCATTCCTGAATGTTTTCTTTGAATGAGAGATCTGTTGTGGTTTCTTTGTTTGAAGATTTCATTCTAGAATGGCCCTAGAGTTTGTATTCTGCTAAGATCATAGTTTGATTTACTAGCTTATAGAGCCCATTGTAGACTCAGATAAGCTTTCCGAAAATCTGTATTCTCTAATTTTGATACAGTCAGATTGTCTGATTTTATCAAAGTATAGAGAATACATATTAGATAGTAGGGTAAATGGGAGCATACAAATTTCTTTCTAGTGTTATATATCCTAATGACATTATCATTATTAATGTAATAATGAAATATTTGTGAGGTAAAAGGTTTACCTAAGTCTTCTTTTCTCTGTGATACAGTGGGAGTAGTCTCTGATATATTTGATATAAAATTTTATATATGATATAAAACTAAGACACTTGTGAGAAACTCTCATTAGTCGTGTGTAGACAACAGGAGCTGGGCGACGCTGTCCTAGGCTCGCGGCCTAGTTGAGAAGTACGAATAACATGGAGTCGCCACCCGGTGTGAGCCGGGAAAATGAGATTTAAGGCCGCACTCACCCCTCGCAAGAGAAGACCTCAAACCTTTGGGTTCGGAATGGTCTCTTACTTTATGTCATCTTGTAATGTTTGTGATTTGTGCAATATTAATCAAAACTACTTAACATACATGTACAATGATAATTCAACCTAATTCACATTCATAAAAATAAATCTTACATTTAAATTTACATGCTTCGAAAATGAGTTTTCATAACATAACAAATACAAAAATAAACATGTGGGCCAGTAACTTGGCCACTATTAATGTAGGACATCGCATACCTGATTAGACGTATCTGACGTCAACCGAATACGCCGCGTCCGTAACAGTAAAGTAACAAATGGTGCCCTCAGGTCTTACCTTTTAGTCGCTGTCCGGGAGTGCGTTCTGCGGTGCCGGAAGGGGTTATCATTCCATTGTTCTCACTGATGCGCTTTTTCGCTGTTTTGTCCGGGTTCGCCGTTTTCACTGTTTTATCCGTCTTCAACGGATCCGCTGTTTCTACCGTTTTCACTGTTTTCACCCGCGGTTACAGTTTACCGTTTTATCTGTATTCTCACAGTTTCAACTCGCCTTTTTTGCCGTTTCACTCGTTTTTTCCACTTGTCATTTTCTCTGTTTCTAAATCCAATTTTTATTCTCTCTCTTGGGTAATTTTTGGATCAGTTTTAGGGTTAATTCACGTGGATTTAAGAGCTGTTTGCATGTGAATATGGAGAGGGGTTATAGAGGATGGTTTTACGGCAATGATAGTGGGATTCTCAAGTTATGTTTTTCGGCTGTGGAGGCTTAATGGGCAATGAGGATGCGTGAAGGCAAGGTGCGAGGGGTGTGGTATGCTCAGCAGTGGCGTGCATGAGGTGCTCGGCAGTGAGGGGTGCTGTGCGTTCTAAATGGTTTTGGTCAGTGCTAGGCGTGATGGGCTGAGATTGTGGTGAGCTCGGCTTGGCAGTGGTTAGGACGTGAGGGTGATGCTTGATGGGTTCTAGGGTTGTTAAGGGTGCTCGGCAATGAAGGGTTAGTTCACGGTTTTATTGATGGTGTGTGTACATGCAGTGAGGGTGGTGTCTTAGGGTTTTAGTGTATTCGAGGGACGTTAAGGGCAGTGTGCGAAGGTACTAGGGTTTCATTTTCTTGGTCGGTGAGGGCTGCTATTTATTGCTTGTGAAGGTTGAAGGTGGGCAGTTTGGCGTGACTTTGAAGCTTATTTCAGGCTGTTTACTGCGCGTTCATAGGCTGGTTGAGGGTGGTTGCAGTGGCTATTTGGTGCGTGAGAGGGGGCTGGTTTCAGGGGCTTGTCTGCGCATGAGTTTAGCTAGTTAGGGTTTGTTGCTCATGGTCTGATCGTGATGTGAGGAGAGGCCGAGAGTGATGAAGACAAGTGGGTATTGTTTCAGGGTTTTGTGGCGTGAGAGGAAGAAGATAGGGGCTGAGTTGGGTGCAAGTGAAGGCTGATGAAAATGGCGTGGGTTCTCCCTTGTGCCTGAAGTCTTTTTCTCTATCATGGTTTCATGGCAGTGACCTCATCAAGGAGGGCTGAATGATCCAGATCATCGAGATGATGGGGGCGTTTGTTGGCAGGCTATGGGTAGTTTACATGAAGCTTGGTTTGTTTGACACGGTGAGTGCGCAGGTGCTGTGACGGAGTGGCCTTGTCCGCAGATGCTGTGACGGTTTAGGGGCAGTTTGTGTTTGGCATGTGGTGTATTGCCGCAAGGGTTTACTGCATGCTTGAGAGAAGTTATGCGCGGCTGAGTGAAGGATAATGGCGTGAGTGAGGTGAGAGAGAGGGTTGAGAGAGATCAAGGGCTGTTACATGGCTTCTTAGGCGTGGCCTCAGCAGGTAGTGAAGTGGCGTTAGGATCTATGGGCTGTGAGTGTGTTTATTTGTTTAAAGGGCGTAGGTGCGTGGGCAGTGGCTGCCAGTTGATGGGCTGAATGAAGAGTGGTCAGGGTGTCTCTGGATAGGGTATGGGTAGTGGTGCTTTGTAATTGATCAAATGGAGGAAAAGACAAGTGAAGAATCGGTGGAGATGATGGGTCTTTGAAATGGTGTGGTGTTTCTTTTTCTTTTTGTATTGGTTTTGTGGTGGCAAGGAGTTGGTTTCACGTGAAAGGGCATGGGGCTTCTTGTTAGGTTATTGATTTTTTGTTTGTTTGTTGTTTGGTTGGTTAGGGATGTGAAGGTGGAGGAATGGGGTTTTGTTGGTTATTTTTGTTAAAGTTGTTATTTAATTGGTTGGTAATTTTTAATGATTTAATCTAATTCAAATTAATTTAATTGGTTGGTGAATTTTAATTTGCATGTAAGTTGAAGGGTCACAAGCAAGGAAAATTAGAGAGAGAGAATATGTGTGAGAAAGAGCGAGGAAAAGGTTCCGAGCGAAGGATGATTCTAAAATGGAAAAGGCGACGATGAACCCGAAGCAAACGAGCGAATAAAAATCCACAAAACGTCAATTCTTGACTTTCCCTTTCCGACGACCGCTTTCCGCGACTTCCACGACATGAAAAGGTAGTGCCTCCTTACGAGGCTCGTCATTGGGCATGATATGCAAAAATGCAGTGTCTACAGTCGCCCCCACTTTGATGGGACTTGTGTAGTGTGTGACAATGACAATTCTATCAAAGTTACGTGCAATGCATTTCTACTTACCTGGCTCGCCAGCTGCCACCTGACTTACCTGTTACTCGAACTGTTTTGTTATGATGGTGAGGTGCCTCGACCTCTGGGCTTTGTTCCCGAAAGTGAGCTGAGGGTCTGGTTCCCTGAATTGTGATGAAGCTTTATTCTCCCGAGCTTTATTCTCGAACCGTTGAGATGAGGCTTTATTCCTCCGAGCTTTATTCCCGAACTGAATAGGTGAGGCTTTATTCCTCCGAGCTTTATTCCCGAACTGTAGGTGAGGCTTTATTCCTCCGAGCTTTATTCCCGAACTGTGTAGGTGAGGCTCTATTCCTCCGAGCTTTATTCCCGAACTGTGTAGGCTTTATTCCTCCGAGCTTTATTCCCGAACTGTGTTAGGCTTTATTCCTGATTTGTACTGAATGTGGGCTTTATTCCCATACTGAGCTGAATGCAGGCTTTCTTCCTGAACTGAACTGGATGTAGGCTTTATTCCTGATCTGTACTGAATGGGGGCTTTATTCCCAACTGAATTGGATGCAGGCTTTCTTCCTGAACTGAGCTGAATACAGGCTGTCTTCCCGAACTGAGTGGATGCAGGCTTTCTACCTGAACTGTACTGAATGTGGGCTTTATTCCCGAATCTGCATTTATTGTGGGCTTTCTTCTTCCTGAACTGAGCTGAATACAGGCTTTCTTCCTTGAACTGAGTGGATGCAGGCTTTCTTCCTGAACTGAGTGGAATACAGGCTTTCTACCTGAACTGTACTGAATTTGGGCTTTATTCCCGAATCTGCATTTATTGTGGGCTTTGTACCCCAATTGTTGATATGAGGCTTTATCCCCCGAGCTTTGTTCCCGAACTGTGTTATTCCCCTAGGCTTTGTTCCCAAACTGTTGAGATATGGCTTTATTCCCCTAGGCTTTGTTCCCGAACTGTGTTGAGGGAGAGGTTTGTTCCCTGACTGTGTTAACTGATGGCTTTATTCCCAACTGTACTGATTGAAGGCTTTATCCCTTGACTGTGCTAACTCTGTGGCTTTGTTCCTGAACTGTATAGATGAGGCTTTATTCCTCCGAGACACTGATACTGATGTGGAGCCTTGCTCCCAAGCTGATATGGTGTGGAGCCTCGCTCCCAGACTGATATGGGCCTCGCCCCCAAGCTGATGATGATGTGGAGCCTCGCTCCCAAGCTGATATGGGCCTCGCCCCCAGCTGATCAAGATGTGGAGCCTCGCTCCCAAGCTGATATGGGCCTCGCCCCTGAAGTGCCATACTCGGCAAAGTCTGATAATAATGTGGGCCTCGCCCCAAACTGATACTGATGTGATGTGGGCCTAGCCCCCGGACTGATACTGATGTAGGCCTCGGCCCTAGACTAATACTGATATGGGCCTCGCCCCCGGACTGATTCTGATGAAGTGGGTTACAACCCTGGGACGCATCCCCAAAACTGCTGATGCTGATGAAGTGGTTACAACCCTGGGACGCATCCCCAAAACTGCTGATACTTATGCTGAATGTGGGCCTCAACCCTGGGACTCATCCCCAAACAGGTGCTGACGTGGGTCTCGGCCCTGGGACTCATCCCCAAAACTGAAACTGAAATGGGCCTCGGCCCTCGACTGATGCTGATGTGGGTCTCGCCCCCAAGCTAATATTGACATGGGCCTCGGCTCTGGGACTCATCCCCAAACTGAAACTGAAATGGGCCTCGGCCATCGACCGATGCTGATGTGGGCCTCGGCCCTAGGACTCATCCCCAAAACTGAAGCTGAAATGGGCCCCAACCCTCGACTGATGCTGATATGGGCCTCGCCCCCAAGCTGATGCTGATATGGGTCTCGCCCAGAATGCCATACCCGGCAAAACTGATACTATGTCTCCATACCCGGAGTGTCGTACCTGGCAAAACTGATATTGTGTCTTCATACCCGGAGTGCCATACCTGACGATACTGATACTGAACTGATGTGATGGGGGCCTCGCCCCTAGAATGCCATACCCGGCTGATACTGATCCGAACTGGTGTGGGCCTCGACCCCAGAATGCTATACCCGACAGATACTAATCATGAACTGATGTGGGCCCCGCCCTCAGAATGCAATACGAAGCGGATACTGATACTGAATCGATGTGGGCCCCCGCCCAGGTTGAGATAGGCCTCGCCTTCAAACTGATACTGATGTGGGGCTTCGCCCCCAAGCTGATATGAAGCCTCGCCCCTAAGCTGACATGATATTCTATTTTACACATTACATCACTTCTCACGAGATAATCTTTGATAGATAGACATATCTTATCCTCAACGAATGCTTTCGCGTCGAAACCGAAGAACCTTCAAAGTACTCGACATACTCAAACCCAGTCATCTGAATGGGTGATCTGAGCTAGACTCCATGTGTGTGTGTGCCAAGGCTCTTTCACAGCTTAGTCCTTAAGTAAGCCAACTTGGTGATTTTGTTTCAGAGAGTCAAACCAGTGGGTCTAACCAACCTGGATGTCTTAATCACATTCTGTGATTACTTCAGCATATTCAACATGATACGGTTTTCGTCTATTTTCTTTTGTCTCTTTTTCTTTTCTTTTTTCTTTTTTTTTTCTTGTTTTCTTTTTTTCTGACACACCTACCCTTTAAGGTAGCATTTCTCCTCATGGTGGTCCTAATACTCGCCCATGGGTAGCTTCACGCTTATCGGTTATAGGTGGTCTATTTTTTTTTCTTTTCATTTTTTATTTCAGAGACATTTTTTTTTTTTTCAACATATCATATATCATAGCATCAGCAAACAAGTGTGGACATTCAGGCAAACGGTCATTCACCAATACATCATCTCTTCAACTAGTCACCTAGCTAATCACTTAGGCTTCTACTGCTAGGATCCCATAATCAAGTGCTCGTGAGTCTAACTAAGATCAATCCATTCAAAATACCAAATGAGAGCACGTCTCGAACTTATTGTTTCTAGGGTTTCTCCCTACAGCATACAATGTCATCACCGGACATACGTCTGTCTATCAAAGACTTCTCTCTCACTCATTTTTTCATCTTCTTCTTTTTTTTTCTTTTTTTTTTTTTTTTTTTTTTTTTCTTTTTTTTTCTTTTTCTTTTTTTTTTCTTTTTCGTCTTTTTTTTTCTTTTTTTTTTCTTTTTTTTCTTTTTTTTTTTTTTTTCACACACTCATTTTTTTTTTCCATAATTAAAATGAAATACAAACTTTTCAAATAAAACACAAACTTTTCAAATAGGCCTTGGGATACCTGGTCAGCGGGGAACCTCACCGATTCAGATTCTTTTCGATACGCCACTTGCTTGATATAAATTCATTGAGATGCGTCTCAGGAATTCTTTCCTTACTCTGCCACCACTAATGAATTAGCTCCCATTTTTGTGATTACCAAACACCAATCCTTATGTCTTAACATACTCCGCATTTGCTTTCACCTACAAAAATAACACAAAATTAGAAATTCCACATAAACACGAAACAGAAATCACAGCAACTTGCATAGGCTGCCTCCCTGTTAGTGTCAACTTCATTGTCTTCAGCCAGACATGACCGAAGTTCTTCTGTCAGTGTGGCATCACCTCGTCTTTAGTGCTTGCCGATTTTGATCTTTGCTGCTTTCCTTGCTCCGCCTTTGCTTTTTTCCTGCAAAAATAACACAAAATAGAAATTCCATAAAACATGAAACAGAAATCACAGCAAATTGCATAGGTTGCCTCCCTTTTAGTGTTGACTTCATCGTCTTCAGCCCGACATGACCGAAATTCTTCTGTCAATGTGTCTTCAGTGTCATCCTCAGTGCTTGTGTCCCCTTTTGATCTTTGCCGCTTCTTGATTTTTTTTTTTTTAAAAAAACCTGTGAATAAAAAACAACAGAATAAAGACGTGTGCATGTAAATATGCAAGTGAAGAGATACTCCCTTTTTGTAATGGGTTGTATCCTCCTTGTGCTCCTCGGCGCCATGTTTCTAGTAATCCCCTGCTGGTTTTCTTCTGAAATCTGCAAAAAAACACAACACAAAACAAAGGATGCAAGTTACGTGTATGCATGAATGTATTCTCTATCTCGTTGGGTTAGAGGCCTTCTGCCAATTTCTTTGGTAACTGCTCTCAGTATTCTTTCTTCTCAGCAAAGTGCAGCTTCACTCTGTTTACGTCGACCGTCTCGGTAAACTCTTCCTTTCCCAAATCTGGTAGTCTCATTTTTTCCTAATTTTCTGTCTTTTCTGCTTACTTCTTTGAGAATTCTTTGTGTTCCAGATGCCTTTGAACATTGCGATGCTAAAGCTCTCTGTCATCGGCTCCCGCATTTGATATCCCTTATGTCTCATACACTGGGTTATTTGCAGTTGTCAGCATAAGTGATCTCATCATTGATTTCTCTAGATTTTCCCAAGCCGCGGCTACTGTCGCCAATGCGTCTGCCATCTGATTTTTCTTCGGAAAATGCTGAAACTTACAATCATGGAGTAGTCTGTGCCAGACTTCTGAGGTAGAACAACCATTCTTCCTTTAACTCTCATTTTCCTTGCATCTATAACTTTTCAAACATTTTTGACAACGGCTTTCTCAAACTGAAAGAGTTTCCTGTTTCTGAGAGGAGCAATCTCTGAGGAAGTAGGCTCAGTCTTTGAAGGTTTTCCAATGATCTTTTCATTCTGGTTGCATAAGTCTTTGTTACTAGCTGTACAGGGCACGGTCAAACTGGTCACATCATTGGTCAGGACTTGCAACTGCTCAGCAACTCGGCTACCTTGGCTTCCAATTGATCTAGGCGGGATTCTTTATCAGCTGACTCACTCATACTGTTTGATGATTCCTTGACAAATCTCTCCTCTTTCCCAACCCAACGAGAGTCTATAATGGCCTCTAAGACAAAAAGGGTTAACATGATGCATGAATGCATGACATATGATGTATGATGTACAGAAATAAATAAACTCAAAAAATGATTCACACTAATTGGCCTGTTATCATTTTAAAGTATTCAATCACATCATTGCGCGGTGCAAACTTGTTCCAGTTTGAAAAGACCTAACAGGTTTACACTTTTGCAATAACACAGCTAAATAACTTCAAATGATGAAAGGCCCAAACACAAATTGGCCCATCGGTATTTCAGAAATTTTGACCTAATTGTCAAAAGGACATGAACTTGTCCCGATTTAAACAAAAACGAGTTCATATCTTTTAACAAAGAGTCCAAATAAATCCAAATGACAATAGTCCAAAACACAAACATAAACACAAATGACAACAGTCTAAAACATAGGCATAAACACAGTAGTCATGATTAATTAAAACACAAATCACAAACATTACAAGATATCATTTCGGAGCCAATTCTCTATATCCCCAGTGGAGTCGCCAGACTGTAGACAACAGGAGCTGGGCGACGCTGTCCTAGGCTCGCGGCCTAGTTGAGAAGTACGAAATAACATGGAGTCGCCACCCGGTGTGAGCCGGAAAATGAGATTTAAGCCGCACCCTCACCCCTCGCAAGAGAAGACCTCAAACCTTTGGGTTCGGAATGGTCTCTTACTTTATGTCATCTTGTAATGTTTGTGATTTGTGCAATATTAATCAAAACTACTTAACATACATGTACAATGATAATTCAACCTAATTCACATTCATAAAAATAAATCTTACATTTAAATTTACATGCTTCGAAAATGAGTTTTCATAACATAACAAATACAAAAATAAACATGTGGGCCAGTAACTTGGCCACTATTAATGTAGGACATCGCATACCTGATTAGACGTATTTGACGTCAACCGAATACGCCGCGTCCGTAACAGTAAAGTAACAAATGGTGCCCTCAGGTCTTACCTTTTAGTCGCTGTCCGGGAGTGCGTTCTGCGGTGCCGGAAGGGGTTATCATTCCATTGTTCTCACTGATGCGCTTTTTCGCTGTGTTTTGTCCGGGTTCGCCATTTTCACTGTTTTATCCGTCTTCAACGGATCCGCTGTTTCTACCGTTTTCACCCGCGGTTACAGTTTACCGTTTTATCTGTATTCTCACAGTTTCAACTCGCTGTTTTTGCCGTTTCACTCGTTGTTTCCACTTGTCATTTTCTCTGTTTCTAAATCCAATTTTTATTCTCTCTCTTGGGTAATTTTTGGATCAGTTTTAGGGTTAATTCACGTGGATTTAAGAGCTGTTTGCATGTGAATATGGAGAGGGGTTATAGAGGATGGTTTACGGCAATGATAGTGGGATTCTCAAGTTATGTTTTCGGCTGTGGAGGCTTAATGGGCAATGAGGATGCGTGAAGGCAAGGTGCGAGGGGTGTGGTATGCTCAGCAGTGGCGTGCATGAGGTGCTCGGCAGTGAGGGGTGCTGTGCATTCTAAATGGTTTTGGTCAGTGCTAGGCGTGATGGGCTGAGATTGTGGTGAGCTCGGCTTGGCAGTGGTTAGGGACGTGAGGGTGATGCTTGATGGGTTCTAGGGTTGTTAAGGGTGCTCGGCAATGAAGGGTTAGTTCACGGTTTTATTGATGGTGTGTGTACATGCAGTGAGGGTGGTGTCTTAGGGTTTATGTAGTCATAGGGACGTTAAGGGCAGTGTGCGAAGGTACTAGGGTTTCATTTTCTTGGTCGGTGAGGGCTGCTATTTATGCTTGTGAAGGTTGAAGGTGGGCAGTTTGGCGTGACTTTGAAGCTTATTTCAGGGCTGTTTACTGCGCGTTCATAGGCTGGTTGAGGGGCTGGTTGCAGTGGCTATTTGGTGCGTGAGAGGGGGCTGGTTTCAGGGGCTTGTCTGCGCATGAGTTTAGCTAGTTAGGGTTTGTTTGCTCATGGTCTGATCGTGATGTGAGGAGAGGCCGAGAGTGATGAAGACAAGTGGGTATTGTTTCAGGGTTTGTGGCGTGAGAGGAAGAAGATAGGGGCTGAGTTGGGGCAAGTGAAGGCTGATGAAAATGGCGTGGGTTCTCCCTTGTGCCTGAAGTCTTTTTCTCTATCATGGTTTCATGGCAGTGACCTCATCAAGGAGGGCTGAATGATCCAGATCATCGAGATGATGGGGCGTTTGTTGGCAGGCTAATGGGTAGTTTACATGAAGCTTGGTTTGTTTGACACGGTGAGTGCGCAGGTGCTGTGACGGAGTGGCCTTGTCCGCAGATGCTGTGACGGTTTAGGGGCAGTTTGTGTTTGGCATGTGGTGTATTGCCGCAAGGGTTTACTGCATGCTTGAGAGAAGTTATGCGCGGCTGAGTGAAGGATAATGGCGTGAGTGAGGTGAGAGAGAGGGTTGAGAGAGATCAAAGGGCTGTTACATGGCTTCTTAGGCGTGGCCTCAGCAGGTAGTGAAGTGGCGTTAGGATCTATGGGCTGTGATGTGTTTATTTGTTTAAAGGGCGTAGGTGCGTGGGCAGTGGCTGCCAGTTGATGGGCTGAATGAAGAGTGGTCAGGGTGTCTCTGGATAGGGTATGGGTAGTGGTGCTTTGTAATTGATCAAATGGAGGAAAAAGACAAGTGAAGAATCGGTGGAGATGATGGGTCTTTGAAAATGGTGTGGTGATTTCTTTTTCTTTTTGTATTGGTTTTGTGGTGGCAAGGAGTTGGTTTCACGTGAAAGGGCATGGGGCTTCTTGTTAGGTTATTGATTTTTTGTTTGTTTGTTGTTTGGTTGGTTAGGGATGTGAAGGTGGAGGAATGGGGTTTTGTTGGTTATTTTTGTTAAAGTTGTTATTTAATTGGTTGGTAATTTTTAATGATTTAATCTAATTCAAATTAATTTAATTGGTTGGTGAATTTTAATTTGCATGTAAGTTGAAGGGTCACAAGCAAGGAAAATTAGAGAGAGAGAATATGTGTGAGAAAGAGCGAGGAAAAGGTTCCGAGCGAAGGATGATTCTAAAATGGAAAAGGCGACGATGAACCCGAAGCAAACGAGCGAATTAAATCCACAAAACGTCAATTCTTGACTTTCCCTTTCCGACGACCGCTTTCCGCGACTTCCACGACATGAAAAGGTAGTGCCTCCTTACGAGGCTCGTCATTGGGCATGATATGCAAAAATGCAGTGTCTACATCGTGCATTAGATATGATTTAATAAAGGACACATTAAAACTATATATATGACAGTTAGTATAACTGTTTGACTATTAATGTGTCTCTAGTATATAGTATTAATCTTTCATAAAGGATGATTATTGTGTCGAAAGATAAATTGATTAGAATGTCTAATCAATCTGATGCATCATATGATGATAGCATATGATGATATGCTGTAGACCATATGATGTGTCTGGAAACACGTTCTTTGTGATCTTTGAGATATTACGAACAAGTTTTTTATTCATGGAGAATATAATCCGGAACCATTAGGGTCAGATTAGTTTTGAGTTTAATTATGACGTTAGATGGTCTACGTCATATAAAGTCAGAAAAGATGCGGTGGGAGTGTTAGGTTTGATTTCACTGTATTAGTGGAATTCATTACAACTTATGAAGTTGTAAAGTGACCCTGCAGATTAGAAGTTTTCATATCAGTGTAGTGCTTGCGGTTGTCTCATAGTATTTGGATTTGATCTATAAATACATAGACAACTCAGTAGCTATAGCACAATATTGATATCATATCTGAGTCATATTGATGTAGAACTTGGGTTCTACAAAATATGAATGATGATGGTTAAGGGAAATGATTGGGTTTGTTGGACAGACTCAATATGTTATAGCGGACCTACTTCATGTTGCCTACCTTTTGAGTGCTAGGTGAGCTATTGAGGGCCATGAGTATGTGATACACATTTAGATGTATATATGATACCGTGGATTGGCACTAGAGCAAGTGGGAGAAATTGTTAGGGTTGGTGCTCAGAGTGTCAATCCGGATCGTATTTATGTATGATTCATAAATACGAATAATTCATTTTTTCCATAATATTACTTATTTAATAGTAGCACCTCTTGTCTTTTATACACATATTCGATCTAATTGCGATTAGAGATCTAATTAAGATTATATTGAAACTAAATCTGATTTAGTGATACATGTATATTAGGCAAAGACCCTAGGATTTACAACGTAGTACGCAGTTACAACATAGTTTGTAATTGACATTGGGAAGCGTCACTATAAGTTATATATCCTTAAATAAAGTTCATGTTCAAGATTTACTAACATTGGTCGGTTAGTAAAATCCGCTGAGACCAGTACATGTCATATATCGTGACTTGGTCCGATGGTTTATCTCAATGAACCATGAGTCTCGGGAGACTCGTATAGACATGTAGGTGTTTATTTGATAAACACTTAACAACTTACTGAAGATTTCCTAATAGATGGTACACCAACGTCAATAGGAATCTTCTCGAGTTGAGCGAGCATAGTGGTCCTTCAACTTGAGATACCATTGTGGATATATGAGTTATCCTCCACACTTTGATGGCAGTCACGTCACTGATCTATTTAGATCAGACCTCCACATGTTCATTGGGTGTAGATTGATGCTCATGATATCATGTGCGTATTAAGATAGAATCTGTCAGTCTTGTGTATAGGGCATAGAAATCCTACACGTGTTTACGATCTAGTAAATCGATGGCCATAACTTCAAAAATCAGTTCCGAGTGTTATTTAGAGATCGTAAATTTGAAAAGTCGACTATATTATACCGAAAGGATTTGACGTTCTTATCTATATCCTATGTATAATATGGATAGCCTGTGACGGAGGGATTATATGTATGCAATGACCTCGACTTGCATAGTTTAGCGAGATTATCTGTGATCGTCATAATTCATGAGTGGGTGAATTATGGACACGAAATTGGATTTCGTGACAAATGAACCTAAACTTAGAGAGTCCCACAATATGAAGTGTACTCGTTGAGTACTTGGGCAACGCATTATGAATAATACAGATTATTCATAATACTTCATCAGATTAAATAAGTTAATTTGAATTGTTTAATCGGTTAAACGAAAACACATGCTTTAAGGGATTTTGGTCAATTATAAATATTGTGTATTTGTATTTAATACATAATTTGATTAGATACACATTAATTAAGTGTCAAATGAGACTTTGACACATGTTATTAATATATGTATTTGTTATTTAATGTAAATAAAAATACATATATAATAATAATTATATTAATTAAATATTTAGATATTTAAATGTTAAATATTTGAATAATTAAGTAATATCCATATTACATAAATATTATGCAATATGTTTGATTATTATTGGTTACAAATGGCATGATTTTATTAAGCTTAAGTGTGCAAATTTGATTTGTCAAACTTAAAGCTTATCTTATCTTTATTTTAATTTAATGAAATTAAAATACAAAATTGACAATAATGCCATTGTAAAGTTGTTTGGCCTTCCTTTTATTTATAAAATTTTTTTTCTTCATCACTCACTCCTCCATGGCCGAAAATTACACCCTAAAATCTCTCAAATCTTGGCTTGATGATTCAAGGAAGAAAATCAAGAAAAATCAAGAAAAAACTTTAGGAAAATAAGAGATTAAAGGTAATCTTCAATTCCCCTAAGCTTTGAAAGCATTTTTCATGTTCTTGATTATCTAGATGGATTCTAGGGTTTCTTTTTTTCTTAGAATTTGGGGCGTTTTGGTTTGGAGGATGAATTGGAAGGTTTTTTGCATGTGTGAAGTTGATTTGGATGATATTATTGTGATATTTGTTCAAATTGATCATTTGATGATATGTTGTCATTCTAGAGTGTTATGACCACTCTTGTAATGCCTAGAATTGTTCTTGGGTGGTTCATTTGTGGTGACTTTGGTTGGTGTTGTGATTAATTAGATTAATGTTGAAAAAGTTAGATTAAAGCATGAAAAATTTATAATTTTTGCTGTAAAATCAGATCTGGAAAAATTTTGTTGTTTGTGATGAAAATGATGTCATTTGAATGTATTGGATGTGTTTTGGGTATTGGAACAATTTCCGGAAATTGTTTCGGAGTTGAAATAAGCGAAAACGGTAAAAAACGGCGTTACCGGGTGACTTTTGAGCCAACCGGCTGACGGTTGCCAAAACAGTGAATTTTTCACTGTTCGGGTAGCCCATGAACTGCCTTAATACTATTGGGGCTAACCTGGACAGCCCTCATGTCTATTGAGTAGTCGATTCGGTCAAAAATATGTTTTATGCCATTTTGCGGAAAAACGTTTTCGTAAAAATTTCGCGATGTTTCTTAACTATTTATGTCGCTATTTGATATCGAATAAATATGTTTACGTGAAATATGAATGAATTATTTATATTAGATATTGAATAATTTATTCGGTAATTTTAAAAAGTTTTAAAATTACGATTTCGCCTAAACAGCGCTTCCGCCGCGCCCTTTGCCCAAAACCCCAACACGTAATCCATAGTGAGATTACGCATAGGGTCATGCTTGGGCAATAAGAAAAGCATACGAAAGTAGTGAAGGATCAATAAAGGATTTGTCACTCTGGATAATATAGAGTCGATATCCCAATAGGAGCGATTTGACATAAGTGATAATATAAGTCCATGGTCATGGCGAGTTCTGAAAAGAGTTCCAGAAACTCTCTATATATATTATCAACTTAAGTCAGAGTTTATAATAACCATGATTTAATAGAGTATACATTTTCTATACTCTAGAATTATTGGCGGGATATGTATGAGGCGAAAGGATTGAATCATATGGTAATCGTATACTTGTGAAGTTAATTGGGGTCATGATGCATTGTTAGATGTTGCTCTTGATCTATGAAAATTAGTTTCTTAATTAAGGAGTTAATTAAGGATAAATTAATTGGATTAATTTATCTATACTTGTGAAGTCTATAACTATCTCAATTGCCAACGTAAGAAATAACCTAATGAGTCACACACTTTAAAGTATTGAGAAATTAATGATAAATTATGTAAAATTAAATTTTGGGACTTAAATGTTAAGTTCTTAAACTTTGGGGAAAATTCGTAATTTCAAAAGTTATGAATAAAAATGGAATTTTGGAAATTTTGGGGCCAAAGTGTAAATCTGAAAATTAAGGATTGTTTCGTAATTTCTAAAAATACAATAGTCGTTTTGTAATTTCTAAAAGTATAGAGGCTGAAATATAATTTAGCAAAGTATTTATATTAAATTATAATTTCAGATTTATAGTACCCTAATTTGATTAGTATTGATAAATTTTATTTAATTAATTTAAGTAAATAAAAAGGATATTAGTTATTTTATTTAGGGTGGATTAAGATTTCTATTTTATTAGGATTAAATCTTATCCTTATCCTATTAATCCTAATTTGATTGGGATCAAAACAACTCAAATCAAAAGGTATAATAACCCATTTTAACTTGCCATTAAATTTTGAAAGAAAAACGTGAGTGTGCTTTTGGTGAGAAAAAGACATTTATTTCTCCTTAAAAAGAATTTTCTTAAAATTCTTTATATTCTCAAAATTCCATAAGCCCTCAAACAAGTCTTTTTCTTAAGGTAGCACTAAAGAAAATACAAATACATAATCTTAGATTTGAAAAATCCAAAATCTTTTAACTCTCTACTTTGTGTGGATACCGTTGGAGGCCAAACATGTAGGTGGCTCTGAAGATTATACAATGAGTGATTCGAGGATTGCTTAAAGGCTTAAGGTAAGTTTTTTATTTATGATTTCAAATATAAATAATATCATGAAGCATGAAAATTAATAAAGATCTTGGATTGAAAATTTAAGTTTAAAATTGAATAATTTTAATTTTCCGTCGCATATCGTATGCTAATTTCCAACAGAACTGTCTTCCCCAGATGAAGATGTATAAAATGTAAATTAAGTAAATTATTAAAAATAAAATATTACAGGATTACGTGAGTTTTGATTCATCTACACCCCAAGAGGATACGTATATAACTTAATTAAGTGCAATCTTTTTTTTTCCAAAAAATAAATACATTAATTTTATATTATTTTGTTTTATAAAAAAATAATAATAATTACGGTTCCAATGATTCAGTCCGATTTAAGGTTGATATACGGGAAGGAACTAGGGGTGTGCATCGGTCGGTTCGGTCGGTTAATCCTTGATTTTTTAACCGTAACCAAAATTTTCGGTTAAATAAAAGTGTGACCGATTTAACCAATTTATGACACATAACCATTAACCAATTAACCATTATATTTCGGTCGGTTATGGTTAATTCAGTTATTAACAAATCCAATAAATAAAAATTTAATATTTTTTATAATTTTTAATTAGTAAAATTATATATAATGTAGGTCGGTTTTACCGATTTTTTCGGAACGTTTCAACCAGTCGAATCACTAACGCATTAAATTTTTTGGACCACTAATTCGATCACATATCTGATTATAAAAATACCGATTCTAACTAACATTTGATTAAATATATCTATATTTAATTACATGCGAGAGAAATATTTTTTAAACCCTCGATGATTGTCACGGCCTCAGATTTCCTTCCAAACATACCATGTTAGAAATTTTAAGGGTCACGAATCCACCAAGATGCAAAATCTACACATTTGAAATTTTATGTATTTTTACCTTTAAATTCTTGAGAGAAATTAAAAAAAGTCAAAACCAAGCTGTTAATGCAGATTGTCATTTGGATTTTATCAATTTTATTTTCGGGTAGTATTATCAAATCAATATAACTACAACCAATTGAGAGTTTACATGCAGACTATCTTAACTCTAAAAAATTAAAGGATTCGCACACGCTAATATATATATATATATATTGTTGACGGCTGATTTTGGTCTCAGGGCAATATGGGAATATTACTCCCGAGACGATCCTCCCTCAATAGTGAATTTGTTTGGTTATGGGGGACCAAAAGCAAACTTAGCAAAAGATAGATAAATACGCCAATCGACAAGGAGATTTAACGTGGTTCGGTGGATTCGGATCCGACCTACGTCCACGGACACAAACAAGATGATATTTATTACTCAAACACGATTCTCAGATCATTTTTGTGTTTTACAAGTCAGAGCTTGATGATTCTGATGAGGATTCTTAATGCTCTCCATTTGTTTCTTTTTGTTCTCTTATTGTTCCCTTCTTCTCCCCCTTGTTGTTGTTCTCTCTCTCTTGTCCTCCCTTCTACACTTACTCTACCCTCATATTTATAATGGTGAAGAAATCATATTCCTATTTGTACAAGAATTTCCTAGTTGAAACAATTTCCTTTTCCCATAAGGATTCCTAGTCAAAACTATTCCATTTTCCCATAAGGATTCCTAATTAAAACTACATTCACCTCTTTTATTCTATTTGGACACTGACTCATCATTTTTCCCCATGAAAGTAGGATAACTTATCTTCTGGAGCATATCCCGCCATATTCCCGGTCTTCATGAGGTCGGTCACGATGGTCTTTTGAACTGAGAATGCTGCTGTTGATCTGATAATGCCCGGTCATCCGATCTTAAAGTGGTCGGGTTACCGATCTTAAGTGCTCGGCCTCTAACTCATGTGGTCGGGTCGGTATTTAATGATCTCGACTGAGAAGGGAATTACTTTTTTACCCCTGTCGTACTACTTAAATATCATAGTGCTTAAAAAACACCATCAACATCTATCCCCTAGTTCTCGGTAACAACGAGTTTGTGAGTTGATGCCGGGAACTATAAAAAAGATGGTGTGTCAATGAATCCGTCGGTGGTCACTCCATGAACCGCGGAGAAAAATACATTGGCTGCAAATCTGGTACTTCCTGTCACCTTTATGTGCTCAGTTAACGAGGATCCCGATATCTACCCGTGGAGAAAATGCTTCGCCCTTATACTGATGACGATCGACCCGGTGGGACGTAACTCGACCCCGAGCTGAGAAGAACATTTGGCTCTGGGGGAATGTCCCCTCCCCAGACCAATAGAGGCCGACCATGGGGGAGATGCTCCGATCCTATGCCGATGATAAGTCTCTCGGTTGGACATATCCTGACCCCGAGCTGAAGACAGACTTGGCTCTGGGGAAATATTACATTCCAAGTCTAAAGAAGCCGACTCGGTGGATGTAACCCGACCCCGAGCTGAAAGAAAGACTTGGCTCTAGGGGAATATTACATCCCCAGTCCAAAGAAGCCGACTCGGTGGGACGTAACCCGACCCCGAGCTGAAAGAAAGACTTGGCTCTGGGGGAATATTACATCCCCAGTCCAAAGAAGCCGACTCGGTGGGACGTAACCCGACCCCGAGCTGAAAGAAAGACTTGGCTCTGGGGGAATTTACATCCCCAGTCCAAAGAAGCCGACTCGGTGGGACGTAACCCGACCCCGAGCTGAAAGAAAGACTTGGCTCTGGGGGAATGTTACATCCCCAGTCCAAAGAAGCCGACTCGGTGGGACGTAACCCGACCCCGAGCTGAAAGAAAGACTTGGCTCTGCGGGAATGTTACATCCCCAGTTCAAAGAAGCCGACTCGGTGGACGTAACCCGACCCCGAGCTGAAAGAAAGACTTGGCTCTGGGGGAATATTACATCCCCAGTCCAAAGAAGCCGACTCGGTGGGACGTAACCCGACCCCGTGCTGAAAGAAAGACTTGGCTCTAGGGGAATATTACATCCCCAGTCCAAAGAAGCCGACTCGGTGGGACGTAACCCGACCCCGAGCTGAAAGAAAGACTTGGCTCTGGGGGAATGTTACATCCCCAGTTCAAAGAAGCCGACTCGGTGGGACGTAACCCGACCCCGAGCTAAAAGAAAGACTTGGCTCTGGGGGAATGTTACATCCCCAGTCCAAAGAAGCCGACTCGGAGGGACGTAACCCGACTCCGAGCTAAAAGAAAGACTTGGCTCTGGGGGAATATTACATCCCCAATCCAAAGAAGCCGACTCGGTGGGACGTAACCCGACCCCGAGCTGAGAAAGACTTGGCTCTGGGGGAATGTTACATCCCCAGTCCAAAGAAGCTGACTCGGTGGGACGTAACCCGACCCCGAGCTAAAAGAAAGACTTGGCTCTGGGGGAATGTTACATCCCCAGTTCAAAAAGAAGCCGACTCGGTGGGACGTAACCCGACCCCGAGCTGAGAAAGACTTGGCTCTGGGGGAATATTACATCCCCAGTCCAAAGAAGCCGACTCAGTGGGACGTAACCCGACCCCGACCTGAGAAAAACTTGGCTCTTGGGGAGTATTACATCCCCAGTCCAAAGAAGCCGACTCGGTGGGACGTAACCCGACCCCGAGCAGAGAAAGACTTGGCTCTGGGGGAATGTTACATCCCCAGTCCAAAGAAGCCGACTCGGTGGGACGTAACCCGACCCCGAGCTGAATAAACCATAAGGCCTCGGCAGAACAAAATCCAGCCCCGGGTTGAATAACCAAGCGGCCTCGGCGGAATGAAATCCAGCCCCGAGCCGAATAAACAAGTGGCCTCGGCGGAACGAAGTCCAGCCCCGAGCCGAATAAACAAGTGGCCTCGGCGGAATGAAATCCAGCCCTGAGCCGAATAATCATCGGTCTCGGCGGTACAAGAGCAAACCCGAGCCGGAAAGAGACATCGGTCTCGGTGGTACAAGAGCAGACCCGAGCCGGAAAATGACATCGGTCTCGACGGTACAAGAGCAGACCCGAGCCGGAAGGAAACATCGGTCTCGGCGGTACAAGAGCAGACCGGAGCCGGAAAGAGACATCGGTCTCGGCGGTACAAGAGTCGACCGGAGCCGGAAAGAAAGAAACATCGGTCTCGGCGGTACAAGAGCAGACCCGAGCCGGAAAGAAACATCGGTCTCGGCGGTACAAGAGCAGACCCGAGCCGGAAGAGAAAGAAACATCGGTCTCGGCGGTACAAGAGCAGACCCGAGCCGGAAAGAAACATCGGTCTCGGCGGTACAAGAGCAGACCCGAGCCGGAAGGAGACATCGGTCTCGGCGGTACAAGAGCAGGCCCGAGCCGGAAGGAGACATCGGTCTCGGCGGTACAAGAGCAGACCCGAGCCGGAAAAAGACATCGGTCTCGGCGGTACAAGAGCAGACCCGAGCCGGAAAGAAACATCGGTCTCGGCGGTACAAGAGCAGACCCGAGCCGGAAAGAAACATCGGTCTCGGCGGTACAAGAGCAGACCCGAGCCGGAAAGAAACATCGGTCTCGGCGGTACAAGAGCAGACCCAAGCCGGAAAGAGACATCGGTCTCGGCGGTACAAGAGCAGACCCGAGCCAGAAAAAAAAACATCGGTCTCAGCGGTACAAGAGCAGACCCGAACCGGAAAAAAAACATCGATCTCGGCGGTACAAGAGCAGACCCGAGCCGTAAAACAAATATCAAAACCATTGTGTGAGCCATAACAAAAAAGCATAATCAAATGTCAACCTAAGACAGAAAAGGTCTTACTCACCTTTTTAGGATCTGTTGTCTTTCTTGCAACTCTACAAGGGTCACTACAAGCAAGGCTCTTCTTAATACATCCTATCTGCATCTCAGCATTCCACGCATCCGACCGGATGACTTCCGCTATCAACTTGGTAGACCTCAGAAAACCGAATGGTCTATGTACACACTGAGATAGCCTTCTTTCACCAAGTCTTCCACCTGCTCTCGCAGGTCTCTGCACCCATTCGTGGCATGTCCCCTTACGTTATGGTAGATACAGTATGCCCTACTATTTCCCTCCTCAATCGGGAACCTTTTCAAATTACGCTCGGCCAACAGACCTTTATCCTGGATTTCCCGAACTATCTGGGCCATAGGTTTTTTCAGGGGGGTGTATACTGTTCTCCCCGCGACACGGTTGACTTGGAACGATGACTTTATCTTTTGAACATGACTACTCGGAGGTGTCGGTCTGAGTTTCTTCTGCTCCAGGATTGGTCTCCTCAAATTTCTAATCGAATCCCACTGATTGTCTGACCTGAGTATCTTAGCCTTTCGGGTGTCTACTCCCCGGGCAATCTTTTTCTCCTCCTCTATTAAGATAAACTTCCTGGCCAACTCCAGGGCAGTGGCATAATCCGATACGTCTTGAATCATCAGGTGAGTCCACAACTTCCCGACCTTCAAACCTCTCTTGAGACTTTCTAGCGCTTCCGATGGCTCGTACGCTCCGACCTCGAGCACCAAATTGTGGTATCTTTCAATAAAATTCCTCAGGGGCTCATCATTCCCCTTCTTCATCAGTCTCAATTCTCCCACCATTTTCTTGGGGACGCAGGCCCCTTTGAAGTGTCGAACAAATGACCTTCTGAGTTCAGCGAAGCTACTGATGCTTCCCGGGGCAAGAATTTTGAACCACAGAATGGCAGACCCGTCCAAGGTTAGGGGGAATACTTTGCAAATGACATCCCCTACTACCCTTTGGACCTCCATTAATAGGACGAAACTTTCAAAATGGGACTTTGGATCTGAATGGCCTTTGTAGGGCGTCATGGATGGCATGTTGAAATGTCTTGGGAATTTTGCCGACCTTATTTCTCTTGTGAAGGGAGATTCAACCTCACCGTCCCGAGCATATGTTGTATCGATTTTGGGGTTTACTTCCCACTTGGCCATTTCTTTTCTTAACCAAGACTTTATACTGCCATCTGTGTCACTACGCCACCTCCCGCAGCCTCCTTCGCGTCTGTCACCACGGGTGCGGCGTTCCTCATGACTTGAGACTTCCCGTCCAGTTTCACCATGCTTCATATTTCCCCTTCTGGTGTCGCGGGGGCTATCATAGGAAGAATATGGTAATTGTCTCCCATTTTCTTCTTCCCACGTATCCTCCGTTTGTAAATCTTTTTCTACCACTACGGACCTCATCCCGTAGGGACCCTTCCTCATCGGTTCATCGTCATCACTCACATTGGCGACCCTTTTTCCATCTGCTATCTCTCCTATTCTTTGATTTGCTCTGGTTTCAGGCTTCTCGCGGTTCCCCCTTCCATTTTCTCCAGTCGGGCATCATGGTTTTTAGGAGGGTCTGACTATCCGCACTGTCCTTCCTTATGCTTTCTTCTTGTTGGTTTCTATAATTAGTCCCAAAGAAAGAATAAGCCATAGAAATACAAAT
Organism: Zanthoxylum bungeanum; assembly: GCA_019454045.1. Taxonomy (NCBI): domain Eukaryota; kingdom Viridiplantae; phylum Streptophyta; class Magnoliopsida; order Sapindales; family Rutaceae; genus Zanthoxylum; species Zanthoxylum bungeanum. Next base: position 130,926 of record SKCR01022756.1, read on the forward strand.
ATCATACATGCAAAGCTTGAAGCATGGCGGAATCATACTTACAAAGCTTTGTGACGAATATGATGAAGAAAATCCTTGAGTCTTCAAGGTGGATGTTTTTCGGCCAAGAACAAGAATGAGAGAAGCTTCAAGTCTTGGAGCTGTTTTCGGCCAAGAACAACAGTGTGAGAAGCTTCAAATCTTCTAGTACTCCAAGCTCCAAGGATGTTTCCCTATCACCTCCTTTGATCCATTATTGTGCTAGCAAAATGGAGAAATGAAAAACAATTTTTCTGCCATGGATGAAGCTCACGGCGTGAGCAAGAAGAATGAGAGGAAGTGTGTCTTTCCAATTTTCTATTTCTCTTTTATTTGTTTCAAAAACCGTGAGAAAGAAAGAGAAAAGCAATGATGAGATATGATTTACCAAAATGAATTTTTAATTAAAAAACCCTTCAAAAACCGTTGAAAGGTTTTCCCTCCAAAAAATTCATTAAATGGCATCATCTTATTACATTGAGAATAGAGACAATGTATCATCCCATAAAGATGACTAGATACATCCATCATCTATTCGTGTCAAGTAATGAGACTTCGCGATGTGATTTGCGGATCCTACTCGTTTCAAAATACGAATGTGTTTGCAAACACTTTCGGGCTCGGTTTCGCTAATTCCGAATTAACGCATTTCCGTCGCGACGAGAATTAAATAATTTCGCCTAGCGAAATTACTATTCAGATCGCTAACGAATTAATTCTAAATTAATTCTTGCCCGAATTAAAATCCGATTTTAATTTCGCGTCGAAATCTAATTACGTTTAATAATATATCGAATATATTATTTTATCGATTAATTCCAAATTAATCGTTATCTCTCTCATAATAAGGCATTTTATCCAAGATAAAGTTTCTCCGTAATTAATCCAAGATTAATAAAGTTCGAATCAAACATCATAGGTGAATCTTCAGGAAGCGACCCAAGAGATCTCCGGATATGTTGGCAGTAAATACGGTCGTTGGATAATCCAAACACGTACGTACCTCGTACTACGTTTTTACCGATTTACAAGACAAGGTTGGCTTCTAGCAAAGTGCCATGCCTACCCAATTCTCCAGAAATATTCTTATTGGAATATTAGATCTTTATCAAGCGTAGTATACCGTAGTATCGCGTACATCGATCCAGTATCGGACGATCACATGTTAGGCCTGGGGCTGGAAATGTGTCTGCCCCGTACGAAACATATATCGGATATCAAACAACTAGTCTCTTTAAATCGGACAATCCTGACCTGGTCATATTGTCCCGACGGTTGCAACCTTTTATAGAGAACTAGTTCTGTATCCTGCGTGATCATCATCTCCATATGTCTGAAGTGATACTTTCATCTTGACATCACATCCAGTACACTACGATTCTCGATAAACCCAGAAGAGGAGTACACAGAACCGGTTAAAGCCCCGAACCACCAAAACCAAAGTTTACCGATTGTCGCAAGTACTAGCGATGCAAGTCTCAGGTTAAGACCATATACACCAACCCTGATGCGGCCTCCCATAGACACGCAGACATACTACCAATGGGATTCCGCGGGGTCTGTCCAGAGCGAAGCTGTTTTCCGTACCATCGGCAAAACACAACCTCCTATCGCACTTGCATAAGTATCCAATACTTAAATATATGAGAACTATGCCGTTGTGCCATCACAACTCGCACAAGTGCAATACTAGTCTATTCCGCATTATCGATTTCCGATCTCGATAATACTCCGACTAGGGATATTTAATGATTAAACCTTTTATATTGATACTGTCTCATATCATCTCAATACGGAACTAATCATATGGACTTTGCCATTAATATATCAAAGTAAATAATTTTACAAAACGGCAAAAGGCAATTTCATTATCACATAGTTAATTTTGTACAATAATACAATATCATTTACAAAACAGTGAAGCTATGGGTCATAATGTCTAACACTTCTATCTTCTTCATCCAATCTGTAGCCGGATTCCCCGACGATTGGTGATTTCCACCTTCTGCCATCGTCTTACTACGCGAGCCGCTTTTTGTTCTTCCCCACAGACGGTGCCAACTGTAGCCGGATTCCCCGACGATTGGTGATTTCCACCTTCTACTATCGTCTTACTACGCGAGCTGTTTTTTGTTGAGTTCCCCACAGACGGCGCAAACTGTAGCCGGATTCCCCCGACGATTGGTGATTTCCACCTTCTGCTATCGTCTTACTACGCGAGCTGCTTTTTGTTGAGTTCCCCATAGACGGCGCCAACTGTTGACGGCTGATTTTGGTCTCAGGGCAATATGGGAATATTACTCCCGAGACGATCCTCCCTCAATAGTGAATTTGTTTGGTTATGGGGGACCAAAAGCAAACTTAGCAAAAGATAGATAAATACGCCAATCGACAAGGAGATTTAACGTGGTTCGGTGGATTCGGATCCGACCTACGTCCACGGACACAAACAAGATGATATTTTATTACTCAAACACGATTCTCAGATCTTTTTTGTGTTTTACAAGTCAGAGCTTGATGATTCTGATGATGATTCTTAATGCTCTCCATTTGTTCTTTTGTTCTCTTATTGTTCCCTTCTTCTCCCCCCGTGTTGTGTTCTCTCTTTCTCTTGTCCTCCCTTCTACACTTACTCTACCCTCCTATTTATAATGGTGAAGAAATCATATTCCTATTTGTACAAGAATTTCCTAGTTGAAACAATTTCCATTTCCCATAAGGATTCCTAGTCAAAACTATTCTATTTTCCCATAAGGATTCCTAATTAAAACTACCTTCACTTCTTTTATTCTATTTGGACACTGACTCATCAGTTTTCCCCATGAAAGTAGGATAACTTATCTTCTGGAGCATATCCCGCCATATTCCCGGTCTCATGAGGTCGGTAATGATGGTCTTGAACTGAGAATGCTGTTGTTGATCTGATAATGCCCGGTCATCCGATCTTTAAGTGGCCGGGTTACTGATCTTAAGTGCTCGGCCTCTAACTCATGTGGTCGGGTCGGTATTTAATGATCTCGACTGAGAAGGGAATTACCTTTTTACCCCTGTCGTACTCCTTAAATATCATGGTGCTTAAAAAACACCATCAACATATATATATGGTTTAATTTTGGTTAATCGGTTGGTTCGGTTATACGAATCTCATTACCGTAACCGAACCGAATAACCGAAAAAGTTAAAAATTTTAACCGCAATAACCGATTTAACCGAATTAACCGAACCGTAATAAAAAATGGGTCGGAAAGGTTCGGTTAATCGGTTAAAACCGATTAATGCACACCCCTAGAAGGAACCGTATATTTGGTTTGATTTTTGGGTGGGACTATTTAAATCCACAAATTTCCTTTCCAACCCCTCTTTTTCAATTAAGTTTTACCGACAATAATTGGGCTAAAATTTAGCATTTTTTCCTCTCCCCCCTCTCCCAATTCCTAAATATATCATCAGTTATTTCAATTGCAAATAAATAATAATGTTCATTCTGAACTTATTAAAATCAGTTTCACTGTGGACTATCATCACAAACTAACATGAACAAAACTCACTACTAGTGATAACAATATCGCCCGTAAATCCGCTGGTGATAAGATTTAATATATTTTTTAACAGGTAAGGAGTGAATTTATTATTACAAATCAAAATCCTTTATAGATAGTGGACGGATTTGATAAATGAACAAAATTATCCGTCAAGCCGCCACTCTTTTATTTTAATATTTAAATTTATTTTTTTGTAATATATTATTACTAAATTCAGGACCAAATCCTACTTGTACCAAATATTGAAGTCTTTCTCATTCTCCATCTCAAATATCAAAACCCGCCGTACATCTCATCATCCAAGACTTAGCCGCAACTTGACTCCTGCTCCTACCTCATTTTCCAAGTCTTCTAACTTCCAGCATATATGTTTTCTTTCTTTTCTCTAACATATTCTTTTTTACATATTTAAATAGGTAAAGTAGGGAAGGTAATTTCGCTCATAAACTCGCAAACCCGTAAAACTCGCAAATCGTAAAAATCCACTCACAATGGGTAGAATTTGGTAAATATTTAAGCGGGTTTGGTAATTTAAAACAAAACCCGCTGCCGGCTTGGTGAAGGTTTGGTAATTAAGCAAAACCAACGAATACCCACAGCGGGTGTAACATCCCCAATTCGGGAGATGTTACCGGCAGAGGATAGACCGTACTAACCCCATAAGCCTCTGACTCTAATAACTACTATTTGTTTACTAATGCTTTTTTCTTTAATTAATTTTATATGTATTGTATATATGGGACCGTGGCCCAAACTTACAACTTAACATGCAAACTTAACTCCAATTTTTTTTATACATAAAGACACATGTTTTTACAATGACTACAGATAACTCAATTACTAGTACGGGACTTTTACTTGACTCTGACTGACTCTGATTGGACTTTTACTCTTTGACTTTAACTAGTGGACTCCAAACCCTAGTGACTGCAACAGTATCCGTCCTCCGGAGCTCTTCCTCCGAGAATACCTGCAAAACAAGGAAACTGGGGGTGGGGGTTAGATCACTAATCGATCTAAGTGAGTGGACGAAAACTAAAATACTAATATCAAAATATTTGATTTAAAACCAAAGTGCTAGAATAAATCTTTATATGAAAACTCTTATATAATACTGTGACTGAAATCTCCTTTATAAAACTCATCTTTTTGAAAATTACCTTTGAAGTTCTGGTTTCTGAAAGCTATTTCTAAAATCTGGTTTATGAAAACTGTATACTGAAAATTTGGAATCTGAAAAATCTGATCTGAAAACTTGACGTATGGGGGACGTTACATATCGCCGTCCCCCCATACGCTGATCTGGAGCCAGGAATGCAAAACCATGACTTTGGGGCGTTACGTATCGCCATCCCCCCAAGGCATGCCACTTCTGTCCCTAAAATTGGTGGTCTTGGGGCGTTACGTATCGCCGTCCCCCAAGCCGCAAACTAGAACTGGGGGTGCGGATCTATGCTACCCTCTGTTGGACAATTATGACCCATAACATCACTATTTATACAGAACATGATGTTGTTGTACAAATTAACTATGTAACAAAGGAAATTGCTCTTTTATCATTTGTAATTAGATTACCGATATATATAAATGATAAAAGTCCATATGATTAGTACCGGATTAATAAGATATGAGACAGTATTAATCCACTAAGGTTTTAACATTAAAACATCCCTAGTCGTAGTATTATCGAGATTGGACATCGATAATGCGGAATAGACTAGTATTTCACTGTGCGTGTTATGAGAGCATAACAGCATAGTTCTATATTTGGGTATTGGATACTCATGCAAGTGTAATAGGAGGTTGTGTTTACCGATGGTACGGAAACAGCTTCGCTCTATATAGACCCATCGGAATTCCATTGGTAGTATGACTATGTGTCTATGGAAGTCCGAATCAGGGTAGGTGTATTTGGTCTTAACCTGAGACTTGCACCGCTAATACTTGCGACAATCAATATACTTTAGTTTTGGTCGTCCAGGGCTTTAACCGGTTATGTGTACGTCTCTTCTGGGTATATTGAAAATCGTAGTGTATTAGGTGTGATGTCGAGATGGAAGTATCACTCCAGTCATAGTGGAGATGATGATCACGTATGATACAGAACTGGTGCTCTTATATGCTGCAGCTATCGGGATAATATGACTAGGTCATAGTTATCCGATTATAGAGACTAGTTACCAGAGATCCGACATGTGCTTCGTACAGGGCAGACACAATTCCAGCCCCAGGCCTAGCACGTGACATTCGATACTGGATCGCAATACGCAATACTACGTAAACTACGCCTGATACAGATTACATATTCCTTTAAGAATATTTCTGGAGAATTGGGTAGGCACGGTGTTTTGCTAGAAGCCAACCATGTCTTGTAAATCGGTAAAAACGTAGTACTAAGTACATACGTATTTGGATAGTCTGACAACCGAATTTACTACCAACATTTCTGGGGATCTCATGGGTCGCTTCCCGAAGATTCACCGATGACGTATGACTCGCACATAATTAATCTGGGATTAATTAGTAGAGAGAGAAAATTAATCTGGGATTAATTACGGAGATATTTTATCTGGGATAAAATATTAATTAAGAGAGAGAACGATTAATTTGGAATTAATCGATAAAATAATATATTCGATATATTAAACGAAATTATATTTCGACGCGGAATTAAAATTGGATTTTAATTCGGGCGAACGAGTCAATTTAGAATTAATTCGCTAGCGACGTGAATAGTAATTTTACTTGGCATAATTATTTAATTAAATTTGATTTAATTACGTCGCAACGGAAAATTCGTTAATTCAGAATTAGCGAACCCGAGCCCGATAGTGTTTGCGGGACCACTCGCATTTAGAATCAAGTAGGGCTCACAAGTCACATCACTCGTCACATCATTAGTCATTCTTGTGATGTAAGTCACATCATTTTGAGTGATGTGATGGTTGTCACTTGTGATTGATGGTGGTGGTTGGAAGGCTTAAATGTCTTGTACCTTTTTGACTTTGGTTTTTGGTATTAGATTTTTGAAATCTAAAATACACAAAAATAACAACTTCATCTTCTCTCTCTCTCCCTCACCATTTTCGGCCAAGGGCCAAAATTTTCTCTCTTTCTCCTTCAATGCCAAGAGCAACAAGGTGAAGAATAAGAGAATTTTGTTGCAATTTTCTCCAATGCTAGTACATAAAGGGTCATTCAAAGGTGATAGGGAAACCAACTCTTGAGCATGGAATCCATTCACAAAGCTTGGAGCTTGAAGATCATTTCCATGGAGGATGACCGAATCACAAGGAACACAAATTGGAGGCATGGCCGAAAGATTCAAGGGTGAAGAAATTTTTTGTGTTCAACGCATCGCAAATTCGATCAATGTAAGTATGATTCCGCCATACTTCTTTATTATATTCACATTATTTTCATTACTTGAATGATCTTGGGACTATGGTAGAAACCCAACAATGGTATCAAGAGCCTTATTTAAGCATGGAATTGGATTTAGGGTAAAATTGATTTGAGCATGTTTGGATGAAATTGATTGTTTGAGTATGCTTGAATGATGATAACTTAGAGTTATTTGTGATCAATTTGATGAAAATTGAATTGGATCAAATTTTCCCCAAATTATTGGCTTGGCCGAATGGTGTGCTACCCTAATGTCATGGTGATTTTTGTTTTTTGAATCATTGGATGAGTTTGAAACACTTGGGAAATGTTGATTTAGGATTTAATTGGATTAAAATCGAAATCGGACATAAATCCTTTAATTGCCGTGACTTAGAAGCATGGAAAATGATTGATTTTTGATTCAATAATGTTGGACATGTGTTGATGATAATAAGCATGATTAATTAAGTAAATTGGTGGTTTGGAAATGTTGATTTAAGTAATTAATTATGGCTAATGCACTTTGATTAATTTAATTGTGAAATTTGGAATTTTGTAATTTAATTAATTGGGCTTAATTTGGAATTGGGCTTATAAAGTTGTATTTGGGCTTAATGGGCTTGGTTGGGCCAAGTTTGGTTTATGTTAATTGGTTGGATCCAATTGGGCCCAAAACCATATCCATAAAGTCCAAATATAATTAAATGGGCCTTCAAAATTTTAATTGGGCCTAAATTGGTTTCTTGGCAAATAAGGGTGATTCCTTAAATTTTAAATGGGCAAAATCAAATCGTTGTTTGAACATTGGATGGTCATTAATTTCAGATTGATTAATTGGATTAGATTGATTGATAACATGCTTTGTGTGAATACATGAATGTGATGTATGAATAATGTATATCGGATGGATATTAGATGGGTGAGGGCAATTTTGGAAATTGTTGTAATAAATTTAGAATTTATTAAATTGGACCTGCGTGTCCAGCCTATTACCTCTTGACTATTTGTATTTCTCTTCTCACCTATTCCCCTCAATGTAAATGAGGTTTCTTTAGAAGTGTTATGTAATTAGGTAGAACTAAGATTTGTGCTAGCGGGAGAGAGGAAATGGAGAGATTTGTTCTAGGAACATGTGTTTTAAATATCCATCCGCATATCATTATTAATTTATTTACGCGTCTTATTATGTTTTTAGAATGCATGTTTAAGGGTGTATGATGAGACCTTAACAAAGATAATTAATTGGTTGCCAATTACGCGAAAAACCTTCAACATATATTAAGCGTTTTTCCTTCCATTGAATGATTCATTCTCAAGATCCAAGATTGGCACTGGTTTGTTGGCCAAAGTCAAGGCCTTTGTCCATCGCGGATGTGTTTGAATTATGAAGGCTTTGTTCCATATCGCATGTCTTGTCCAAGTTGTGATTTATTGGCCAAAGTCAAGATCACTTCTTGTCTATCGACATCGATTACGAAGCTTTCCAAGGTCAATGGGTTCCGCTTAACTGGAAACATTAAGTTTGTTGTGCCAAAGCCAAGGCTTAATTGATTCAGAGGAAAAATGTTAGGGAATATATTGGATATATTGGCATATATTAGATATGTGTTTCGGACTTAGATGTCCACCTACTGGATCTAGGAATTGAATGAGATCCAATTGATCTTAGAGATCTACCTAGTTAAATATCATACAGCTTGTTGGCCAAAGTCAAGGTTGTGTGTTATTGAACGGGATCCTAGCCCACTAGGAAACAAGGTTTCCCGAGTACTCAACAGAGGGTTAGAGGCTCGCCGAAAAATAGTGGGAGGCAAGTATTAAATTTGCAAATTCGTTTAGATACTTGCCAATACGCGCTCATTTCATTTTTCGTCATTAATTAAATAAATATTAGTTGGACTAATATCGTTGTTTTAACTAAAACAGTTGGACTGTATTCAAACTAATTCAAATTATAGTTGATTATATAATTGGATTATAGTAATCAATATATTTGAATTTAAATAATGAAATTATAGTTGATTATATAGTTATACTATAGTAATCATTATATTCAATAGTACCTGAAATCGTTGATTGAATAGTTGGACTATAGCAATCAAGATAACTGAAAGATTAGCGTTTAAAACATAAACCTGGGTAAAAATGTCTTTAAACGGCTTTAATTTTCAGATTAGGAATAAAACCTCAGGATAGTCCTGGGAACTAAGAAGTTATTCTATTTGATAGAGCAAACTCTTGGGCCTAAGCCCGGAGTTGAGCAAATAGTAGAACATGATCTTTGGAAGATTCATGTGATGATAACTTTAGTGCTCAATCCTTTATGCTAAATGCAATGACAATTTAATTCTGTCGTCAAAGTTAAGGATTATATCCTTGTACCATGAAGATGAAATTAAAGATCTTCATAGATTTATTCTTAAATCTTAGAAGTACAAATTGCAAAAGAAGCTCTTTAGCTCGCATATATCAGAGGGTACATCTGTCGAGCACTAGGTGTCGTAGATGATTGCTGACATCGATCAGCTAGGTTAGCTGGGCATTACCTACGTGGCCGAGACCACCAAAGATTTGATCTTATAGTCTCTACCCGAAAGCTGGGGCAGGTTCATTATGAACCAAGAGTAAACTCTTGGAGAGTTGATGGCTATGTTCTAGGAGGCAAAGACAGAGCTTAAAAAGGGGGCAAAGGTAAAATCATCACAACTCTTCTAGGAAGACAAATGACATATCCCAAGAAGTCTGCCTAAACTGTGGCAAACGGGGTCACTGAAATATGTGACTACCGTATGGACAAGGCAGACATGAAAGAAGTAAAGCGGGGCAAGGCTCCGGCTTTAAGTATATTTGTTATAAACATGTTCGCTATTAGTTTCAAAATTGGATTTTGATACTAGATGTGGTACATAAAATATGTACTGATGTGCAGAATCTGCTGATAAGAAGGATACTGACTTCAGTTGAGATTGATCTGCGAATCGAAAACGGGACGAAAATCACTGTTTTAACCGTAGAAATCTAAGTTTAGGAACTACCCTTTGGGTGTGTACTTAAATTAGGAAACTGTTATAATGTACCTAGTTTGACTAGAAACATTATCTCTATATCAGGGTTTAACCCGTTGCGGGTATACCTTTATATTCTAGAACACTAAAGTGTTTTATTTTATAAAGATGATATTGAGATAAACACATTGGATATGAATAATAGTATTTATATTTTGAATATAAATAAATCTCAAACGTATAATATGACAAACAAATAGCTCAAACTGAATTAATCAGATGAGACTTATTTGTGGCATTGTTGTCTGGGACACATTAAACAAGACTCGTATATCAACACTTTTGAAGAGTGGATACTAGGACGGATTTGATCCTATTCAAATTATTCAAATGATGTCTACGAATCTAGTTTATTAGGCAAAGTGCCTAAAACACCTTTTACTTGGTAAAAGTGTAAGTGCCACCGATCTGTTAGCCCTCGTTCATAGTGACGTAAGTGGGCCCATATCTAGCTAGGCTAGAGGTGGATATGAATACTTCGTAACCTTTACGGATGTGGCATCGCGTTATGGTTATGTGTTTCTTCTGAAACACGAATCGGAAACTTTTGATAAATTCAAAGAGTTTCAACACGAAGTAGACAGACAGATCGGCTAAAGAATAAAACTGTAACGGTTAGACCGTGGTGGAAAATACTTAAGCAATAAGTTTCTCGATTACTTGAAAGAGTATAGTATTCTTTCACAATGGACTTCTCTCGGAACACCTCAATTTGACGGTGTGTCCAGACTGAGAAACCAAATTTTTTTGGACATGATAAGGTTAATCATGAGTCGCTCTGAGCTACCATTTTCCTTCAAGGGATACGCATTAAACAGTGCAAAACTTATTTTGAATAAGGTTCCATGAAAATCTGTTTGACAAACTTCATATTAGATATGAACAGGAAAGAAACTGGGTTTTCTCATTCCTGAAGATTTGGGTATGCTAGACAAATGTTTGGATGATACCAAACTAGAACCCAAATCGGATAAATGCCTAATTTGTAGGTTATCCTAGGGAAACCAAAGTATAGTACTTATACAACTCATTAAAGAACAATGTAATTGTTGCTCTCCATGCGGTTTTCCTAAGAGGAATACCTATATGCAGTGGTAAGTGGGAGGAAAGTAAAACTCGATGAAAATCAAAGTAATAATATTCCAGGCACCGAGTCCTAATGGAACACAAACAGTTCATCAAGGATGAAACTGTATCATAATCTTCGAATACACAAGAACCGCGTAAGTCGGAGAGAGTCAGAAAACAACCTGGGAGGTATGGGTTGCTGATCTCACCTCATAAAGATGTCAATCTTATTGAGGAACACGAACTGACTACGTATGAGGAAGTGATACGAGGTATCGACTCCCTATTATGGCAAAGTGCCATAAATCCGAAATGGATTCCATGTATACCAACCAAGTTTGGACACTGGTTGATGTTGGACAGTTATGACCCATAGGATCACTATTTGTACTAATCATGGTGTTGTTGTACAAATTAACTATGTGACAAAGGAAATTGCTCTCTTATCATTTGTGATTAGATCACCAAGATGTAAAAATGATAGGAGGTCCTTATGATTAGTTCCTGGATTGAGATGATATGAGACAGTATCAATCCACGAAGGTTTAATCATTAAATATCCCTAGTCGTAGTACTATCGAGATTAGACATCGATAATGCGGAATAGACTAGTATTACATTTGTGCGCGTTGTGAGGGCATAACGGCATAGTTCTCATATATTTGGGTATAGGATACTCATGCAAGTGTAGTATGAGGTTGTGTTTTACCGATGGTACGGAAAACAGCTTCGCTCTGGATAGACCCCTCGGAATTCCATTGGTAGTATTACTATGTGTCTAAGGAAGTCCGAATCAGGGTAGGTGTATTTGGTCTTAACCTGAGACTTGCACCGCTAATACTTGCGACAATCAATGTACTTTGGTTTAGGTCGTCCAGGGCTTTAACAGGTTCTGAGTACGCCTCTGCTGGGTATATTGAGAATCGTAGTGTATTGGGTGTGATGTCGAGATGGAAGTATCACTCCAGTAATAGTGGAGATGATGATCACGTAGGATACGGAACTGGTTCTCTTATATGCTGCAGCTATCGGGATATTATGACTAGGTCATGTTTATCCGATTATAGAGACTAGTTGCCAGAGATTCGATATGTGCTTCGTACGGGGCAGACACATTTCCATCCCCAGGCCTTGCACGTGACATCTGATACTGGATCGAAATACGCAATACTACGTATACTACGCCTGATATAGATCACATATTCCTGTAAGGATATTTCTGGAGAATTGGGTAGGCATGACGCTTTGCTAGAAGCGAAACCTTGTCTTGTAAATCGGTACAACCGTAGTACTAGGTACTTACGTGTTCGGATAGTCCGACGACCGGATTTACTGCCAACATATCCGGGGATCTCATGGGTCGCTTCCCGAAGATTCATCGATGACGTATGACTCGCACTTTATTAATCTGGGATTAATTAATGATGAGAGAGAAAATTAATCTGGGATTAATTACAGAGATATTTTATCTGAGATAAAATATTAATTAATAGAGAAAACGATTAATTTGGAATTAATCGATAAAATAATATATTCGATATATTATACGAAATTGGATTTCGACGCGGAATTAGATTAGAATTTAATTCGGGCGAACGAGTTAATTTATAATTAATTCGTTAGCGACGTGAATAGTAATTTTGCTAGGCATAATTATTTAATTAAGTCGCAACGAAAAATTCGTTAATTTGGAATTAGCAAACCCGAGCCCGGGAGTGTTTGCGGGCGCACTCGCATTTCGAATTCGAGCGCGGCCCACAAGTCACATCAAGCATCAAATCACTTGTCACTTTGATTGATGTGACAACTTATCACTTGATTAAGTGAATAGTGATGGTTGTTGTTGGAAGAGTGTTTGACACTCAAGTTAGACTTTTGAAAGACATTTACCATATTTAATTATTTGGTATTTGACTTTTCTATTTTATGTATTAGATACATTTTTCTCCAACCAGCAACATAACACACATTCTCTCTTCTCTTCTTCACGCCCAAGGGGCTGAATTTTCCTCTCCAAAACTTTTGGGTTTCACCGAAAATGAAGAGGAGAAGCAAGGTGATTTTTACGGCAAAAATTACCGAGTGCTGGCACACTTTAGAGTCTTGCGAAGGTGATAGGGAAACCCACCCGTGGGCTTGGAATACACATCACAAAGCTTGGAGCTTGATAGAGATCCATGGCCGAAAATTGGAGAGCCCAAACCAGTACACTGCCGAGACTACCTTGGAGGGAGAAAAAGATTTTTGTTCTTCGTCGCATCGCTCAACCGCTCAATGTAAGTATTCCGCAACTTCCTTTGATGTATTCGCATGTTTGTTTCATCGCTTTAATTGATCCTCGGGACCTTAGAAAAACCCAACAGTTGATGTATCGGAAGGCATTGTGCCTATTAGTACTATATTAGTCTTCAAGGAAGACATACATGGATGGCAACATACACCGTACTAAGCTAGGCTTGTAGCGAAAAGGTATCGTTATCAACATTGTGTCGATTACGACGAAACCTTTTACTCGTTTCCATGGTTAAAATCCATTTGGATAATGTTTGCTAGTGCTACATGTTTCATTTATGAAATATGACAGCTGAACGTCAAAATCGCTTTCCTTAAACGAAAACCTTTTGGAGGATGTTTACAACATCCTGACGGTTTTTTCGTACCAAAACGAGCAAACAAGGTTTGCAAGTTAATTCGATTCATTGATGGATTGAAGCAAGCATTGAGTTCTTGGAACTATAGTTTTGATGTAATCATAATGGTATATGATTTAATTCAAAACGAAATGATTCTTGTGTATATAAGGAGGTTAGTGGGAGCGCACTGACAGTGATTGTCCTAAATAATGATGACATGACATTTCTTGGAAATGACATTCCCATAATACAATCGGTGAAAGCTTGGCTTTCATGAAAATTCTCCGTAGAATTCTTGGGAGAGACAACCTTTATTCTAGAATAAGGATCTACTGGGATAGATCTAAAAGTTGTTGGAACTCTCCGAGAACTCGTACATTGAAATAAATGTATGCGACCTGGTGTCTCGTACGCTTTGAGCATATGGAGTCACAATCAGGCCAATCCAAGTGATAGTCACTGGATTGATGTTAAGAACATCGTTAAGTATCTTAGAGGAACTAAGGATGCTTTCTTATACTATGGAGAAGGAGAACTTGAAGTGACTGGGTTCACTATTGCAAGTTTCCTAACCGATAAAAATGACTATAAGTCGTAATAAAGGATACTATATAGTTTGAATGATGAAACAGTGAGCTGGAAATCTTCCAAGCAAGATACTGTTGCCGAATAAACAACAAAATGGGAATATTGCTGCAGCTGAGGCAGCAATAGAAGCGATTTGGATCTATAATTCCTAATCAGATTAGGAGTAGTTCTGTTAGCAGCGGAGCTAGGCTACAACACAGGCTAAAGAATTAATGGTCTCATCAACGATCCAAGTATATACTTCAATTAATTCATCTGATTCGTTCGGATCATACATCGTGGCAATGTGATGATCGAATAAATCGCATCAGATGATGACTTTGCAAATTCGCTGACGAAAGCAGTTTCTCAACAGAAGTTTGAGCGAACCGTACATAGTTCAAGTGTAGGACACTTGAGTGATTAGCTATAGGCCAAGTGAGAGATTGTTGGACTATTATGACCCATAACATCACTATTTGTACAGAACATGGTGTTATTGTACAAATTAACTATGTGACAAAAGAAATTGCTCTTTCATCATTTGTAAATAGATTACCGGGATATATAAATGATAAAAGTCCATATGATTAGTACCGGATTAATAAGATATGAGACATTATTAATCCACTAAGGTTTAATCATTAAAACATCTTTAGTCGTAGTATTATCGAGATTGGACATCGATAATGCGGAATAGACTAGTATTGCACTTGTGCGTGTTATGGGAGCATAACAGCATAGTTCTCATATATTTGGGTATTGGATACTCATGCAAGTGTAATAGGAGGTTGTGTTTACCGATGGTACGGAAACAGCTTCGCTCTGGATAGACCCCTCGGAATTCCATTGGTAGTATGACTATGTGTCTATGGAAGTCTGAATCAGTGTAGGTGTATTTGGTCTTAACCTGAGACTTGCACCGCTAATACTTGCGACAATCAATATACTTTGGTTTTGGTCGTCCAGGGCTTTAACCGGTTCTGTGTACGCCTCTTCTGGGTATATTGGGAATCATAGTGTATTGGGTGTGATGTCGAGATGGAAATATCACTCCAGTCATAGTGAAGATGATGATCACGTAGGATACGGAACTGGTGCTCTTATATGCTGCAGCTATCGGGATAATATGACTAGGTCATAGTATCCGATTATAGAGACTAGTTACCAGAGATCCGACATGTGCTTCGTACGGGACAGACACAATTTCAGCCCCAGGCCTAGCACTGACATCCGATACTGGATCGCAATACGCAATACTACGTATACTACGCCTGATACAGATTACATATTCCTTTAAGAATATTTCTGGAGAATTGGGTAGGCACGGTGCTTTGCTAGAAGCCAACCATGTCTTGTAAATCGGTAAAAACGTAGTACTAGGTACGTACGTATTCGGATAGTCCGACAACCGGATTTACTGCCAACATATCTGGGGATCTCATGGGTCGCTTCCCGAAGATTCACCGATGACGTATGACTCGCACATAATTAATCTGGGATTAATTAGTAGAGAGAGAAAATTAATCTGGGATTAATTACGGAGATATTTTATCTGGGATAAATATTAATTAAAGAGAGAGAACGATTAATTAGGAATTAATCGATAAAATAATATATTCGATATATTAAACGAAATTAGATTTCGACGCGGAATTAAAATTGGATTTTAATTCGGGCGAACGAGTTAATTTATAATTAATTCGCTAGTGACGTGAATAGTAATTTTACTTGGCATAATTATTTAATTAAATTTGATTTAATTACGTCGCAATGGAAAATTCGTTAATTCGGAATTAGCGAACCCGAGCCCGAGAATGTTTGCGGGACCACTCGGATTTAGAATCAAGTGGGGCCCACAAGTCACATCACGCGTCACATCATTAGTCATTCTTGTGATGTAAGTCACATCACTTTGAGTGATGTGATGGTTGTCACTTGTGATTGATGGTGGTGGTTGGAAGGCTTAAATGCCTTGTACCTTTTTGACGTTGGTTTTTGGTATTAGATTTTTGAAATCTAAAATACACAAAAATAACAACTTCATCTTCTCTCTCTCTCCCTCACCATTTTCGGCCAAGAGCCAAAATTTTCTCTCTTTCTCCTTCAATGCCGAGAGCAACAAGGTGAAGAATATGAGAATTTTGTTGCAATTTTCTCCAATGCTAGCACATAAAGGGTCATTCAAATGTGATAGGGAAACCAACTCTTGATCATGGAATCCATTCACAAAGCTTGGAGCTTGAAGATCATTTCCATGGAGGATGACCGAATCACAAGGAACACAAATTGGAGGCATGGCCGAAAGCTTCAAGCCTTGGGTTGTTCACGGGTCGGGTCGGGTCGGGTTTTTCGGTTTTTTTTTACCCGATCGGGTCGGGTCATTCGGGTCATTTGACCCGAAACCTGAAATTTAAGTAGCTGGCCGCGCGGGTCGGGTCGCAACGGGTCGGGTCGAAAAACTGCTGGTCGGGTCGGGTCACCATAATATATTATAAATATAATATATATATTTTTTGATACAAATTTTACAAATATATGTGTGTAGTTGCAATGGTAAAGTCTTTGGTTAATAACTAAAGAATCTCAAGTTCGATTCTCACTAACAACATTTTTTTTAAAGAAAAATACACAAAAGTTTCGGATTTGGGCTTGCTGGGATTCGAACTTGGGGCCCTTTGATGACCAAGCAATTAATTTGCCATTCCAACTACAATTATTTCTTGTTAAAATTATATCATAACAAATATATATAATAATTATATCGGGTCGGGTCAGACCCGATTTTTCTGACCTTAACCCGTGACCCGATCCAAAATTTCGGGTCGAAATTTTACAATTTTTTTAATTGGACCCGCGCGGGTCAGACCGGGTTGCGTCGGGTCGGGTCGGGTCGTGGGTTGACCCGACCCTATGAACACCCATACTTCAAGGGTGAAGAAATTTTTTGTGTTCAATGCATCGCAAATTCGATCAATGTAAGTATGATTCTGTCATACTTCTTTATTGTATTCACATTATTTTCATTGCTTGAATGATCTTGGGACTATGGTAGAAACCCAACACCCTCCAAGTTCTGAAATTAGGGTCTAGGGGCATTACGTATTGCTGTCCCCTTAGCTCTGATCTAGGATCTGGGGGCGTTACATATCGCCATCCCCCAAGTCCTCTATATGTGCACATGTTCCCTGTCCGTCAATTCCAAACTATATCAAGTTACATACTGGGGTAAGTTTTTCCCACATGCCCCGAAAATCATAAAACTTATGTTTTATATCTTAAAACTGTATAAAACATCTTCTAAAAAATATTTCTTTTCTCAAACGTAACTATGCATGAAATAACTGTAGTGAAAATCATCTATCGCCCTATAGTGTAGAAATTCAAGTCTGAAACAAAAATAACAAAATAAAAGTCAATTTAAAAGAAAAGTGTTCACTCACTGTTTTGGAGTTTTGTTGGTCTTTCTTCGCTTACTGGCGAAACTTGTGGTTCCTGCGACGATCTATCATCGATAGTTTCGATTAGAAAATGAACAAGGAATAATTAGATCAGAATTAAGCTTAATTTGCTTATTCAAGTAAAGGCTATCACTTGGAAACATATCGTACGTATATTATAATGAAATTTATACATATGGTTTGATACGGGACTCATAGGGTAGCCCTTAATACGTTCGGGTGATACTGGAATGGTTTAAAACTAATTAGGGTAATTTTTTATATTCACGTCGCGACGCGGGTCAGGGCGCGTCGCGACGCGCACTGTCCAGAAGCACACTCAAACTTTTATCTTTCGCGTCGCGATGCAATGACCTTTGTGCGCTGCGACGCGTAACGTTCCAGAGGCATTTCCTGGGAAATTCCCAAATCGTGTCGCGACGCAACGCATTCTGCGTCGCGACGCTAGGCCAAAATTTCAGACTTAGGCTTCATCCTCTCATTCCTAAATATGGTAAACACATCCCCCAAACATTCCCATCAAGCAATCATCAATAATAAGCATCCAAATATCATCAATATCTTCTTCTTCTTCTTCAATATCTTCTTCTTCTTCTTCTTCTTCTTCATCAATATCTTCTTCTTCTTCAATCTCATATGATTCCGCTATAGGATCAATCATGTATGCGATATTATGTATGAGACCTGATGTGTCTGACTTTCTAAGTGTTACGAGCAGATATCAGGCTAATCTTGGAGAGGATCATTGGAAAGCTGTCAAGACAATCCTTAAGTATTTAAGAATGACTAACGATATGTTCTTGATTTATAGAGGATGTACCGAGCTCAAAGTACTCACCATGAAACAAATCTCATATGCTTCTGCTATAGGATCAATCATGTACGCCATATTATGTATGAGACCTGATGTGTCTTACTCTCTAAGTGTTACGAGCATATATCAGGCTAATCTTGGAGATGATCATTGGATAGTTGTCAAGACATTCCTTAAGTACTTAAGAATGACTAATGATATGTTCTTGATTTATAGAGGATGTTCTGAGCTCAAAGTATTGGGCTATTTTGATGCTAGCTTTCAGTCTGATAAAAATGATAGAAAATCACACTCTGGATACTTGTTTACTATGTTTGGAGGTGCAGTCAATAGGAAGAGTTCTAAATAAACTACTACAACAGACTCAACAATGGAAGCTGAGTACGTAGTCGCTTTAGAAGAAGCTAAAGAGGCAACTTGGGTAAAGAAGTTCATCACAGACTTGGGTGTTGTTCCTGAGAATAACAATGCGATTGAAATATATTGTAACAACACCGGAGCCATAGCACAGGCTAAAGAACCAAGGTCTCATCTGAAATCTAAACACGTTCTAGCGATATCACCTTATTAGAGCCAAAGAGGTGATGTGAAGATAGAGAGGATTCATACTGAAGAGAAATTAGCAAATTCTCTTACTAAAGCACTAACCTAACAGAAGCATGATAGGCATGTTGAATTATTTGGTGTAAAACATCATAGAGATTGGCTCTAGTGCAAGTGAGAGATTCTTGGTTATATGTCCTAGATCCAATAGGGACAAATATATTTTTTTATATTATTGTATTAATTAATAAAATTGGAAGTTTATTTATAAGTATTGTGTATAAATAATTTTGACTACTTGAATATAGTCCTTAGAATGACGATTAAATGAATTAAATTAAGTTTAATTTATGAGATCCTGTCATTCTTAAATGTTCCCAATCATAGGACTGTCATCACTAGGACATAGATAAATCAAGTTTAGATTGGCATATGTTATGTCTGCTTTCTTCGAGAAGGAAGGTAGCCGATCTCATAAGTTACTAGTGAATGTGTTCACTTAATCTAACATATGGATGCTTGTTGGAGAACAAGTACATCGAACTGACCCGCTTGAGAACCCATATGGAGTGTTATCCACATGTCTATGAGAATTCTTTTTGTTATGATAGTATGAATAATCCTTAGACTTGACACTACAAGAAATTACAGTTTTAGCGACAGAAAATTTCGTTTCAGAATTTAACGACTGAATAGAGACGGAATTGAAACGGATAATGAAATTAGGGACGAAATTTAACGACAAACAAATTTTCATCTCTAAATTAGAGACGGAAATAAAATTTCGTCGCTAATTATAAACGGATTATTATTCTGTTGCTAATTTCATCTAGAAACGGAATTTTTCCGTCGCTAAATAGAAACAGAATTAATATTCCGTCTGTAAATAGAAACATAAGCTTTATTTCGTCGCTAATTTTAACATTTTATTTTCATTTTAATTTTAATTTCTAATTTCCAAAACTATTGGTAATTAGAGACAGAATTTTTCCGTCGCTAATTAGAAACGAAATTAAAATTTTGTAGCTAATTAGAAACAGAATTAAAATTTTGTCGCTAATTAGAAACGGAATCTTTATTCCTGTTGGACAATTATGACCCATAGCGTCACTATTTGTACAGATCATGGTGTTGTTGTACAAATTAATTATGTGACAAGGAGATTGCACTCTTATCATTTGTGATTAGATCACCTAGATGTATAAATGATAGGAGGTCCCTATGATTAGTTCCTGGATTGAGATGATATGAGACAGTATCAGTCCATGAAGGATTAATCATTAAATAATCCCTAGTCATAGTATTGTCGAGATTGGACATCGATAATGCGAAATAGACTAGTATTACACTTATGTGCGTTGTGGGAGCACAACGGCATAGTTCTCATATATTTAAGTATTGGATACTTATGCAAGTGTGATAGGAGGTTGTGTTTACCGATGGTACAGAAAAAAGCTTCGCTCTGGATAGACCCATCGGAATTCCATTGGTAGTATGACTATGTGTCTATGGAAGTCCGACATCAGGGTAGGTGTATTTGGTCTTAACCTGAGACTTGCACCGCTAATACTTGCGACAATCAATATGCTTTGGTTTTGGTCGTCCAGGGCTTTAACCGGTTCTGTGTACGCCTCTGTTGGGTATATTGAGAATCGCAGTGTATTGGGTGTGATGTCAAGACGGAAATATCACTCCAGTCATAGTGGAGATGATGTCACGTAGGATACGGTACTAGTGCTCTTAAGTACTGCAGTCATCGGGATATTATGACTAGGTCATGTATATCCGATTATGGAGACTAATTACCAGACATCCGACATGTGCTTCGTATGAGGCAGACATAATTCCAGCCCCAGGCCTAGCACGTGACATTCGATACTGGATCGCAATACGCAATACTACGTATACTACGCCTGACATAGATTATATATTCCAGTAAGAATATTTCTGGAGAATTGGGTAGGCACGGTGCTTTGCTAGAAGCCAACCATGTCTTGTAAATCGGTAAGCATGTGGTACGAGGTACGCACGTATTTGGATAATCCGATGACCATATTTACTGCCAACATATCCAGGGATCTCTTGGGTCGCTTCCCAAAGATTCACCGATGACAGTTGATTTAATTAGAATTAATCTGGGATTAATTAAGAGAGAAAATTAATCTGGGATTAATTAAGAGAGAGAAAATTAATCTGGGATTAATTGAGGTATTATTTAATCTGGGATTAAATGTGTTCGAAAGAGAGAGAACGCGATTAATTTGGAATTAATCGGTAAAATAAATTTAATAGTTAAATTTGATTTTTCTATTTAATTTATTCGTATGGGCTAAAATTAATATATCGGATATATTAATATGAATTGGATTTCATTACGAAATTAAAGTTGGACTTTAATACGAACGAACGAATTAATTTAGAATTAATTCGTAGACGACGTTCGTAATATATTTGCGATGAATCATTATTTAATTAAATTAGATTTAATTATTTAGCGACGAAAGTTCGTTTAATTGGATTAAACGGAACCGAGCCGCGGAAAATATTCGTAGAGATATTTGAATTTTGAATTCAAATGTGGGGCCCACTTTAATGTGGTAGTTGGGAGGGTAGTTGGCATTTAAGCCAATACCACTTGCTTTTTATCTACATGGTTTTGGTTTTTAGAAAACCAAGACCCAACTACCAAGTTTGGGTGAAAAGGGTAAAACCCTTTTACCAAAACTAACTCTCACACACTTGACACACTTGTAAAACATTTTGGAAATGAAAAACCCTAAAATCCTCTCAACTTGGGCGTGAGCTTCTTGCCTTCCTCTCTTTGATTTTGTTGCAAAATCAACAAAGCTAGCACTTGGAGAAATCAACTAAGGTGATAGGGAAACTACTTTAAGAGTTGGAATCATCACTTAAAGCTTGGATCTTGGAGATCTCTTCTCAAAATTTTGAAGCTCAAATCCGTTCATTGTAAGTATATTCCGCAACTTATTTTGAATTTATGAACATCTTTACATGCTTATTAGATCCTTGGCATGTTCTAGGAACACTAACAATGGTATCAGAGCCAATTTTAAGCATGAAAATTTTAGGGTTCATGAGACTAAAATTTGGGGCTTTTGTGTTTTGAGTATGATTTCTTCAAATTGATGCTTTGAGCATGCTTAGATTATGTTAACTTAGAGTTGTGCATGATTAGATTTGAGAAAAATTGATTGGATCAAATTTTTTAAAATTTCCTTAGTGAGGCCGAAACTGTGACAGTGGACTGCAGTTTGGTTTTTCAATTTTTACACCATTGGATGTGTTTAAATGCATGATAAAATGTTGATTGTTGGTTTGATTAGATTAGAATCAAAGTCAATAATGTTTATGTTAAATCAAAGAGCATGTTGAGCATGAAATGATGTGTTTTAGCTTCAATTTGTGTTGAGCATGAAATGATGTGTTTTGGCTTCAATTTGTGTTAAGCATGAATTGATGGATTAAGCATGATTAATTAAGTTAATTGGTATTTTTGAAATATTGAGTTTAATTAATTAATCATGGCTAATACACTTTAATTAAAGTAATTGTGATATTTGGAATAGTATAATTATGTTAATAAGCCTTTAATTATGAATTGGGCTAAAAGTGTGTATTTGGGCTTAATGGGCTTGGTTTGACTAAGTTTCGTTTTGGACTTTTGGATTGGATCCAATTGGGCCCAAAACCAATTCCATAAAGTCCAAATACATCACTTGGCCTTTTAAAGAATTTAATTGGGCCTAATGGGCCTAAATTGATTTATTGGCAATAGGGTGATTCATATTGGGCCTTGGCATTTTGGGTTTGATCCATTATGGCCAAAGCCCATGCCTTAAGAATCAATTAAAAGCCCATTGGACTTTAATTGAAATGACATTGGATGTTATTGGTCCTTTGAGACCCATTAAGATTGGATTTGGAATCCAAGTCTTTAAGGCTTATAAGTAAGTGTAAATATTTAATTTGGAATTAGTATTGAATACAAATAAATTAGATTTAAAGTTGTATTTCGATATAATTCAAGAATACGTACTTTAAGTATTTATTCTTAAACGAGTTTGACTCGTGCAAATCAAATCGTTGTTTGAACATTGGATGGTCATTAATTCAAAGATTAATTAATTGGATTAGATTGATTGAATAACATGATTTGTATGAATACATGAATGTGTTGTATGAATAATATATATCGGATGGATATTAGAAGGGCGAGGGCAATTTTGGAAATCGTAATAAATTTAGAATTTATTTAAATTGGACATGCGTGTCCAGCCTTTTATCTCATTTCTCATTGTATTTCTCTTCTCACCAATTCCCCTCAATGTAAATGAGGTTTCTTTATTGTATTATGTAATTGGGTAGAAGTTAGAATAGTTCTAGCCGGGGAGAGGAAAATGAGTGATTTGTTCTAGGAACAATTTGTGACATATCCATCTGTATATCATTATTAATTTATTTATTTATACGCGCTTTATTATGTATTTAGAATGCATGTTTAAGGGTGTATGATGATGAGACCTTAACAAAGATAATAAATTGGTTGCCAATTTTACGCGAAAAACCCTCAAAACATATTAAGCGTTTTTCCTTCCGTTGAGTGATTCTTACTCAAGATCCAAAGTTGGCATTGGTTTGTTGGCCAAAGTAAAGACCTTTGTTAATTGCGGATGTGTTTGAATCATGAGTGTTTTGTTCCATATCGGTGTCTTGTCCAAGTCGTGATTTGTTGGCCAAATTCAAGATCACTTCTTGTCCATCGACATTGATTACGAAGCTTTCCATGTCAATGGGTTCCGCTTAACTGGGATCATTAAGTTTGTTGTGCCAAAGCCAAGGCTTAGTTGATTCAGAGGAAAAAGGTTAGGTAATATATTTGATATATTGGCATATATAAGATATATGTTTCGGACTTGGATGTCCACCTACTGGATCTAGGAATTGGATGAGATCCAATTGATCTTAGAGATCTACCTAGTTAAGTATCATACAATTTGTTGGCCAAAGTCAAGATTGTGTGTTATTTAACGGGATCCTAGCCCACTAGGAAACATGGTTTCCCGAGTACTCGACAGAGGGTTAGAGGCTCGCAGAAAAATTGTGGGAGGCAAGTATTAGATTTGCAATATTCGTTTAGTTACCTGCCATACGCGCTCAATCAAATATCATTCGTCAAATAAATTATATATTAGTTGGACTAATATTTATTGTTGTTTTAATAAAACAGTTGGACTGTATTCAAACCCATTCATTTATAGTTGATTATATAATTGGATTATACTAATCAATATATATTTGAATTTTACCCTTCATTTATAATGATTATATAATTGTGTCTATGGAAGTCCGACATCAGGGTAGGTGTATTTGGTCTTAACCTGAGACTTGCACCGCTAATACTTGCGACAATCAATATGCTTTGGTTTTGGTCGTCCAGGGCTTTAACCAGTTCTGTGTACGCCTCTGCTGGGTATATTGAGAATCACAGTGTATTGGGTGTGATGTCAAGTCGGAAGTATCACTCCAGTCATAGTGGAGATGATGTCACGTAGGATACGGTACTAGTGCTCTTAAGTACTGCAGTCAACGGGATATTATGACTAGGTCATGTATATCTGATTATAGAGACTAGTTACCAGACATCCGACATGTGCTTCATACGAGGCAGACATAATTCCAGCCCCAGGCCTAGCACGTGACATTCGATACTGGATCGCAATACGCAATACTACGTATACTACGCCTAACATAGATTATATATTCCAGTAAGAATATTTCTGGAGAATTGGGTAGGCACGGTGCTTTGCTAGAAGCCAACCATGTCTTGTAAATCGGTAAGCACGTGGTACGAGGTACGCACGTATTTGGATAATCCGATGACCATATTTACTGCCAACATATCCAGGGATCTCTTTGGTCGCTTCCCAAAGATTCACCGATGACAGTTGATTTAATTAGAATTAATATGGGATTAATTAAGAGAGAAAATTAATTTGGGATTAATTAAGAGAGAGAAAATTAATCTGGGATTAATTGAGGTATTATTTAATATGGGATTAAATGTGTTCGGAAGAGAGAGAACGCGATTAATTTGGAATTAATCGGTAAAATAAATTTAATAGTTAAATTTGATTTTTCTATTTAATTTATTCGTATGGGCTAAAATTAATATATCGGATATATTAATATGAATTGGATTTCATTACGAAATTAAAGTTGGACTTTAATACGAACGAACAAATTAATTTAGAATTAATTAGTAGACGACGTTCGTAATATATTTGCGAGGAATCATTATTTAATTAAATTAGATTTAATTATTTAGCGACGAAAGTTCGTTTAATTGGATTAAACGGAACCGAGCCGCGGCAAATGTTCGTAGAGATATTTGAATTTTGAATTCAAATGTGGGGCCCACTTTAATGTGGTAGTTGGGAGGGTAGTTGGCATTTAAGCCAATACCACTTGCTTTTTATCTACATGGTTTTGGTTTTTAGAAAACCAAGACCCAACTACCAAGTTTGGGTGATAATGGTAAAACCCTTTTACCAAAACTAACTCTCACACACTTGACACACTTGTAAAACATTTTGGAAATGAAAAATCCTAAAATCCTCTCAACTTTGGGTGATAATGGTAAAACCCTTTTACCAAAACTAACTCTCACACACTTGACACACTTGTAAAACATTTTGGAAATGAAAAATCCTAAAATCCTCTCAACTTGGGCGTGAGCTTCTTGCCTTCCTCTATTTGATTTTGTTGCAAAATCAACAAAGCTGGCATTTGGAGAAATCAGCTAAGGTGATAGGGAAACTACTTCAAGAGTTGGAATCATCACTTAAAGCTTGGATCTTGGATCTTGGAGATCTCTTCTCAAAATTTTGAAGCTCAAATCCGTTCATTGTAAGTATATTCCGCAACTTATTTTGAATTTATGAACACCTTTACATGCTTATTAGATCCTTGGCATGTTCTAGGAACACTAACAATTCCCTCGCTAATTTTGAATTTTTAATTTTTAATTTCTAATTTCCAAAACTATTGGTAATTAGAAATGGAATTTTTCCGTCGCTAATTTTAAAATTTTCAATCCCCCAAAAATTGATTAATGCAACAGAAAAAAGAATAAGGATAAAGAAGTACCATAGACTGATTTAATAATTATTTATCCTACTTTATTTTAAAATTAATTAATCTTATTTTTTTATGAGTACTTTAATCTTATGATTAAAAAAAATCCATTCACTTAAACCAAATTTTGTTACACATTCACTGAGATTAATGCTTTGAAGATAAATTTTGGTTAAAAGTTGTAAAATAAAAAATCAATTATTTTTAAAGGTAAAGGGTGTTGATATTAATCCGACCACTACCTTGGAGATTATTAGATGGAGCTCAATAAGTCATGCCCGACAATACAGATAATTTAATCATCGAGTGCTTGCCTCAATAGAAACAAAAATACAATCGGAATTTTTGTCGCTATTTAGAGACGGAAATACTTCTGTCGATAAATAGAAAAGGAATTTATGTCGCTAAATTATTCCGTCTCTCGATAGAAACGGAATTTTCTGTCACTATTTAGCGACGGAATAATTTCCGTCGCTAATTAGAGAATGAATTTATGTCGCTATATAGAGACGGAATTTTATTCCGTCGCTATTTTTTGTGCGACCAACAAAATAGAGACAGAATTTTTCCGCCGATATTCCATCGCTAGTGGTCAGTTAGCGACGGATTAGCTACGGATTTTTCCGTCGCTATTTGACAGTTTTCTTACAGTGTGAGGTCTCCATGGTATCTTGTATGTGGATCATATATGCTTTGATATTACACCTCCGTAATCCATAGTGAGATTGTGCATAGGGTCATGCTTGGGCAATAAGAAAAGCATACGAAAGTAGTGAGAGATGAATAAAGGATTTGTCGCTCTGGATAACATAAAGTCGATATCCCAAGAGGCGCGATTTGACATAAGTGATAATATAAGTCCATGGTCATGGCGAGTTCTTAAAGGAGTTCCAGAAGCTCTCTATATATATTATCAACTTAAGTAAGAGCTTATAATAACCATGATTTAATAGAGTATATATTTTCTATACTCTAGAATTATTGGCGGGATATGTATGAGGTGAAAGGATTGAATCATATGGTAATCGTATA